>OX637533.1:61138081-61425581 GCA_951800035.1 Linnaemya tessellans
ACGAATACCACTTAGACTTCGTAAATAAATTTGATGATTTGTTTGATGTCGCACATGCCGATGCATTGGATATTATCACTCTGGCAGAAGATAAGCTTTTTTTTAACAAATCAAAGAAAACAGCGAAGACCTGGTGCAATGATAGGTTGTGACTGCAACTTGGCGAAAAAAGAAAAGGCAAAATCGCTTAGGGAAGAGAAAAAACAACGTTTCTACGAGAAACATACAGTCGTATTGCAAGGTAAATATTGAAGGTGTAGTGCGATTTCAGTCATGTCTTCACTTGCAAGTCCTCAGTTTGAATCTATTATATTATTCTGAAATATTTCTTATAAAATTTTATAGATCAATGTGAAGCCGTCCAATGGCAATCAAGTGGTGAAGAGACTATTGAAGATTGTGAAGTGCAACAAATTCCAGAGTCAGCATATGAAGTAGGTCCTAGTACTTCAAGAAAAAAACGAGGTAGACATAATTTTATTACACCAAAGCTTGTGTCAGTATTAGATAGGTGTAAAGTAAGTGACCGTGACGGTGTTCGAATCCTTATAGCAACTGCACAAGCATTGCAACATAACGTTAGCGATTTAATTATAAATTGCACTTCAATTCGCCGATCGCGTACAAAGTTTCGATTTGATGCAGGAAAAAGAATCCGCGAAACATTTAAAAACAAAGAAATTAAGGCGGTGACTGTTCACTGGGATGGTAAAATGTTGCCATCATTGATGGGTAGTGAACACGTCGATCGTCTGCCTGTAGTTGTATCTTTTAATGGAACAGATCAGCTACTCGGCATCCCAGCGATAACTTCAGGTACGCGAAGACAGCAAGCAACGGCTGTCTTTGACTTACTCAAAGAATGGGATCTCGATGAAAAAGTGGAAGCCCTGTGCTGCGATACCACCGCATCAAACACAGGGCGAATACAAGGCGCATGTGTGCTTTTAAAACAAACACTAAACAAAGATCTTCTGTATTATCCATATCGTCATCATATATCTGAAATACTTTTACGGAGTGTATTTGATGCAAAAATATCAACATCTTCGGGTCCTAGTGTCAAAATATTTCATATATTTAGAGATGCCTGGACTAAAATAGACAAAAGTAATTTTAAGTCTGGAGTTGAAGACTTACATGTGAAAAATGTTATTGGGGATACAAGGGAGATACAAGAGTTTACATTAAAGAGTTTAAAAGATATGCAACCACGGGAAGATTACAAAGAGCTTCTCCAATTGGCGGTAATTTTCGTAGGCGGGTCACTTCCAAATTTTTCATTTCGAATGCCTGGAGCGTTCCACCATGCACGTTGGATGTCCAAAGCAATATATAGTTTAAAAATTCACTTATTTCGGAACCAGTTCATTTTGGCTGACTGTGAGTTGAATGGAATTAGAGATATGTATATGTGTTTTTATTATAAAAATATATTTAAAAGTTTGGATCAAAGCTGCCATTGAAGCAGAAGCTCCTAACCAAGATTTGACATTGCTAAAAAGTTTATATCTTTACAATTTAGTTGATGAAAATTTAAGTCGGGAGTTAATTCGAAAATTCTGCAATAATTTATGGTACCTATCGCCAGAAATAGTAGCGCTTTCATTTTATGATACTCAAATTTCAAACAAGTCAAAACGACTCATGGTTGCAGCGCTAGATCGAGCCCATGAAGATGACAACAAAAAAAATTACAATTCTTCCTCATTACATAGAGCAGTACGTTAATAAAAATATTGAAGATTTTATCTCGCAAAAAACTTTAAATTTTTTCAACCGATATTGTATCCCAACGGATCTGGAAAACGATAAATCGTATAAAATTTGGTTGGAAATGGTTGGTAAATTGAAAGTTGTCAATGATACTGCAGAAAGGGCTGTAAAGCTTATGGAAGAATACAATCAAGTTTTGTCGCGTGATGAAGAGGAGAAACTGTTCATAATGCAAATTGTAGCTGATTATAGGAAACAATATCCAAATGCAAACAAATCGGTTTTATTAAGCATATGAAATAACTTAAATTAATATATTTAAGTACGAAATTAAATTCAAAAAATAAATAATTTTGTATGAATGTTAAAGTGTAATAAAAAAGTTGGTAAAAACTAAATTAAACTATTTATTCCTTTTTTATAAGTTTAGTGAATCTTGAAAATACATTAATGGTTATTTTATAACAATTTATAAAATTTTTACAATTTGTGGGTGGATACGGCACGCCTCCCCCTGATGCAATCTACCTAAAATTTTTTATAACATACTTTTTCGTTACGGAGAACATTTATGAAGGGAGTTAAGGTGCTATTTCGCTTTTTTTTAAATAAGGTGCACCCTAATATATATATATATATATATATATATATATATATATATATATATATATATTAGAGTGACCGCAACTTATATGGGGCAAAAAATCAATGTCGGAATCCCACCATTACAGACTATGAAAAGTTATTAATGGCTAATAATTGCTCAGTAGCACAGATGAACCATCAGAGCAAGCTACGGTTGTAAATCCAAAAGTTAGGAAAGAAAAGTTAGAAGAGTTGGTTGATGGAGGATTAGTTAATTTACTTTCCAAAGAAACGTTTAATTTTTTTGACCGATTTAATATAAAAACAGATTTTCTTAGACAAAATCCAAACACCTGGCCTCAAAATAATAACTTCCAAGAAGGATAGAAAATTGTCAAAACATTAAAAGTAGTAAATGATATGGCTGAGCGTGGTATTAAATTAATAACTGAATTCAACAACCTTCTGACAAAAGATGAAGAACAAAAGCAATATGTCCTGCAAGTTGTAAGCAAATGCCGAGCATTGTATCCCGACGTTTCAAAAAGTACTTTAACAAAAGCTCTATAATAAATTGGATAACTATGTAATATTATCGAATATATCCCTGATTTTTATATATTAAAATAAAACTGTTCTTGAATTTAACTGTATTACTTGTGTTTTTTATTACATTTCTACTTTAAACTCAAAAATATACCAAAAAAATTAAAAATTTATCACATAATAACATAATATATGAAGTATGCTCCTGGTGGCACCAGGTCACGTTTTCGAAGCTAAAGGCTGACGTAACTCGGTTTGACTCAGAGTTACAACAATTTTGTTTATAACATAAATTTTGAAGAACAAAATAAGGTATCTTTTGTGATATCGTGCGTGTTTTTATTATTTACCGTTCTCGAGTTATGGCTCAATACGTCAACTTTTTGGCCAAAAAATTCGGTTTTTTCAAATTTTGAGCGACGAGCGGCACGTGTTACCGTCGTTTAATCGAGCTTAAATTTTGGCTATCCCAATATCTGGAAAGGGGATTCGTTTTGTGGGGTTAAAAAGAACAAGATTCCAACATTGATTTTTTGCGGTCACTCTAATATATATATATATATATATATATATATATATATATATATATATGTATGTATATATATATATAAATATATATATATATATATATACATATATATATATATATATGTATATATATATATATATATATATATATACATATATATAAATATATATATATAAAAGCAAACATATTAATATACATATTTTTAAATAAAATAATTCAATTTAACTTTTTAAATTCTAAATCAAAATACCCAATTATTTATAAACTATAAAAGTAAAAGATGCTAGTATGATATTTATGTTATATTGCGCATAAATTTTATTTAAGAAAAACAAAAAACAACTTAATAATATAATTCATTTTACTAAATCGAAACGTTTTCAATTCAAAACAAAAATACGATTTTTAACAAAGCAAGAAAATACATACATAAGTATGTACATAATTAGATGTAGATAATCATAGAAAAATAGATCAATTAAAGATTAGATAAAAAAAACGTATTTTCATATTTTATATTTTGTAGATTCTAAGTCAAACATTTGTTGTTTTAATTCAAGGCGAGCCATTTTCCTCTTAGTTTTTTACAATTCTATTTTCTTTTTGAATTCAAACTTTTCTTTTGCAAGCTTTAGTTTGCGTTCTTCAATGTCACATTTTCGCTTTGAATATCTTTTTATATCAGCTATGTCCAGTTTGATTCCTTCGAGGAATTCGTTATTGTTTTGTTGGTTCTTATCAATTTCCTTCAAAACTTTTAATGAGTTTTCTAGAAAAGCTATTTGGTTTTCAACATGTTTTTTTTTAACAAGCAGTCTTTACTTGCGTTTTCATTTCGCCTGGGTCTATGTAAAGCATTTATATTTAAATTTTCGACGTTATGCTCCGGAGACAGTAAAATTGACTCATTCATTATTTCAAAGTTTTCTTGCACAGTGTCATATTCAGCATTAATTGCGGCTTGGCTTGTTGATGGCCCAGTGCTTGTTGGTGTTGGTGCACCAAATTCTTTTCTTCCACTCATACCTTGCACGGATACATTTATAGCAAGGAGATCACAAACTTGCTGTTCTTGCGGTGTAAGTGCGCAATAATTACTAGGTCCTCCGCCTGTTCCTGAAATACCGATTTTGTTGCGCTTGCACTTGACCATCCATTTGCATCGCGTGTGGGAAAACATGCAGAATTCAGTGCTTGCGTTAATCTTTCCCACAAATGCCGTGATTTGCTTTTTGCTTCTGGAGAGTTAATGTGTCCTTTAGCCAATTCGGGATGTTGTACCATAAACTCAACCATTAATTCGAATTGTTTGGATTTTGTATGGGATTTTGTTTTTTGGACATTCCTTGGAAGTAATACAAGTAAAATAAATTTTAATAAGTTCCACTGTTATATACACAATGCTCCTCTTTTTCTTTTAAAAAACATTTTTTATAATTTTTAGAAGAAATACTTACATTTTCTATTTTTATACACTTTCACTACCAAAATATCTTTCGAATGAAATACGAACAGTTGTAACGTTTTTGGCATTCGTTTTCGTATTACACAGTTGCATTTTCGAAAGTGAAATTCATAAATACGAAAAGGGCAAAATAGTGTACTTACGTTCGGATATAAATTTGCGATAATCGTATTACACAGTTCCTTTTGTTCGAATTCGTACATATATTTGTTCGAATCGAATTACGCAGTAACCCCCAATATTTATGAAATTATATTATTTGTCAATAATTCGTGGAATTGATTAATATTTTTGTGTTTAACTTTGGGAACGGAAATGCCTTTTTATGTTTATTTTGCTGATGCAATAGATTGACAGTTCATTTACCTATTGTTTTTAAAAATTCTTCAATTTTGTCTGGTTTTGAATATTTAGTAAGGTTCGCATATATAACTACCCCCTCCTTTATATTAGAATTCTCCTGAATTCTATTGCTTAATTTTATTTTTATGTTTTTGTATTTTTTCATAATAATAAAGATTAAAATAAGTATTATAAGTATAATTATTATGTTACATCCATATGTTAATTTGGTGTGGTATTTCAATGTCTTTATATTTCTTATGTTATTTGTGTTCTCTGTTTCAATTTCCTGAAACGTCATTTTGTGTGAAAAATTTCTTACCGTGTCTATGTTTTCAATAATTTGTTTTTCCTTCATGTTCTCAATTATATTTGAAAAAAAAATAATCTTTTATCCTGACTGAACAGTTATTAAAATTTACTATATAGTTTCCGTCTAATACAATTTTTTCAAAATCACAAGTTTGATTTATCCTGACATTCATTGCGTTTTTAATTAATATTGTATCTAAATATAATTGCATTATTTCTATGTCTGTATTTCTTACTAGTTGACAATTATTCTTTATTATACAGTGATTACTTAGTTTTAAATTCTTTAAATGTTTATTTTCTTCAAACTTATATGTTTTATTTTCAAACTCAAACATTTTTTCACTTATTGAATTTATTTCTTCATTGTGATCATTTGGTAGTGGAACAATATATCTTAACTTAACTGTTATAAATGTTTTGGGTATTTTTATACCAAAAATTAGACATGATTTATTAAAGTATGCTGTTCCTATCTGAATATGTTTTAATTTAAATTATGAATGAATTTTAATTAGTCGAACTTTCTTATGTAAATTGTTAATTTTATCAACGGGCTTAAGTTCGAATCTGCAAGACTGCAAACCATTTATTATTATTTTATTAATAAATGAATTTGTTCAAATTCTATTTTTTATTAATTTATATTAAGATTGGAATATTAAGAATATTTTTCAATTATCATCAAACCAGCAGAACGGATCAGTACTGATTTCGAGGCCGCTACGCCATCTCATCAGCGTTCTTTGTTCAATTTTCCCACTTTTGCAAGTGGTGCTAGTTTGTAGGAATATCAACTATTTAACCAATATTTTAACGAAAATTGAATATGAGAAGTTATCACATTCATATTTTTAAGTTATTACATTTTTGGTTAGTACGAAATTCCCCAACCCTGACGATTAATATTCCCAATATTCCATGTATCTCTTTCGCTTTTTCCAGAGTCATCGGCTGCTGATAACTAAAGCTTCTTTGTTATTTATGTTCAAGTAATTGAATTTAGTTGTCAATTTACAATGAACAAGTGCGCGGAATTGGGGAATTTCGAACTAACCAAAAATGTAATAACTTAAAAAAAAAAAAAAAATCAGTACTGATCCGTTCTGCTGGTTTGATGATAATTGAAAAATATTCTTAATATTCCAATCTTAATATAAATTAATAAAAAATAGAACTTGAACAAATTCATTTATTAATAAAATAATAAAAAATGGTTTGCAGTCTTGCAGATTCGAACTTAAGCCCGTTGATAAAATTAACAATGTTTTAATTTGTTATAATCAATTTCATATTTTCTTATTTCATGGCTAGTTAGAATACTTGGGTGTACCATCCCGTATTGTGCGGAAATAACATTGTCTTGTAAATGTTCTATTTTATTTTTAATCAGTTGTATATTTGAGTATTGTTCTAAGTATATATTTTTTTCATTTTCAGTTTAGAGCAATTTATTTATGGAATTTAATTCTTTTTCTATTAAGTTTCTGTCGTTTTTTACAATCAATTTTAAATTATTTATAGTCTCATTAAAATAATTATTAATTAAAACTTGATGGTCATTGTTATTTTCTAGTTCGTCAATTTTAAAAAGATGTTTTTCAATATTCTGTCTGTCTTCGTCGTCCATGGTTCCAAACAACCATTTTGTCAAGCTGCCTATGCAGTTAATAAGTCCGCGTCTTTGTCTCTTTTGTTTTGGTATCAAAGTACCTAATTTATTTCCAGCGTCTAATAATTCTAGTTAAGGTATGTCTTTATTTTTTGTTTTCATTAAACTACGTTGTCTGTCATTTGGTCCAATATGCTTTCTATTTTATTTAGGTTTTTTATATGTACCCTACAAGAAAACTACCGAACATTTGACTAGTCATTTGTTTGATAGTGCTGAGGGCTTAATACCTCATTGCCTATACAAAACTTGCTATCATTTTCTTAAGGGCAATATGAAAAAACTGATGTATACAATTGTATACATGTGAGCTTGAGAAAATATAGCTCACCTACTCACTCTAGTGCTTTTTTGTATACACATATGTCGCATCAGTTGATTGCTCATTACTGAAGAATCAAATGACTACTCAAACCTGACAACTCTTTTCTGTTTTGTTTATATTTTTCAATGAAAATAAAAAAACAATTTATCAAATTATATTAAGGGTTTTATATTTAAATAATTTTAAAACAAATAAATAGTATCTTACAAAAATAAGGTACAAAAATATCTTGTACCCGTACTATGTCGTGCTGCAAAGGAATACGAATGGCTAAAGTGAACAAAAAAACAAATACCATTAATTAATCCACCAAGTTTCACCTACAATAATATCATACAACTTTACCTTAATTTCTTGAGTTTTTGATGAGCCAAGATGCAAATCGCATTGTGCAAAGGGATGGAAATGCTTAAAATGAAACAAACAATAAATATTAAGCCAATGAGATTTACCTAAAATATACATATATTATCTAAGTTTACCTTCATTTCTGGCTTTTCCGTGTAATAACTTCTGAGTTTATCATAGTTGTTGTGCCATAGTTATTCCGTGATTTGTGTGCATTCATTACTAAATATTTCCACTACCCGGAAAATATTTTTCGAATCATTATTATCTATAAAAACATTTTCTTGTTATATCAATTTTTATTTATAACTTTAAAAAATATACTTACGTATCCTATTTATTCACATGAGATAGATTCCTTTTTTATTTACAGCACATTTTCCACCATAAATAAGGCAGAAATAAAATAAACAAATATTAATTAAAAACTGAAATTGAAATCTAAAAGTATTGTCAAAAATTCAACAAATGTCAGTCATATGTTCAAGTGTGTTAGTGAAAATGTTATATGTGGATTAGTATCAGTCATACATTTCTTGTAGGGTAGTACTATGTCCGATTCCTTAATTATCTCCTGATTTTTCATATAAATATCTATGTATCCTGCTTTTTCTGTAAGTCGCTTTGTTATTATTAGTCCCTCAGTCAGTAGTGTCAACAGGAGTAGTATAACTGTTGTCAACATCTGAAAATTTTAGAGGTCTTTTAATATTACATGGATATACTTTTTCTAGTTTTGCTTTCTTATATTTAGGTTGTTCTTTGTGCCTGATTGCCTTATATTGTTTTTTATAAATCCTTCTGCTCTTTCTTCTCTATAGTGTTCTCTAAACTTGTTTAGTTTATCTATTATTTTTCTTTTGTTATCTTCTAAAATTTGTCTGATTTTTTCCTCGTTAGCCTTTCCTTGTTGCACTTCATTGGGTGTGCATTTAATAGTCGAGTGATAACGTTCGTTGTAACTTCTAATTGTTTTCTGAATTAATTGTTTTATGGGTAATTCCTTTTTCATTTTATACAATATTCTAAATTTCTCTGCAATTGTATTATGTAACCGCTCTATATCAGCATTACCTTTATGGGTTTAGTCAAATGTAATTCTATATTCTCACTATCTAAAAATTCCTTTATTCTTATAGCCTTAAATTCATTATCTGCTACTATTTTCTTTGGCTTACCTATTTTAGTAAAATGGTCCTCTAGTTGTTCAATGATAGTTATATGATTCCTATCGTTCATTGGATAAGCTGCACCAAATTTACAAAATTTATCTATTACTGTCAAAAAATTAAATCCTTTGATAACATAAGTATCAATATGCAGTATTTCATTTTTACTCGAGGGTGTTTCTGTAATCGCAAATTTTTGTTTAATTGGATTCCTAACATATATTACTTCCTGGCATAGGTCACATTCGTTAATTACTAACTGAATTAAATCTAATAGTTTTGGGTAATATATCTTGTATTTAATTTGATTATAAGTCTCAGGGATTCCTGAATGTATACTTTCTCTAACATGATAAAAGGATATTTGTTTAATCGCTTCAGTTTCTGTTTCTATATCTTGAGCTCTTATTGTGCATTTAGTAAATCTTATTTGTCTATCATTAGAGAACATTTCTATTAATTTTTCCTGAACTACATTGTAACTTCGTTCGGATAGTTCTGAATATATTCCAATCTTTCCTTTTTAATATATTTTCTGAATATTTCCCCCATTATTTCAAAATCACATTCTGTTATAAAAATTATTCGTTTGTTATGTATCATCTTTCATTCCTCTATTTTATTATTAGTTAGTATGATCTGTGTTTTATACTTATTTACTAATTCTTCCTTAATATAAAAGTGATCATGAACTGTTTCAATTGATGTATTATCATCTTCCACATTGTTTATTACATTAAAACCATTAATTTCTTTACCGTTCTGACCTGTATCTAATTCATTTACTATTCTACTTAAAAAATCTGCTACTCTGTTTTCTTTTCCTTTTATATATTCTATATCAAAATCATATTCCCCCAATTTTAAGAGCCATCTTTGATGTCTTGGCTACATATATTTCCCTTTATATTTTGTGTGTAAAAATTTAATGGGTTGATGGTCGGTAAAGATTTTAAATCTTCGTCCGTAAAGGTATGGTCGTAAATAGTTTACGCTCCATTAAATTGCCAAACATTCCTTGTCTGTTGCTGAATAGTTCTTTTCGTGGTTATTTAATGTTCTAGATACAAAACAAATGGGATGTCCTTCTTGTGAAAGAACTGCACCTATTGCATAATTCGAAGCGACTGATGTAAGCGTGAATTGTTTTTCAAAATTTGGATATTTCAAAATTGGATGTGAGATAATAAGGGTTTTTAATTTTTCAAAAGCTTCTATGTACATTGGATCCTTAATGTTTATTTTAACTCCTTTCTTTAGGTATTTTGTTATGGGTTGGGCTACCTTGGCGTAGTCCTTAACAAATTTTCTGTAATATTCTGTTAGACCTAAAAAGCTATTCAATACGTGAAGAATTTTTTTGAGCTAATCAGGCCTAACGCATTCAATGTTAATAAAAAACCTTTATTACATTTTTTCCCAACGTTACCAGAACCAGAATGTCAGAACACAAAAACGATATCGCTAAACAAAAAACATCGACAGATTTATCAGCCCATGTTATCGACAAGAAACATTCAGTGGATTTTGACAAAGTCAAAATTCTAGATAGAGAAAAGATAGAAAGGAAGAGATATACGATCGAAGGCCTACGTATACAACAAAAGATAGAAAGAACTATGAATATAAAAGAGGATACCGATAATATTAATGCTAGCTATATTGTTGCTATAAAATAAAAAATAAACTGTCATATCAACTATTGAACTTGACTCAGTGCTTCAGATATACACTGGTTGATTTTAGTTATTTTTCAAATTGTGATCTAAACAAATTTAAAAAATTTTTTAAATTGACTTTAATTGTTAAAAACAAAAACAACTTATGTGTAATTAATGTAGTTCGAACCGCAATATTGTGAGTATAACTCTAACTTTAAAAGAAACAATGTTTTTAAATTGTAACTGGTATGTTTTAAAATTCAAATAGACAAAAAAAACCCTGAAGAAGTCAACAAACAATTGACGAAACGTTGGGAAAAAATGTAATAAAGGTTTTTTATTAACATTGAATGCGTTAGGCCTGATTAGCTCAAAAAAATTCTTCACGTATTGAAATTTATGCACTTGGCCAAAGAAAATCTAGAAACACAAATACAACATCGGAGGGCTTGCCGAATTATTTATCTATTAATTTAGTAACATACACATAACATAATGACATCTCTAAACACAAGTATAATCAATCATGAAAGGATATTTCAAGCACATACAATTAAAATATAATATTGATATGTCAGGAGCTTTAAAAGAGTATTGTAATGAAACAAAAAGATTATCACAGCAACAACAGCAACTTAGGTTTTTATTATCGTGTAGGAGTTAAGGCATTATACCTAATCACACGAAAAACACAACAATTAAAGTAGAAATGCTTTTTAAATGCAACACGATTAAAGCAAAACTAGTAGGAATTGAAAATAATTTTCATAAAAAGATACTAAGTTTAGAAATTGCCCAAGCAAACACAAATATTAAATTAATAAAACGTAAACTATATCACATAAACAATTACATTAGTAATAGGCTTGAACACCATGATTATGATACGTTCATAAAGAAACAAGAAGACAGAAGGAAAAACATAACAAAAACAGTCAAAGAAAAACAGAAGCAAAAATTAACTACACTGAAAGAAAAATATTTCAAGAAATATGGTCTTTACTACAATGAAGATTGAATAAAACGGACGAAATAATTCCAAAGGAATGTAAATGGCTACTGTCGTTGGGAAAGAAATTCTCTTTACCCGTAGACAACAATAATTTTTCAGCACTACATATTGTGGCAGACATTGAACAGTGTATTCAAGCGATGGATACAAACTTGGAAAGGGGGAAAGATATAGCTCGAACAGTAGTAGCTAATAACGTTACTAACTTTAAAAATAAAATAAAAAACACGCCTAAGGATAGATTTATTCTTACAATATATGGAAAAACCAAAAAGTTTTTAAGGAAGCATAGTAACATTATTGTCATACCATCAGAAAAAGGGAATAAGACCGTCATAATGTACAAAGACGAGTATAAAACAAAGATGATGTCAATGCTAGGAAACAGAGACACTTACAAACCCGTGAGGATGGATCCAACAACAAAGCTCCAAAGGGAAAACAACAACATTATTGCAGATCTACACAAAAGAGAATTCATTGATATCTACCAAAAGCGTAGAATATAGGGTTACTCTGCAATAGCCCTGAGAATATATGGACTTCCCAACATACATAAGCCTGAAACGCCCCTCAGACCAATCGTATCGTCGATTAAAGTACCTTGCTATCAACTGTCGAAACACATAGGGCATATTCTTAAAAACATAATAGCCCAATTCACAATCCCGTGCAAATGGTCTTGCATTATAGCATTTGCAAATTGAGAGAGTATTTGAGAGCATTTTCAATGTATTTTGTTGGTGTAGAGTACAATTATTTTGCTCATGCTACGATGCTAGACTACTTGCTCGAGATTGTGAACTGGGCTAATATCTGAAACGTACAACATCAAAAACTCACTGTTTAAAGACTGAATAGTTGTTATTACCCAAAACTTGTATGTATACTTATCATTATACTTACTATTATACTTACCATATTGAATACATTTATCTAAGTTATCCTAATAACAGAAGTTAATCTGCTGAATTACCTAATCATACTTACCATTATACTTATCATTATACTTACCCTTATACTTACCATATTGAATTGTATTTATCTAATTATACGAATAATAGAAGTTAATCTAAACGGATACTTACCCTTGTATTCAACTCTGTTAAACGATAAATAACTTAACGAGCCTTGTGGTCTGGTGATGTTTAAATATTGTATTTTTGATCAGTTGTGAATTAGCTTGCTGAACCTACCACAAGTGCCTCGCTTACCATTCTATTTTTAATAAATTATAAAATAATTATTACATACCCGTTTTCCTTTTAATAACCTCTAAGTTACAAGACAAACGATAACGGGTAAGCTCTCACAACTGCCCTCCCCTTGGCAAGATCGTGGCTTCTTTAGCACCTCCGTTAAAGAGGCAATTAAATTGTATTTAAATCAGCTAACACAAAGCTGCAAAACTAAACATGGTCCTTTTATGAGCCTACTAATAAAAAATTCAGTGGCATTACTAAAAAGACAATTTCATTTATACAGTCCACAACATCGACGTTGAAAAAAACAAGTAGTGACTTTGAACTTTTTTTTTACTTTGGTGTGTTAAAGAAAGTGAACAGCAGCGCGAGTTGAAAAAGTTAAAAGAAACTTGAAAATATTAAAATCCTAAAAACTGTGTATGTGAAAATAAAATATAAATCTTAAATAAAGTTGTTAAATAATAAAAAGAAAGGAAAAATTGAAAAGAAAATAAAAAGCTAAGCTGCGAAACAGTTGGTAAAAATAAGGAAAATAGGAAAAATTAACTACCTACATTAGAACAGAAAGGTTAATATGAAAACCAAGTAAAAACATTTAACGTTGAGAAAAAATTAACTTACTGTTGAACAGCAAAACTTGAGCTAAAAACTAATTAAAACATCAAAAACATGAGTAAAAATTAGGCTAGGAAACAATTAATTAAAAGTATAAAGTGAAACTGTAATCAAATAACAACAACAAAAAAGGAAAAATACCGATAGTGGAAAATAACGTGAGTTATGTATATACAGGCATTTGTACATGATTACCTGCTTATGTTCATTCCCAAGTGAAACACAACAACAACAAAAAAAAGACAGTGAAAATCTGAAGTGAACGTACACATGAAATAATAACGGACGATAAAGTGAAAGGAGCAAATCTTCTGAACAGTTAAATAAAAACCCAAAAACAAAACAACAAACAGTGAAGAATTTGTGGGAATTATAACAAAAAACCTGCAAACTATTCAGAAAAACGGTAAAAAAAAAAAAAAGAGATCCAAACCACAACAGGATAAAAGTTATTAAAATAAATATTGGTTACAAAATTGGAAAAAAAAACAGTTAGTAATTGTGAAAAGTGGAAAAAAGGGAAAAAATTTAAAAGAGCAAATAATACAAGAAATACATACAAAGGAAAAGCAAGAACGAAGTTAACTAAGAAACGATCAAGTCTGATTTTTTAAAAAAAAGAGTACACAGCAAGCGATAGCTAAAAGTTGAAAAAAAGGGTTGAAAATATAAGGAAAAAAAAAAAGATGTGTAAAAATAAAATTATTAATAAAAAGTTAAGGTTTATAAAAAATTAAAAAAAACCAACGGGGAAAATACTCAGAAAATTATAGTGCAAAACAGTAAAATACACAAGAAGAGAAGAATTGACACCTTCGAACAGCAAAACATCAAAAGTGTATACAAATCAAGTGTGGAAATAAAAGACAATTTACGTATAGATCTGCTATAATATTTGGTGAATCCCTTCATCAGGAAATCACCGAGATCTTAAACCATTACACCAAGGGCGACTGTAACATCATACCTGGGCAAAGGCATCACGATATGATACATTTCTTCATCAAGGCAGCAATACGGAACACGAAGGCAACAAGGTTATATTAATCAAACAAGTCAAATATAATTAGGATAAAATGTAAGTACAGAACACTTCATTTACTCCAAGGTACATACATATATAACTATAAAACTCAACGAACATCACAATTTAATTGTTCGACAAACTTACACACACACATATACATATATAGGCGTATTCACATATATAAATATGCACATACATACATACATATATTCGTATGAAATTAATTTTGCTTAAAACTGAAATCTGTCCAGAAAAAATAGCAACAAATCAAAGGCAAAATAAGTACCGCAAGTGCAATGTAATTTGTTATTGTTAAAACCCACCACCAGTTTAACATACATTTATTAAGAGAGCGCAATTATATTTTCTTTATGTGTCACTGATCTCTTAGCTCTGTATATATTGGAAAATCTTTGGTGTATGTTCGTTTGATGAGATGCCAGACAGTCAAGCTGAATAAATACAAAGAAAATCGCCAATACGAAATAAATTAATATAATTTTAACAGGCGTTTGATGAAATTAAAGGATCCCATGTTTATATATTGTAATATAATAGAAGGGAAATTTTTTTTAAAATTTAATATTATTAACCTGCACAAGTAATATTAATAATTGTTAATAGTAAAAAAGTGGATGAAATATACATTGGATAGTTGTATACATATATAATTGTGTATGTGTAAGCATTGTCAATGTAGCCGATTCCCAATCATCAAAAAAAAAAAAAAAAAAGGGAGAATTTTTAATAAAAGCAAAATTCTATATCAGGAAATCCCAGCGAACAATTGGTACACATGTTTGAAATCACAAATCCCTGTGAATTCTTTAAGTGATACAACACCTCGTTAGTATATATTTACCAATTGCCACGAAAATTAGGAGCCTACTTCCTCCAATCCCACAAACTAAATTTTCGCGAATCCCAGCGAACAATTGACCT
Source organism: Linnaemya tessellans (assembly GCA_951800035.1). NCBI lineage: Eukaryota > Metazoa > Arthropoda > Insecta > Diptera > Tachinidae > Linnaemya > Linnaemya tessellans. Next base: position 61,153,553 of record OX637533.1, read on the forward strand.
ATATATTTTAAATCACAAATCCCTGTGAATTCTTTAAGTGATACAACACCCCGTTAGTATATATTTACCAATTGCCACGAAAATTAGGAGCCTACTTCCTCCAATCCCACAAACTAAATTTTCGCGAATCCCAGCGAACAATTGATCTATATATTTTAAATCACAAATCCCTGTGAATTCTTTAAGTGATACGACACCCTGTTAGTATATATTTACCAATTCCCACAAGAAAATTAGGAGTCTACTTACCACAAACTAAATTTTCGTGAATCCCAGCGAACAATTTGCCTATATATTTTAAATCACTAATCCCTGTGAATTCTTTAAGTGATACGACACCCTGTTAGTAGCCTCGCGTGATAAATCACAATTGTCCAAGATCGTGAAAACAAGGTCACAAACCATTCCCATGATGGCCGAGGAATTCATTTTTGACTCGGATGACTTTGTCGCCTTCTGCGCGGAATTTAACTCGATCCCTGTTGATGAATTGACGGATTCACTGCTTGAGGTTTACCTCCAGGATCTCCACGATCGGTGGTGGAGTGTTCAACGGTCCTATCGGTCTCTCCGCACCGACAGTGATCCGAAATTGGACAAAGGTATGTTAGATGCAGCTGCAGGAAAATATTCGACGTGTACGAAAAATTTTCACCAAGTCAAAGCTAAGATGCTGGATGTGCAAAATTTGTTCACCGCTACTGCACCAGTAAATACATCACACACAATTCCCGCTGAACAGAGCTTCGCACATTTCAGTGTCCCTCCTTGCGATACCGATGTCTTCTACGGTGGATATGAAGAATGGCCCTCGTTCCGAGACATGTTCACGGCTGTGTACATCGATAATCCCCGAATTCCACCTGTGCAAAAATTATACCATCTGCGTTTGAAAGTGCAGGGGCAGGCCGGAGCAATAATAAAGAAATATAAGTTATGCTCTGATAACTTTAAGCTCGCCTGGGAAGCTCTGCAAGATCGGTACGAAAACCAGCGAATTTTGGTCGAGAATCAACTAAAGATTCTCCTCAATTTATCCCCAATCTCAGTCGAAAGTAGCGCCGCCTTACAGAACCTGCAGAGCACCATCAACGACTGCTTAGCGGCAATCAAAGCGCAGGATGTCCCAATAGGTGATTGGGACCCATTTATTATTATGCTTTGCGCCAGCAAACTCCCAATGGAAACTCTTTCCTTATGGGAACAGTCTCTAGCATCACACCGAAACCTCGTAAAATGGGAAAAGCTAGATACGTTCCTCTCTCACAGATGCGAAGTAGTTGAGCGCTTGGAATCCCGGAACCAAGACTACGACTCGCACAATCTGAAAAGAAAGCCAACGAGCATTAAAACCCATGCGTCAAAGATAGAAAGTCCCCCGCATTTATGCAAAATGTGTGGCTCAGCTCATGCATTGAAGAATTGCTCCAAATTTATGAATCTAACACCTCACGCAAGAAATCAGTTCGTCTCCGAAAACAAAATATGTCTTAATTGTTTAGCATATACCCACCTACGGAGCGATTGCCCAAGCAAATTCGTTTGTTCACATTGCGACAAAAATCACCATTCCCTGTTGCATTTCGCAAAACGTGAACTTAGGAACCCCAACACTCAACTCAATGAGAAGCCAGAGACTTCTGCTCAAGGTAGGGCAAGAGGGGCCTTATCAACTGCTACTCATGTTGCAAATACTGAAAACCCAAGCGCCAGCGACACTACGTTGCTCCCCACATCAGTAGTTGATATATTCCATCAAGGCGAAAATTTTAAAGCGCGTGCTTTTCTAGACCAGGGTTCAGAAAAGACGTTTATATCAAAAAGCTTGCAACAAAAACTTAGGCTCCCCACGAAGCCACGAGCATTTCAGATCCATGGAATCGGTGGCCAAGTGATAGCTCAGTCCAACTCTATTTGCCAGGTAACCCTATACTCTAAAAACCAAAATGTTTATGTTGACATGCAGGCTATAGTAGTTCCTAAAATCACACGTATGTTACCCACGTGTTCCATATCCGCTTATCAAGTTTCCCATTCCGCGCTAAGGGAGCTCAATCTCGCTGATCCTGAGTTCCATGTGGCTCGCCGTGTAGATCTGCTCATCGGTAGCAATGTACTTCCCCGAGTATTCCAAGAAGGAACTAAGAAAATTTCCCCATCTCTAATGGCTCAGTCCACTATCTTTGGATGGGTTATTAGTGGTATCGTGAACGTTGAACCAGTTACCATGTTCTCACTCGGTGTCACTGAGATCGAATCCGACCCCCTTGCCGATCAGTTACGCAAGTTTTGGGAACAGGAAGAGGTATCCATGGAACGCCCAACGTCCAAGGAGGACACATTCTGTGAGGAGCTGTATCGAAACACAACCTTCCGCGACCCGGATGGACGGTACGTGGTAAAGCTCCCATTCAAACCAGAATTTCCCCAGGAGATACAATTAGGAACCTCCCGCACCGTCGCTAGATCCCAATATTTTAGCATGGAGCGGTCCCTACAGAAGAACCCCAGTTTAGCAGAAACCTACTCTAATGTTTTGAAAGAATACATTGCACTAAACCATATGACGCCTACAACGTCAATGGAAAGTGAGTCTTCACATGGATGTAAATCCTTTTATTTGCCCCACCACGCAGTTCTCAAGCCCGAGAGCAAAACCACCAAAGTGAGAGTGGTATTTAATGCCTCGAAAAAGACGAGCTCAGGAATGTCCCTCAACGATATCCTCTGTGTAGGTCCCACTCTGCAGGCTGATTTAGTGAGCTTGATTTTGAAATGGAGATTGTACAAATATGTGTTTAACGGAGATATCGAGAAAATGTACCGTCAAATTCTGGTACACAAAGAAGATATTCAATTCCAACGAATTCTCTTTCGTCAAACGCCAAGTGATCCCATTAAAGACTTCGCTTTGAAAACTGTCACCTTTGGAGTCAATTGCGCCCCATATTTAGCTATTAGAACGCTAATTCAATTGGCTCGCGACTCCGCAGAATTATTTCCTCAAGCAGCAGACATTTTAACAAAGGAAACCTATGTAGACGACATTTTATCGGGGTCTCATGATATATCGTCCGCAATCGACTCGCTACAGCAGCTCATCTTCGTGTTGCAGTCTGCTGGCTTTCCATTAAAAAAAATTACTTCGAATTGCCCCGCTATTTTAGCTTCAGTTCCTAAGACTGATGTACTGGATAACAATTTCTTGAAATTTAAAGAAGCCAGTGCAACTAAAACCCTAGGAATTCGATGGAATGCACTCTCAGATTGTTTTTCATACACCGTTGAGTCTATACCCCCGACGACCTCCCTAACAAAGAGACAACTCCTCTCCCACGTGGCTAAACTCTTTGACCCAGCGGGATGGATTTCACCTGTCGTGGTCCAGGCCAAAATTATGCTTCAACAACTTTGGCTAGAGGGCACCGGCTGGGACGAAACCGTTAAGCCCAGTACTTTACAAACCTGGAACACGTTTCTGGAAAATCTGCCCATCCTCTCGAGTTTGGAAATCCCTCGGTGGTTAGGATATGCCCCGGACCAAATAGTACAAATTCATGGGTTCTGTGACGCGTCAGAAAAGGCCTATTGTGCTGCTGTGTATCTCCGTGTGCAATACGAGAGTTCCATTACTTCTCACTTACTCGTAGCGAAAACAAAAGTAGCCCCGATCGCCCCAGTGACTCTCGCTCGTCTCGAACTCTGTGGAGCCGTATTATTAGCAAAATTGATAAAAGTTATTACCCACTCGTTTTCGTTCCATAACCACGAATGCTACCTATGGACAGACTCCACTATCGTCCTAGGATGGCTCGAAAAACCCCCAAATACCTGGAAGACATATATCGCAAACCGCACCGCGGAAATACGAAGAAACGTTGAAAACATCCCTTGGCGCCACGTTCGATCTAATGAGAATCCAGCTGACTTCGGCTCCAGAGGATGTCGGGCTGAGCACCTTATTCATAATTCTCTGTGGTGGACAGGCCCAGAATGGTTAAAGAAAACAGCCGAGGAATGGCCAAAGCCCATGACATTTACGGAACACTCACTGGAAGTGAAACAAAAGACGTTGTCCTTCCACATTTTTACCGATCCTCAAAGCAACGATAACGTAGACACCAAGGATGATCTATTATGTAGGTTCTCAAAATGGGATAAAGCTGTCCGGGTAATGACATATATTTACAGGTTTATAGAAGCCCTTCGGAAAAGACCGTTACCCTTACCTGGGAATCTCATCTCTCAAGTTCAGGAAACTACCATTCCCAATCCGTGCCCCGCAGCGTCACTCACGATTCCAATCATTAGTTGCGAAGAGTTTTCGGACACAAAATTTAAATTATTGCGTCTTACGCAAATGTATCACTATAGTGACGAATTTTACTCGTTAACGCACTCAGGAATAGTTCCAAAAAAAAGCCCTCTTTACAATTTAAACCCTTACCTCGACGAAAAGCAGGTGATGCGGACAAATGGTAGAATCTCCAATGCGGCGATCTCTTTCAATGAGCGCCACCCCATAATTCTCCCGGTGAAATCAACGTATTGCCGACTATTCATTGAATATACCCATAACCTCCTACTGCATGCAGAAGTTAACCTACTGTTAAGAGCGATCAGAGGTGAATACTTTGTATCCCGCCTAAGACCGGCTCTAAGACACTGTACTCGGAAATGTATTGCCTGCATCCGATACAAAAAGCAAGTGAAGTCTCAGATAATGGCCGCCCTGCCTCTGGAGAGAAGCTCATTTTCATTACCCTTCACCTACACCGGTCTAGATTTCGCTGGACCCTTTTTAGTCAAAACCTCTCTGGTCCGAAACGCCCCTTATCACAAAGGGTACGTGTGTGTCTTCGTCTGTTTCTGCACTAAAGCCATCCATTTAGAATTATGTTCGGATCTCACCGCAAGTTGTTTCCAGGCCGCTTTTACCAGATTTATTGGACGCCGAGGATTACCAAAAAAAGTCATGTCCGATAACGGGACAAATTTTGTCGGAGCAGAACGTGAGATTCGCCTAGAATATGAAGAATTTCTAAAAAATGTTTCCAGGAACATGACAAGTAGTTACGCTTGTCAAGGGCTTCAGTGGGTTTTTATTCCTCCCAACGCCCCGCACATGGGCGGACTCTGGGAAGCGGGAGTAAAGTCATTCAAAATGCACTTTAAAAAAGTAGCCAAAACCTACAAGTACACCTTTGAGGAGTTCACCACTCTGCTCACTCGGATCGAATCCGTTCTTAACTCACGCCCACTTTCGCCCATGTCAGATGATCCCGATGAGTTGCTAGCTATTTCCCGGGTCATCTCCTCCGAGGGGCTCCATTGTTAGCGCTTCCCGAAGTCCCACTCCAATCATTGACATTTCGAAGTCGGTGGGAGAAGTTAAAACTGATCCATCATCAGTTCGCCCAGCGATGGAAGGATGAATACCTCAAGGACCTTCAAAAGAGGTACAAGTGGCAGCATGTTGAAGAAAATATTAACGTAGGACAACTCGTAATAATCAAAGATGATCTCCTGCCCCCAAATGAATGGAAACTGGCCCGCATCATCAAAATCTATTTTGGTACGGACGGCTGTGTTAGAGTAGCTGATCTGAAAACTCAGACCGGAACGGTCACGAGAGCCATTGCGAAATTGTGTGTCCTTCCACTTATTCACGATGACACAACCACCACGACGAATTAAGTCTCGATTAACATAGCTCTAATTTTTTGGTCATTTATTCGCATCTCTACATCTATTTTTAAGCATACTCTCACATGTATATCTCAGATCCCAGACTATATATATATCTTGATAAAACCCTTTCCGCTCTTAATTATGCGTTGAATAACAAACCTTAATTTTAATCCACAGGTCACCTAGAATTCGAATCGGCCACCAATGCCGGGTATGTAAGCGACATCATGCACTGAGACATTGTAAACGGTTTTTGAAAATGACAGTGGCTGAACGCAAGCGCATAGTGGGCAAATTACGATATTGCCGAAATTGTTTGGCGACTTCCCACCAAACCAGAGAATGCACGTCAGCCGACGTCTGCCGGAAATGCGGATGGGCGCACCACACACTCCTTCATCAACCTAGGAGCAGACAGCCAGCGACCACGGCACCACCACAACCGACATCAAGTTCAGCAAGGGGAGCAAGACCATCCAGGCAAGAGATGCGGTTAACTAGTTTGCATGAGCGGTTGGGTCGCCGCCAAACTCCACGCCGCTCATCCGAACATTCCTCTGACCGTGTGAGAACTGAATCAATTGCATCCAACTCTAGCCCTAAGCGCATTTTGCTTGGCGCCCTGCGGGCACTCAAGCGTTTACATCAAACGCTGTAACTGAGCAGAAGAACTTAATTCTACGATTTAACCTATTTAATCAGTGACTGCTTACCTTACCAGCGCACTTTGTTGGCGATGTGCCAAGGTATCCCGGGCGTTTAAATCAACCAAATTCATCCCGACCACCAGTTTTTATTTTGGCTATAAGCCAAGGCGCCTAGGATGTTTAAAGACTGAATAGTTGTTATTACCCAAAACTTGTATGTATACTTATCATTATACTTACTATTATACTTACCATATTGAATACATTTATCTAAGTTATCCTAATAACAGAAGTTAATCTGCTGAATTACCTAATCATACTTACCATTATACTTATCATTATACTTACCCTTATACTTACCATATTGAATTGTATTTATCTAATTATACGAATAATAGAAGTTAATCTAAACGGATACTTACCCTTGTATTCAACTCTGTTAAACGATAAATAACTTAACGAGCCTTGTGGTCTGGTGATGTTTAAATATTGTATTTTTGATCAGTTGTGAATTAGCTTGCTGAACCTACCACAAGTGCCTCGCTTACCATTCTATTTTTAATAAATTATAAAATAATTATTACATACCCGTTTTCCTTTTAATAACCTCTAAGTTACAAGACAAACGATAACGGGTAAGCTCTCACAACTGCCCTCCCCTTGGCAAGATCGTGGCTTCTTTAGCACCTCCGTTAAAGAGGCAATTAAATTGTATTTAAATCAGCTAACACAAAGCTGCAAAACTAAACACTCACTGCAGTTGAAAAACCAATTGGAACAGACTACTATAGATGAAAACGAAATTTTAATATCTTTTGATGTAGATTCACTGTTTACAAATATACCAATACACGTCGCAATAAAAACCATAATAAGTAAATGGAATATCATAAGCAATTTTACAAAAATATCTAAGACCTTGTTCTTAAAAATTCTACGTTTCTGTCTCATAGATAACAATTATTTTGTGTATGATAAAACAGTTTTCAATCAAGTTTTTGGCATGCCGATGGGCAACCCCCTCTCACCTACTATAGCCGATATCGTATTAGATGGACTTCTTGACGAAACAATTGCAGAATTAAAAAGCAAAAACATTCACATCAAATACATAGTTATATATGTAGATGATATTTTGGCAGTTATCAGCTATAAGGACAAGGACACAATACTCGGTGTTTTCAACAAATATCATCCCAAGCTTCAGTTCACAACTGAAATTGAAAAGAATGGTTGCATAAACTACCTGGACACAACCTTACATAGGATAAAAACAATATCGTCTTAGATTGGTACTCTAAGGAAAGTTCTTCGGGCAGAATTATCAATTTCAACGCAACACATCCAAAAAGTCAGATCGTTAATACTGCAAAGAATTTTATTCTCAGAGTCCTAAACATTAGTAATAAACAGTTCCACACTAAATATATTAAAAAAGTCACAACAATTCCTAAACAGAACAGTTTTCCGGAGAAGTTAATAAATTATCTAATCAATAAAACCATTGCAAATTTAGAAAACAAGACCAAAAAAATAACACCCGCTGAGGAAATCAACAAAGAAATCAAAAATTATTTTTACAGTGTATCATTTATTCCTGGTTTGACGGACAAGAACAGCGATGCCAATTTAGTGCGTTTCGCGCTAGTTTTAGCGCGATTCAACCATACAAAACGCGCTGTTTTTGGCCTTAGCGCGTTTAATAAAAAACGCGCTAAATTAGCTCATTTTTCGTACAGTGACTAAAAAGACTTCAATTCAACATTTTCTACTTATTTTGCATAGATTTTTCTTGTACTATTTTTTACAACTGTTTAACCCATTTTGTGTAGTTTCATTCATGGCCCATCATGAGCCATCTGGCTCATGATGGTTTAAATGAAAAAATTTTTTTTTATCGACAATTATCAATCTTAACTCCACTTATTTAAGTTATTTTTATGAATTGAAAAGTTCGTTATTTACGTTTTTAATCATTTAGAATATTAAAAAGTTAATTTGAATAAAAAAGACTGAGCAATTGATTTAATATTTGACGGATTTTTGTTAACGTTTTTTATATAATGTTTAAAACATTCTAATTTTTATTGATATACCAAGGGAATATTTAAATTTTTTGTTATCGTTCTTACATTTGCTTATAGTTGTAAGTATCTAATTTTTGTACCTGAATTAATTTAAAAACAAATATGTAGATATTTATTTATTTTGTTTCAATAAATATTGAATTTTTTCTAATATATGTATTGATTTTTATTCAAATAAAATTTAACGCGTTTTTGAATAGCGCGTTTTGGTTATAGATATTTGTTAACGCTGTGATCTAGCGCGTTTTAGCGCGTTTTGAGAAGAGCAAAAGCGCGTTTTAGTTATAACAAGTAAAAGCGCTATATTCGGCTGTGCCGAATCTTATATACCCTTCACAGATGTAATTCTTCTTTCTTTCTTTCTTGCCAAAACAGAAAGTAGGTTTAATTAAAATATCAAAATAATGTTATCGGTTACTTTTATATTTAAGAAAACGTTTAAATTTTTCGGCTAGGAAGCTAAATTTTTGGCTTCTCTTATATCTAATACCTATGAACGTCTTTCGAAAATATTATATATATTTAATTTACAAACAAAACAAAAAATCCGTTTCATGTACCCCAAAAAGTTCTAATTGTCCAACCGTAGAATCGTCTTTGGTTTTTAATGTTGTTGGTTTTTAATACCAGATTACTTCTTTCTGATAAATAAAGTATGTATAATTCATCATAAAAATCAAAAATAACAAATAAAATGGCTGATTTTGTGAATCAGAAAATGTCAACTTCCTAACCCTGGAACCGAATTCTTAATTTTTTAATACTAATCTAATTTTTTCTGATATATAAAATAGCTTTAATTCACTAAAAACACAAAATTTTTAATTTATGTATGTACTATTATGTACGAAAAGTATTTCGATTTTCCAACTCTGGAAGCGAATTTTTATTTTTTTACCAATGCAATTCTTAGTGAGGCGTAACATAGCTTTAGTTGACAAAAAAAAAATACTATTTTTAAACTTTTTGGTCACTTTCACGTACCATAAAATATATCATATGTCCAAACCTGGAGTCGAAATTTTGATTTTTAAGATTTTAATACCAAATTTGTTCTTCCTGAATTATAAAACAGCTCTAATTAGCAAAAAAAACAACGTCAATTGCCTTTTTGGTTACATTTATGTTTAAAAAAATTTCAATTTCCTAACCCTGGAAGCGAAATTTAAATTTTTTAAAATTTTCTTTATCAATGCAAATCTTCATGAGGTATAAAGTAGTTTTGTTTAAGAAAAAGTCGAATTTTGCAACCATTTTGGTTATTACATGTACTACAAAATATTGCATGTACCAAAAAAAATTTAATTTTTCTAACCCTGGAAACGAAATTTAAATTTTTTTTGTTTGTTTTTTTTATCAGTGCAATGCTTCTTGAAGTATAAAGTAGTTTTATTTACAAAAAATTGCAAATTTTTTACCATTTTGGTAACTTTCATGTACCATAAAATATTGCACTTGTCCATCCCTGGATTCGAAATTTTATTTTTTATTTTTGAATTTTTGATACCAATTTTGTTCTTCCTAAATTATACGACTGTTTTAGTTGGCAAAAAACTAAAAACAACAACATCGATTGCCTGTTTGATTACTTGCATGTATAAAAAAAATTCAATTTCCCACCCCCGGAAGCAAAATTTGAATCTAAAATTTTCTTTTCTTTTTGCCAATGCAAATTTTCATGACGTATAAAGAGGTTTTGTTAAAGAAAAACTTAACATTTTTAACAATTTTAGTTACTACATGTACTACAAAATAGGGAATGGGCCGAAAAAAAAATTTTTATTTCCCATCCCTGAACATTTTTTTTTTATATTTTTAGTTTTTAATACACCATTGAGACTTCCCAAAGCACGAAATAGGTTTAGTTTGCAAACATTAAAAAAAAAAAATTATTTTTGGTATAAATTTAGCGTCGAGAAATAGGTGCAAGCTTCCCAGCTCTGGAACCATAGTTCGGATCTATCTGAATTTTAACACCACTCTATTTAAGTTCATTTCCAATCCAACGGTCCAAGAATGAAGTCTCTATCTCTTCTGGGGGCTTGGCTTGGCCTGTTTCATTACTTTCACTTATAAAAACAATGCAATTTCCCAACCCTGGAAGTAAAATTTGAATTTAAAAACAAAAATTTTTGTTTGCCAATGCAAATCTTCATGACGTATAAAGTGGTTTTGTTAAAGAAAAACTTAAAATTTTTAACAATTTTAGATACTACATGTACTACAAAATACGGAATAAGCCGAAAAAAAATTTTTTTATTTCCCATCCCTGGAAAAAATTTTTTATTTTTTTAGTTTTTAATAGACCATTGAGGCTCCCTAAAGCACGAAATAGGTTTAATTTACAAACATTAAAAAAAATAATTGATTTTTGGTAAAAATTTTGCGTCGAGAAATAGGTGTAAGCTTCCCAGCTCTGGAACCATACTTCGGATCTTTCTGAATTTCAATAGCAGCCTGTTTAAGTTCATTTCCAATCCAACGGTCCAAGAACGAAGTCTCTAGCTCTTCTGGGAGCTTGGGAAAACCGATTTCACGTACAGACGGACGGACAGACGGACATCGCTCAATCGTCATCGCTATTCATAAGGATCCAGAATATATATACTTTATGGGGTCCCATGTGCATATCGAAGAAATTACACACGGAATGACAAACCTATATATACCCTTTCACTTTTTTGTGAAGGGTATAAAAAGTTGACAACGCTGGACAAGAAAAAAATAACAACAGCAATTGAAAATAACAACATCAAATTTGCATACAAACCAAACACAACACTCAGCAGTATATTTACACGAATCAAAGCACCAACAGAGAAACAACAACAATGTGATTTTGTATACGAATTACAATGTAAAGGCAATGATGAAGAAGAATGCAACCTAATATATATAGGTACTACAAAAAGAAACTTGGGAACCAGAATGTCAGAACACAAAAACGATATCGCTAAACAAAAAACATCGACAGCTTTATCAGCCCATGTTATCGACAAGAAACATTCAGTGGATTTTGACAAAGTCAAAATTCTAGATAGAGAAAAGATAGAAAGGAAGAGATATACGATCGAAAGCCTACGTATACAACAAAAGATAGAAAGAACTATGAATATAAAAGAGGATACCGATAATATTAATGCTAGCTATATTGTTGCTATAAAATAAAAAATAAACTGCCATATCAACTATTGAACTTGACTCAGTGCTTGAGATATACACTGGTTGATTTTAGTTATTTTTCAAATTGTGATCTAAACAAATTTAAAAAATTTTTTAATTTGACTTTAATTGTTAAAAACAAAAACAACTTATATGTAATTAATGTAGTACGAACCGCAATATTGTGAGTATAACTCTAACTTTAAAAGAAACAATGTTTTTAAATTGTAACTGGTATGTTTTAAAATTCAAATAGACAAAAAAAAACCCTGAAGAAGTCAACAAACAATTGACGAAACGTTGGGAAAAAATGTAATAAAGGTTTTTTATTAACATTGAATGCGTTAGGCCTGATTAGCTCAAAAAAATTCTTCACGTATTGAAATTTATGCACTTGGCCAAAGAAAATCTAGAAACACTAAAAAGCTTTTTATTTGTTTCTCTGTTTTTGGGATTCCTAATGATTGTGTTACTTTTATTTTATCTGGGTTCGGTTTAAGTCCTTCTTTTGTAAGTATATGTCATAGAAATTCTGTCTCTTTTTTGAGGAAATTGCACTTATCAATTTGAATTTTTAAATTTGCCTGTTCTAAAACTTTAAAAATGTCTGTTATAGCTTTGACCAGTTCGCTGAAAGATGTACTAAAAATTAATATGTTGTCTAAATAAACTACGCAAGTTTTATTTATAAAATCTCTTAATGTCTCGTTCATTAGTCGCTGAAATGTCCCTAGTGCATTTTTCAGACCAAACGGCATTCTTATAAATTTATACAGTCCATGTGGGGTAACGAAATCTGATGTTTGTCTATCTTTTTCTCTAATTAAAATCTGATGATATCCTTTAGTTAAGTCTATTGTCGTAAAATATTGCGCCCTTCCTAGTTTGTCCAGAATTGAATCCATATTGGGCAGTGGGAATTTGTCATCTATGGTAATTTCGTTTAATTTGCTGTAGTCTACCACTAGTCTGTATTTTTGTTTTTCAGAATTATCCAATTTTTTAGGTACAACTATTAAAGGACTGGCATACCTTGAGCTACTTTTTCTAATTATCCCTTGTTCTTCCATCTCTTGAACTTGTTTTCTTACTTCGGCTTCATGTTGGGGTGGATATCTGTATAATTTAGCGTTAATTTGCTCATCTGTCGTTGTTTTAATTTCATGCTGTATTTTCATAGTGCTAGTCAATCTGTCCCCTTCTTTAAAAAATAATTTTCTAAACCTAATCAATATGTTTTTTATTTCTTTATATTCTTCTCTATTTAATTGATCTAGTTGGATTCTATTCCAATCAAATTCGTTTCCTTCAAATGTACACACTTGAAGGTTTTTATACGGATTTAATAAAAAGGATGTTGTTTTATCATTGAATGTTATATAACCATCTATTAAGTTTATTACTGTATTAAAACAATTTAATAGGTCGATTCCTATTAAAAAACTATATTTTCTTCCTTTTAATTCGTTCATTTTCCTTTTAATCTTTGCATTTCCTGCCAGATTAAATTCATCAGGTGGGTCAGTTATTATTTCAAATCTAATTACATCTTTCATTGTTATTGTGCTAAATTCAATGGGTCTTTCTAATAAATTTCTTTTAAAGTCTTTTACATTACTGTCAATTAAACTTAGATTTGCTCCTGTGTCTATCATCGCATTATATTTCTTTCCACTAATGGTAATTTTTATGATGGGTAAAAAGTCAGAGGCTGTTTTTGAAAAAAATTATCCTCTTCGTTGTATTGTACCGTGTTATTAAATTCCATAGGTGCGTTTAGGTCTTGCCTAGGATGTTCCAAGTGATTTTGGCTGCAACATGGTCTAGGGTGTCCTACCTGCCCGACTTCCTGGTTATTATTTGTATCATACATTTCTAAATTATTACAATATGTTTTTCTTTCTTTTATGTTATCATGGTCCATGGGTTCGATTAGGTTTTGCCTAGGATGTTTCAAGAGATTTTGGCTGTAACATGGTCTAGGGTGTCCTACCTGCCCGACCCTCTGCATATTATTATAGTATTTATTACCTTTCTCTATAGTGTCAACCTCCATGGTTTCAATGCAAACTGCCTAAATGGTTTCTGGCGGTATTTTGCCTATGTTGCCCTGAATTATTTTGGTATTGAGGATTCCTATTCTACTGTCCTCCCTGTGGTACATTATTAATTCCATAATCAATATTTCTGGTTCTCAAATTTGCAGGTGCATTATTATATTGTTGTCTTTTATCCTGATACCTATTGTTCCCTACGTTAGTTAACCTATCCTCTTTTGTTTTAAATTTTCTATATTCTGGCCTAATACAGCTGTCTTCGAATCTCCTACTTATAATTATTTTCGAAATATTATTTAACTGTCCTTCTTCATAAATTTTGTCTAACAAGGTGCCCTGTGTCATTTCTTTTATTGTGTTCACTAATAAACTGTCTATGTTACTAAAGTCAATGTAATGGTCACCTGTATAATATATTACTAATTCGTCCGACATATATTTAATTTCTTGAATTTCTGTCAATAATTCATTAACATTATTTACCTTAAGATTTGATATCTTTCTGTAGAGTTGGTGTGGTTCAATATCAGGACGATACCGTAGTTTCAGCGTTTCCTTTATTAGTTGCCAGTTGTCTGGTTCCGGAATATTTATTATCACGTTCTTGGCTGGGCCTTGTATGGTTCTATAAAAATGGCTTTTATGGCTTCTTTCCTGAATTCCTCACTGCTCAGGAATGAATTGATTGTAATTTCTCCTATACCCGTAAACACTGGTAGATATGCAACATTTTTGTGGATCCTGTCCAATTGATTATGTTGTGGTTGTTGGCTTTGCAATTGTTGCCATTGTTGTTGTTGTCCGTCTTGTACAACTGGATTTTGCTGTTGTTGTTGCAGTAATTGTTGTTGTAATTCTACATAAGCTTGGCGCAACTGTTCCAGCTGTTGCTCTTTTCTGACCAATTCGTCTGCAAGGCTAATCTGCACTTGAGATTGTTCCTCCATTGTTCGGTTTTTGTCGAAAGTTCGTTGCCTTTTAGAACTTGTTTCTGAAAAACTTAATAAAGGGTTGTGGCATCTACTTGACATCAATGTTCACTGCACTATTTAGTGGTGTTCACTTTTTCTAAGTGTTCGCTGCACTATTATTTTATTAATGTTTATAGTGGCGTACAATTTTTTTTCTTAATTGTTCACTGCACTATCTTGTCTCTTGGTTTTGTAGCGTCTATTTATAATTGTAAGGGCTCACTGCACTACTGTGGTGTTTCACTTCAATTTTAATAAATGTCCATTGTACAAAATTCAATTTAATACGGTTCGTATCACTGGATCCTTTTACTCACTACAATCCTACCGACTGCGCCATTCACATAACCGAGTTCGAATATTTTATAAAAAAAAAATTCTTTATTTTTTTTTATTATTTTAAAAAACAAGTTTATTTTATTATGACAAGACAATCGAGCTTAATGGAGAAACTAAGACTAAACTTTATAATTATTAATTGCTTTTACCATACTTCTTATTTCCTATCTATTGCATTAGCATAATTCTGATTGGTTCAATACATTGCAAACTTGCAATTCATTAATAAAAATTCTTTTTAAATTTTATGGTGTGATTTTTACCTGTAAAAAATTCTTTGGACATTTTATTATTTTGTTAAAAATAATTGTTTAATATTTTTATGTTTTACTTTGCTGATGCAATAGATTTACAGTTCATTTACCTATTGTTTTTAAAAATTCTTCAATTTTGTCTGGTTTTGAATATTTAGTAGGGTTCGCATATATAACTCGCGCGATAGGAAAATAAATTCTGCTTGCGCGGCCCATTCTCTTGTTGAAACATGTACACACACAGTAAACAACAAATTGTTTCTCTCGCGCTCTTTGACTTTCTTCAAACAAATTATGAGTAGCAGGAATGGATAACGCATGTATATCATTTGTTAATGCGTTAGCTTGTTAGTCTGTCAGTTCGCTAGTTTGAAAATAATATTGTTTCTAAATATATTTCCACTTCTAACTAGCGTAGACAACGTAGACACAAACGTATGTTTATGTGTTGAATTATTGTCAAATTTCATTTCAAATGAAAACTAAGACTGTATAGACTTTTGCAACTCTGTTCAGTTGTTTCGCTATTTCCAATACAATGTAAATGTGTTTATGTAGTGGTGCGTAACACTGATCTAAAATGATGAATCCTAAAATGTATGGTATATGTCCGATCAACACATGATCAAATGCATAGTTTACGATTCAGTTCATTTTGATTAATTTTCAGTATAGTAGGTAATTATAATATGTAAGTATAATAAGTATAGTAGGTAATTATAATACCTTACACCTCCCTTATTAATGAAAAAATGCTGAATCAAACAGGTGATCAGGCTGGTTTATTCAGCTGTTTTACAAAGGTTTATTTAAAAAAAAATTTTATTTTTTTTTATAAATATCTAATTTTATAAATTAGAAATATATATTCAGTTTGATTTTACAATATTTAGATGTATTTATAGGAAATGTATAATTATTCATTTAGTTTATTCATATAAATTTTGATTTACTATTGAAGTCTTTTATAAATTTTATTTGTACAAAATAATTATATATTTCAAAGTTTTTTTTAATGGTTGTATTTCTTCTTAACCAATTCTTTATCTGTCTTTGTGGACAGTTTTTTCTTTATTTGTTATATCGCTATATATGGTAGCGTTCACGCCTTTTATATCTGTAATTATGAATGGACCCTCGTATATATGATTAAATTTGTCATATGGTTCTTTACTTATGTATACTTTATCATTTGTTTTTAAATGTTTTGTTTCTTTCTTTATTTGACTGTAACAATTTGCTTGCGATAATATGTGATTTTGGAATTCTGTGTTTAAACTCTTTGCTATAAATTTCAACATTGTATAGAGGATAAATTTTATCAAGTTTATGTTCGTTTGGCATAATTTGTTGTTTCCCGAACACCAATTCGAATGGTGTATATTTATTATTGAAAACTGAAATTGAAGTAGTATTGTGGAAAAACGTGAAGTATTTTAAATATGAACACAGTAAAAAGTCGTGGTTTAATTTTAAAACTTAGCAGTGTTAATTTTAAACTACTTTGGTATTAAATTTGTAATTAATTCCGAAAGAGTTTATATCTAAAACCAATGCCACCACATTTGCTGTAATACTTGTGGGAATTGTTTTAACACCAGGAGAAATTTAAAAGTTTTTTAATGTCTATTTGGAATAAAAATAACACCAAAATTGTAATTAAATATTTTCAAGAGAAAAAAAAACAATTCTTGCTAGTTTAAAAAGAACACCGAAGCAGGCATTGGTTTTTTTTTTTTGTTTTAATACTTTCGGTTTTATTTTAATGCCAAAAAAGACTTAAATTTCTCTCTTGCAACAATTTCATTCTGTAAAGTTTAAAAACAACACCAAACAAGGTATTAAAAACAGCTGTAAAAATGTGCCTCTCTCATGAAAATGCTTGTTTTGGTTTAAAAATAACACCAGAAAAAGTATTAAATCTCTCTCTTTGTTACAATTAATGCCGATAAAGGTGTTAAAGTTATCTATTTTACCCCCACGCGGTTTAAAACAAGCAAAGTCATTGAAAAGAAAAGTTTAACAATGTTCATTAAAGTTAAAAGTGGTGAAAAATTTTATTTTGTGCAAATTGTGGAACCAGAAAGTGAGGAATTCACATCTAATGGCATTATAATTTCAAGTGAGTATTGACTACAAGTCCTAATAAACTAAATATTTTAAAATACGGTGTTTTTTTGGATTTTAGTTATTGATAAGCTAGGCATAAACGTAGAAGGCAGAGAACTTATGTTCAAAGATCGCGACGGTGCCACAATTGATTTTGATGACCTGCCACTAATAATTAAGCAATACAAATCGTGTAGCTGTTTTTTTATAGAGTTCTGCTTCGACGAAACAGAAGCAACAAGCCAGGTGAATTTAAAGAAGGTAAGTTCAAATCGTTTAATTCCATTAGTTTTTTATTATCAAAGAAGTATTACAGGAATTAGAGTGTTACTTAAAAAATGGTGATTTCGGTGCTTTGTTTAGTGAGTATGAAGCTAAAAAAGCACTAAGCGATAGTTCACGACGATGTCTGGTACGAGAGGCTACAAACTTTTTGCGTAAACGAAGTGGCAATTACCCCAATAGAGAAGACAAGATTGCATTAGCTGAAGCTGTTGTATGTTTGTTTCCATGTTTTAAAGTTGAAAACAGCAAATGTGGTGGCATTGTAAGCATTACATTATATACAAAGTGTGATTTTAGTTTAAATTATTTACATTATTTTATTTGTGTTATGGTCTTAGGATCTATTTTTTAACCCGGCAGCTAATACTGGCTATTTAGTTGCTAAATTAAAAAACTTTAACTCGAAGCGACGCAAGTTAACAGCAGCAGAAAAGAACCTAGAAAGTGATAGTGAAAGTGATGATGATAGCATTGAAATTAGTCAAGAAGACCTAATTTTTTTCCAAAACTGCTTAGTTGGTGATCAGCTGATAATAAAGGAAAAGCTGCAACAAACGTTGAAAACACGTATCAGATATTGTAAAGCTAACATAAATGTATTGCAGGCCTTTCCCATATTTTTGTATGATTCGTCATTGGTAATGAATTTTTTGAAATCTTCAAAAACATAATATTTAATTCATTATCTTTATCATTACAGATTTTATTTGATTTTGAGCTTCGTTACGGCACAAAATCGAAAGAACTGCTTGATAATTGGCCGAAATATATGCAGTTTATATATGAAATTTCAGATGAGGCTGGCGGACAAAGCTTCGAAGGTCCATCTGAGTGGCCCATTGACGTATTACCGTTTTTAAATCTTTTAAAATTGCTTCCTTCTACCGCTGCTGGACGAGATACAAAAAAGCTAAAATCAGTAAATCAGTCAACAGCTTTATAACTTTCGAAGAGGTAATTTGTTAAAAAAAAACATCGCTTTTACTATATCTTATAGAAAAATAAGTATATTGTTTTTGTTTGTTATATAAAAAATAAAGATTTTATAAAAAATGAATTAAAATACTTCAATAAATATAAAAATATAAACTCAAATTATTAAACATAAAACTAAAGTTTTTTCATTTATTTTCAGTGAAATTTTATAAAAAAGGGTGATACTTTTAGACCTTCCTAGGTTAAAAGCAACACCAGTTAAGTGGAAAATATATTCCATTGGGTATTGAAAATAACACCTACAGGGTGTTAATTTTAGCCCTGCCTAGATTATTAGTAACACCCGTTTAGTGTACCATATATTCCATTAGGTATTGAAAATAACACGTACAGGGTGTTAATTTTAGCCCTGCCTGGATTAATAGCAACACCCGATTAGTATACAATTCATTCCGTTGGGTATTAAAAACAACACCTATTTAAGAATACAATATATTCCTAATGGTATTAATCCAATTCTTGGTCTGGTGTAAAACCTATTCCATAGGGTATTAAATTAATGCCTAGTTACGTATTGAATGTAAATAATTTGGTTTTATTTTAACACCAAAAAATAATAAATTGTAATACATAATGGTGTTATTTTTATGCTCTCAAAAACGAAACTCTCTATCACTGCCTCTTTTTCAATCTCTTTAAAAGTATACCATAATGGAATACATTTAACACTTTTTAGGGATTGTTATATATACACACCGGCTTGGTGTTAAAATTAAACTAAAACTTTTTACTGTGGATCCCAATCCGAAATATTCTCTCTTATGTACGCTCTAAGATATTCACTGAATACCCTAGGATTTTCCTTTCAATTGTACCAACTGTCTGGTGGTGATAGGATGTTGAAAAATTCTGTTCAATGTTTAAAAGTTTACTCAATTCCGAAAGTGTCTCATTTTTAAATTCTGTACCTAAGTCAGTTTTAATTGAAGTCATTCTGCCATATTTTAGAATAAAGTTATCGAAAATTGCCTTCGCAAACTGCTTTTGCACTTATTTCCGGTAATGCTATGGTGACTAAGTATTTCGACATTTCACAAATCAGTGTTAAGGCATATTTATTGCTATATGTTGATGTTGGCAATGAACCAATTGTTTCAATGACTACTACATCGAATGGCTTTGCTGGTGTCGGAGTTAGCACTAGTTTTTGTTTTGTTCCTATTCGTACCTTGTTTAAATTGCATTCTTTACATCCTTTAACAAAATCAGCTATGTCCCTTGTCATGCCTTTCCAATAAAATTTAGTCCTTAATTTTGCATATAATCTTTTACGCTCACAGTGTCCGCCTATGATTTGATCATTACGATAAGTTTCTAATATTTTAGTTTTTATTGTTCCATCACTTACTGTTTTAATTTGGTCTACTAATAAAATTGTTAATGTTTTCAAAATGTTTTTATCATGGGTTCTTAAATATTGCATGCTATACCTTGTAAAAAAATTAATCGTTTTTTGGCCATTCTATCATATAAACATTGTTATTGTTGGCTTCTTCTTCTAGCCTCAAAAGCAATGTTTTGTTAACAAAAAATTCAATGTTTTGTTAACAATCTCAATGTCTATAATGTATTTAACTTTATATTTATTATATATTTTTAATCTTATTTTATTTATATCATTGTTCTTGTAAAATATTTCTGATCTTATCCTTGAAACTTTAGTATTGAATTCTTGTGGAAATTTATCATAAACTTGTAGCTGAATCATATCTGAGGTATCTTGATAACTGTTAGTTGTATCATTCTGCCTTGCCATTGCTGGAGTTGTCACGGCTAAAATGTCTCTACTATTTGCTCCGTTTTTCAATTCGTCAATTGAAATTCGGGATAGAGCGTCTGCTCCAACATTATTTTTCCCTTTTATTTGTTCGATAGCAAAATTGTACTCAGATAATTCCAGTCTTATTTTTGTAAGTTTGGATGACGGATCTTTCATATTGAATAGATGTACTAAGGGTCTATGATCGGTTCTGACAACAAATTTTGTACCATATATGTATGTCCTAAATTGTTTAATAGCAAAATATATCGCGAGTACTTCCTGTTCTATTGTCGGTTTTTTCTGTTCTGCGTTGTTGAATGATTTTGATGCATAAAATATTGGTAAATCATGTCCATTGAAGCCTTGACTAAGTATTACGCCACAACCAATCTTTGATGCATCAACTGTTATTAAAAAAGGTTTAGAGGACTCTGGGTACTGAAGTATTCTTGGAGAATTAATTCGGCTTTTATTTTCTCAAAGGACTCTTGACATCTTTCGTCCCAAATGAAACTAATTTTCTTTCTTGTAATATAATTTAATGGTGCAAAATTCGGTATAAACCATCTATAATAGTTTGCAAAGCAATAAAACCTTTTACAGATTCTTTGTCTGTAGGTACAGTATAATTATGAATAGCTGCAGTTTTAGTATCATCTGGCAAAAGGCCGTTAGAGGTACATCTATGACCTAGGAATGTAATCTCAGGTCTGAAGAAATTACATTTATAAGGGTTGATTTTCAAGTTATATTTTCTTAATACTTCAAAAACGCTTGTCAAATTCTTCAGGTGATGCTCCTTGCTGCATACAATAACAGTGATATCGTCTATATACAGAAATGCTTTGTTTGGTTCTAAACCAGAAAATGCAATCGACATCATACGCGAAAATTAATTCGGAGCCACATTTAATTCGAATGGTAAAACTTCCCATCGAAATGCGCCTTGATCAGTGCTAAAGGAAGCCAAGTCTCTTGAATCGATATGACATGACATGAATGGAATTTGGTCAAATCCAGAAAAAATATCTATAATTGAAAAGTATTTGGCTCTACCAAGATTGCCGTCAATTCTAGATAATGGAAATTTATCTCCAATTAGTTTCTTATTAATTGATCTAAAATCAACGCTCATTCTGTACGACTTTGTGTCTCCTCTAGTTTCCTTCGGTACTAAAATTAACGGCTGTTATAATTTGATATACTTGGTTCGATCAAATCATTTTTTAATAGATTTTGGACTTGCTTTCTTATTTCATCTCTCTGTGTATAAGGAAGACGATAATTTTTAATGTATACTGGCGAAGTATCACTGAGTCTCAACTTTTGCTAGTATAAATTGTTGATGGCCTTTAGTCATTGTCTAGTGCAAAAATATCTGCAAAGCCTTCGCATAATGGAATCATATCTGCCTTAATATAATTTGGCATTTTGTCTGTTAAAATTTCTCGTATCCTTTGGATTCGGGTAGATTCAAAAGTAGTTTCATTAACTGAATAGATGTAGTACTTAGAAAGGTCCTCAAATTTTACGTCATAGTTACATATGAATTTCGTTTCATCTGTTACATTTAGAATACGTAGGGTAGGATTGGTAGAATTAACGATGCATTTACTAATAAAAACACACTGGACAGATTTCCAGCGAATCAATAAAAACTGCCTTTTTACCTTATTTAAGTGAAATTCTCTGAATACTTCACATAGCGGTGGTAAGAAACATGTATTTTCGCTAATTCCATGAGAGATTGGAATGACTAATTTCTCATTATAAGATTGAAAAGATATAGTCATGTTATTATAATTAATTGTACACTTGTCTGATTTTAAGATATCTTTTCCTAATATACCATCCGAAGGTATATTAAAGTTATCAGGAACGACATGAAAAAATTGTGGAATAGCACGAGAACGAATAAGTAACTCTGAATGAACAGTGCCTAGGGATTTCAGTGCAGTTGTGGTGATACCAACAATATTAATAGTATTACCTGTGTCTATGTCATTTACATTTTTTAAGCATGAAACTTTTATAATTTAAATATCCGCTTGCGAGTCGACTAGAAATGAATTTGGTTTGTGCGTTGAAACTGTAAGCTGATTCGAATAAATTTTTGCTAGTAAAATTTAGGTTTGTTCTTCCCCCAACATGTCCTGCTGAGGGACATCGGAGTTCAAAGTCCTAACTGCGGGTAGTCCTCTCTGAAAGTCATTCCTGTTGTTCTGCCTGTAGCTTGAACGATTTTGTCTACCATGATCGTTGCTATTCCGTACATGAAATTGATTAAAATTGCCCCGATTTCCGTGATTTGGTGTACTCATGGCATTGTACGTCCTTCTTCTAAAATGATTGCTGTTGCCATTTCTAGGAAATCGAAAATTGTTGTTCGGTTGCTGCGGTATGGTTGAATTTGTTCTACCTTTACTGCAGCGCATTGTTAGAATTTGTCTATCTTTCTCAAGGTTTGTTTCCTCTATAACTAATTTCGCAACGACTTCTGTTGGGTCCTTAAATATACTTGACGCCAAAATTGCCTTAACCCTTCCCGACTTGGTATTATTTCTACAATTATTTACAGTTTCTTCTATTGCCATTTCCTGAGCCTTTTCCTTCGTAATTCCCTCAATTACCAGCGATCGTTGCAGACCATCTGCCAAATTTTCAACATTTCTGCCGAAATCCGCGTAATTATTTTGATTTACCTGCAAAGATGCAATTCTGCCTGCTGTTACCTTTGAGTTATCAGGTTTTATTTTGCTTCTAAGTGCATTGTTAATTTGAGCTACGTTTTCTATATTATCTGGCAAAATTTTCTTTAGCTTTTCCATCTAGTTTACATTTTATAAAATTAAGTAAACATGTTTTCAAATTATCTGCCGTTATGTCTTCGATTAAATCAATTTTGTCTAAAGAGGAATTCAGTGTAAGTGTAAGAGCACATCCTAATGAATTTTGTTTTATCTTCTATAGTTGCCATTGCGAAGATATTTATTTTTCTGTTGTTAGAATTGGCAATTATGTCACTATTATTTTCTATTTCCGTGTCAAAATCTTATTTATTTTCAGAACCTGTTTTCTCGCTATCACTGTCAGAATTGTTATCAGTAAAAACTTCTTTCCGTACAACTTCAAATACATCCAACCCCATATAGAACCTTAATTTTGCATTCCAATTTATAAAAACTTCTTGATAAAATTCCCCTACGGTACAATATTTTATCATACACCTTTTCTTTATCGCCTGTTGAAAGGTTTTCACTATGAGGTTTCGTATAAAGCAATATATTATTGTAACCTTCAACTAAAAGGACGATTTTGCAAAACCTTTTTCTTGATCTTTTGAAAATCTGCAATTAATTAATAAAATTTTGGAAATTCAAAATTCTGAACCGATATTTATTATTGTTCCTATGTTGTTTCTTTTATATTAAGTTAAAATTTTTGTTTGTTTGTATGATAATTATAATTAGTAAAATTGTTATTTATTTAATATTGAAGTTTTTTTCCTGTATACTACAATATCTACTTATGAAACAAATTTTTTCTATTACATTTTGTTATAATATATAAGTTGTTATACATGTACAAATGTATGTAATATATAAGAAAATATTTTTATATTTTAGTTTATATATTGGTAATATATAGTTTATATATTGGTAACATATTATAATAATATAATATAATAGTATTATATAATATGAAAAGTATTATATAGGTATTACGCTAGTAGGGAAAATAAAAATTAGTTATTGTTGTAGTAAAAATTTCATGTCCTCCTAACTGTCTGCTGAAAATAGACGAGTATGTATATGGAAACTCACTGCATTGTTGTTTTTGTTGTGCTGTTGTACTCTGCTTTGGTTTTGTTTCAAGCTTTATTGATGTTCTGATGATGTTGTATGTATATAATTTTACTTCATGTTGTATTTTTTTGTTGATCGGTGTTGTTGATGTTGTAAGTATTCTTCTGTTTTGTTTTTATTTATGTATACATATAATGAGATTTCAATTTTCAAAATTCATTGGGATATGTTTATTTCCAATTTTCAGTTTTTACTTTCATTTATCTTGTGTTTTTGTTTCACATTTTCGGGTTGTATTTTACTTTTTAAGTTATTGTTCTTCTCTGCAGCTTCCACTTCTTATATGTGTTTTGATTTTTTTTAATTTTCATCATACATTTATCTACCTGCTTTTTTATGTATGTATTTAATTGCATCAACACTTCACTTTGCATATTGCGATTATACACATATATACATATGTGCTTTTCTTCCAGTTATTGTCACATTAGTTTGAATAAAACTTTGATAACTTAGTTTCTTTTGTTATGTTTTGGAATTATTTTGTTTTTATTTTATAGGAATTTTATTTTGGTTTTATGTTTTCACTTTGTTTAGTTTCTTGTATCTATCACACATCAATTTAAGCGGCATGGCCACACTGATGCTTCAAACTTGCGTATGGGTTGGTAAATTTCAGTTTGACAGTGAAAATATAAATTGTTTTGATATTCTTCAAACTCACATCAAACCATACGTGTGAGTTTTTTTACTAACAATATCACAGAAAAGCAGAGTTTGAAGCGTCAGTTTGATGTGTGACCATGCCGCTAGTTATGTTATTATGTTAGTTATTTCTTTAGACACGTCTTTTCATCATCATTTATCTTTTTTCGTTGTTTCATTTCGTTAAGTTTTTTTACTGTTTTCTCATTCTTTTTCTTTCCTTGGAAGGTTCACTCTTTTTCTTATTATTTATTTCTTTTCGTTTTTCCATTTACTTAAGTTTTTGCTGTTTTCTCATTCTTTTTCTTTTTGGAAGTTTCACTCTCCGATATTTTTTATAATATAACGGTCTGTATCACGATAAATTTTTAAGTACCTATTTGTAATTGAACTAACTGTTACATTTTTCTTATTTCGTGAAAATCACGCCACTTTTTGTCCAAAAGAAGAGACTGTACTTTAGGGAACAAATATACATCCCGTATCATGCTCCGATTTTCATGAAACTTTTGTCATTGTTAATACTCTTAAATCTAAGAATTATGGTAAAAAAAATTTGGAGCGGACGCTCTTAGTTTGGGAGTTGTAGGCCTCTAAAGTCAAAACATATATATATATATATATGCCTATAACATCCTCCAAATTAACATTACATTATGGTATGTATATCTTTGGAAAGGTCTTGTAAATACCTTTCAAATTGTATATAACAGTCTAAGATTGTACTGATTTGGAAAGGCTAGGAGCTAAAAATTCAATTTTTTATATTCATTTTTTTACAATAGTACCGGTAACGGTATTTTATTTTATACCAAAAATTAATAGAAGGCATTCGCACCATTCATTTGACACCTATATCATAAATATATAATAAGGTATGAATACAATACAGAGGACTTAAAACTTAAAATTTGAAGATAGTTATTTTTGCATTGAATTACACGTATTAAGTACACACAAATATAAAATAAGTGTAACACAAAAATTTTTTTAATTTTTCTTGTGATAATAGTGGACTAAAAATGTAGTCCTGCCGGGCTCTAAGATTTTCTTCCTCATAGTATTACCTACAACAACGAGCCCTGATAAATATTTTTTTCTAAAATAATTTTTATGTTCTACTATTTTATATTAGTGTAAGATTTTCCGCATTGCCGGCCTCCTGCCGTTCTTAAGGATTTTCTCCTATATGTATGTCGAACAGTGGCTTCGCTGAAGAAAGATTTTCTGCATTGCCGGCCTTTGGCCTAGCTTAAGGAGTTTTTCCTCTATGTATGTCGAACAGAGGATTCGCTGTGTAAAGCTTTTCTGCATTGCCGGTCTCCGGCCGGGCTTAAGAATTTTCTTCTCTATGTATGTCGAACAGTGAGTAAAGATTTTAATATTGCAAAAACTAATATACAAACATACTTACATATGTGCATACTCCTATATTGCAAGTAGCAAAAAAATTTAAAAACAATCTATTATACATTTGTATGCGTATCTCCTAATAATTAGCTTGTTTTTACATCTGTATCAAATGTTTCAACGTTCAGTAATATTATATCTGGCCTTATTTTAAGTTTAAATTCCTCTGTGGTGTTTTCATTCCTTATCAAATATTTATGATATAGGTGTCAAATGAAAGGTGTGAATGGCTATTCATTTTATTATATAATAAAAACCCATTATATAGAACCCTTTTCGATTTAACGGTACTTTTGTAAAAAAAGTCAATACAAAAAATATGAATTTTTAACCGCTAGCCTTTCAAATCAGTACAACCTTAGGTTTTTATATACCGTTTTTACCGTATTTACAAGACCTATCCAACGATATCCATGTCAACTATGTAGCGATAATATGAAGGAAGTTATAGGCACATATATGCTTGAACTTTAGAGGCCTATAACTCCCAAACTAAGACCGTCCGCCCCAAAATATTTTTACCATAATTCTAAGATTTAAGAGTACTACCCATGACAAAAGTTTTACAAAAATCGGAGCATGATACGGGATGTAAATTTAAGCCTACTTTAGCTGTTAGTTTTTTTTTGTAGGTTTTTCCCAAACTGGCTGTTAGGTTCATATTTTTAATATACCAAAACAGTTATTATTTTTATACACAGTTCACGTAACCTTCTTAATTTATTATATATATTTCTGATGCGTTTTTTTATTATTTTTTTCGATTAAAATTTCCTTTCTTCTGGTTATTAGTTTGTAATTATATTTATCTATATTTCTTTTAAACATATTCAAATATTGTTTTAATTTTCTTTTTTCCTTTATAATAATGTTAATCATTAATTTCCTTTTATTTTATTTAAATTATTTTCCAAATTTTAAGATTCTGGGTTCCTTATGTAGCAAATGCATATTTATGTATATACATACATATGTACGTAACTCATCAAACACTTTAATATGTACGTTCACATGAGAGGTGGATGAAAAATTTTGAATTTGTTTTATTTAGCCAAAAAATTATTTTGAATTAGCCAAAAAATTATTGATTTTCATTTTAAATTTTAATTTCATTTTTATTTATAAAAACATTTTTTGATTCTTGTTTTCTTTTTTCTCAGTTTAATTTTTTTTAATGCCACTATTAACGTTTGTAAATACATATTTTTGCTTACGTTGTACGAAAAAAGCAAATAATTTTTGCATAAGAATAAAAATTAAATTAATTAATTTTCATTTGTATTAAATACTGCCGAGCACGCTTAATTATATAAGTTATAAAAACTTTATTTAACACATTGTTGCTTTTGTCACGGTCGCCAAGTGACGGATGTTTCCTTAAAATAAAAACGTTTGGAGTGTTTCAATGGTACTAGTCAACTGACTGTTTTTTTATTTTTATATCAACAAGTAAACTTAACAACTTAACTTAACGAGTGAAATGGAATAGAATATGAGTAAAGTATAACGAGTGATGCGTTACCAACTTAACTAAATTAAACACAGAATACAATAAGTAGTTATAATAATAAGTATAGTAGGTAAGTATTATAGGAAGGTATAATAAGTAAGTATAGTAGATAATTATAATAGGTAAGTATAATAACTATAGTAGGTAATTATAATAGGTAAGTGTAATAAGTATAGTAGGTAATTATAATAGCTAAGTATATTAGGTAATTATAATACCTTACAGCGCCACCTGTCGGTAATTGGTCATACCAACTTAGAAACCAACGGCTCACGCGCAACAACTTTGCTAAAGATCATAACATGATCAAATGCATAGCTTACGATTCAATATATTTTAATTAATTTTCAGTGGCGCCATCTATCGGAAATTAATCTCACCAACTTAGAAACCTCCGTCGGCTCATGCGAAAAAACTTTGCCAAAGATCAAAACATGATCAAATGCGCAGTTTGACTATGTCTTCACGATGAAACCTTTCCTGCAGAAACGTTTATTAATTCCCTTTTGAAGCTGCATTCGTGTCCACACGGTTGAATCATTTGTTTTGCAGAATACATATATTATTTTCTTCTTCTTTTAATTTTTTGACGGAGAATGGCGTGCTCAACAAATGTTTCATGTACATGAAACACCGTACCCTTTTCCACTCGTCTTTCCCCTATCATCAACAAACACAATGTTTCTGCAGCAAATGTTTCACCGTGTGGACATAGTCTTTAGGATTTAATTAATTTTGAGTAATTTTCAGTGGCGCCACCTGTCGGAAATTAGTCACACCAACTTAGAAACCTTCGCCGGCAGCGTTGCCAATTACGCGCTAGATTTAGCGCATTTTAATAACCAAAAAGTCGAATTTTTTATCCCTAGCGGATTTTTTGAAAAGTAAGCTAACTTAGCGCATTTAATTTTGCAATTGTTTTTAATAGCAGAATTCATTAAATGAAAATCAATTTACAAAGTTCTCAACATTTGTCATTAATTTATTAAGCTTTGCTTTTTCTAATGCAGAGGTGGAACGAATGAACAATGAATTTTTTCAAATCGAAAATAGGAGACAGAATGTCTTTTAATACTGTAAATTCATTAATTCACATAAAATACGTTCTAAAAATGGAAAATTCTTGCAGTGAATCGTATCGCACATGACATATGTATGTGTAAAAATTAATAATAATGTTACGTTTTTAGACCTTTTCCTTAAAACGCTTTTTACTTATCCTTCAAGGATTCGTTTAATTGCATCAAATTAAAAACACAGACAATTAATTTTAGAAATAATGCGGCAATTCTTTATTTACTACTTTATTAACACGAGTATTTGTACTACTAAACACTTAGCGATGTTAACACGTCTAGATTTAAAATAACACTCATCCCGCTGATCACTACAGCGACTTTATATAGCAAAATGACGTCGTCTGGTAACTTCGCGAAGCATCTGGTCATGGTTGTTGTTGGTTGTGCTTTCCTTAACATGTAGCTATATATGTACGTGTGTTTGTTTATATGACAATGCTGTCTTGTGTGTTTTGTTTATTGTAACTATGTGTGATTGTATGTATGAGTGTTCTGTGTGTTGCGTAGTTTTGTTTCTTCTTGTGCTATGTGGGTATGTTGATGTGTATATTTGTGTGTATGTTGCTGTGTATATTGGTGTACATGTTTAGCTTTTGTTAGCAGCGAATACTTGCGTACAAGATCATTAAGAATAACATCATCATCTCTTAGCATTTATGTTGCCAGGTTTTTCGTTGTTGTTATTTACACTTATTATTGCACAGCCTCAAATGATATTGTATATTCTCGAAGATGTATCCGGAATATTCCATTTTCGTTAATTCAAATATTATCTGCATTGTGTTGACCAGGGTTGTAACATTTTGACAACTTGAGATGAGTTGGCAGTGCTGCCAAGTACATATAGCCACATTGTCGTTATATTTGAATCTATTTTTAAACTTTGTAACACTGCCGCCCACTTAAGCCTGTTCGACCCAAATAGGCATACAATCACCTCTTCCATAGTGCGCCAATCGTTCGAGATATACTATTTTCATTTTCGACCTTGGGCTATTGTGCTTCTGTATCCGGTACACAACGTCATTCACTCTCTTAATCACTTTATACGGGCCATCCCAGTGAGTCTGTAATTTTGGGGACAATCCTTTCCTCCGTTGTGGGTTATAAAGTAGAACCAATTGACCTTCCATAAATCCCTCCGAATTTGCTGCGCGGTCATATCTAGCCTTCATCTTGTCACTGACCATCTTGATTCTATTACGCATGAACTCATGCAGTTTATTTAAGTCTTCCTGCTCTTGGGACGTAGTGGCTCCTTCTTCTACAGCTGGCTTCACACCAAACTCCAAGTCACCAGGCAGTTTTAATTCCGTCCCGAAGATAATTTTGGCCGGCGTTATCGATGTTGAGTCGTGTACAGCTGACCTATATGCCATCAAAAATTTGGGAATGTGCTCTTCCCAATCCCTCTGATGATTGCTTACCACTTTTCGCAGATACTCTTCTAAGGTGCGATTGAACCTCTCTACTATGCCATCAGACTGTGGATGCAACGGCGTCGTTCTGGTTTTCTTTATCCCATATAGTTCGCACATTTCCCTGAATATGGCAGACTCGAAATTCCTTCCTTGGTCGGAATGTAATTCTATTGGGACACCATAGCGACATACCTAGTTGTTAACGAATGCATTTACAACTGTCTTTGCTTCTTGGTTAAGTATAGCATATACCTCTGGCCTATTACTGAAATAGTTCATTACAACAAGAACATAACGATTTCCGGCTTCAGTGACGGGAAAAAGACATACTACATCCATTGCGATCCACTCGAATGGTGCTCCTGAGTTGTATTGCTGTAGCTGTCCCCGACTTCTTCTTACTGGGCCTTTGGCTGCTATGCACTGTGGGCAGTTTGCTATCCAGTCGGCTACGGCTTGTTGACATCCAACCTAATAAAAACGCTGCTTCAGTTTCTCAAGTGTTTTTGTTACTCCAAGATGACCGCCACTAGGTCCATTGTGAAATTCTTGCAAAACTTTACTTATCTTGGAGCATGGCAAAACTATCATATTTGAAGTTGTTTTGCCATCTACACTTTCCCATACGCGGTATAGGCACCCTTTTATTACCTTGAGGCTGTTCCACTGAGCCCAATAAAATTTTACGAGTGGGCTCTCAGCCGAAATTTCATTCCGGGACGGTCTTCTGTCCTCCTCTTTGGCTGCTATAATTTTCCCCAGTATACTGTCGTCCCTCTGTGCCGCTGACCAGTCTTCATCAGAGTCGATGTGCATTAGCCGAACATCAACAACGCCTTCCTTTTGTTCGGTTCTAACGCAATGTTTACACTCTAAACAGCAGGGTCTTCTCGAAAGAGCATCCGCATTGTTATGTTTTGTGCCCCTTATATGCTCAATACTGAAGTCGTAGCTCTGCAGGCGCTCAATCCACCTTGCCAGTTGCCCTTCAGGAGTTTTAAACTGCAATAACCATCTCATTGCAGAATGGTCAGTCCTTAATGTAAAGTGTTGACCATACAGGTACTTATGGTAATGTTTAATGCATTACAATACTGCCAGAAGCTCACGTCGTGTCACACAGTAGTTACTCTCAGGTTTTGAGAGTACACGGCTATAGTATCCTATGACTTTCTCAGTGCCATTAACTACTTTGGGTAGCACGCCCCCTATGCCATAGCAGCTCGCATCAGTATCCAGCACAAATTTTTCTCCAGGTATGGGATACGGTAGTACTGGTGAAGTACACAGTAATCATTTAAATTTCTGGAATGCCTTTTCCTGTGGCTCACCCCAATGGTATGGTCTCGACTTCTTTGTCAGCTCATGCAGGATTGCAGCTACACTGGCAAAATTTGGCACAAAGAATCTGTAGTATGTGCAAAGGCCGAAAAAGCTGCGCAATTCATGAAGATTTTTTTGGTTGATGCCAGTCCCTTACTGCTTGTATTTAATCTTCATCTGTTGAGATTCCATCTGCTGTAACACGATGCCGCAAATACTTTACTTCTTTCTGGAACAATGCACATTTCATCAGGATGAGTTTCAATCCAGCTGATGATATCCGTTGAAGGACTTCTGCCATGTTTTTGAGGTGTTCATCAAAAGTTTTCCCCATCACGATTATGTCATCCAGATATACCAAGCATGTCTTCCAGTGGAGTCCTTTCAGTACCTTCTCCATCAGGCGTTCAAATGTGGCCGGAGCATTGCAGAGACCGAATGGCATAACTTTGAACTGCCATAATCCGTTACCGACGCTGAAGGCAGTTTTCTCCTTGTCTTTCTCTGCAATCTCCACTTGCCAATATCCGCTTCGCAAGTCTAGCGTAGAGAACCATCTCGTACCAGCTAGCGTGTCCAAAGTGTCACCGATTCTGGGGAGCGGATATCTGTCCTTCTTGGTTATGTCATTGAGCTTCCTGTAGTCTACGCAGAATCTAGTACTGCCATCTTTCTTTTTAACTAAGACTACTGGCGAACTCCAAGGACCAGAAGATGGCTCAATTCCGCCTTCACGCTCCATTTCTCTTACAAGCTCTTTGACTTCATCTCGCTTTGCTAGGGCTACACTTCTGGGTGGCTGTTTAATCGGCCTAGCTTCGCCTGTGTTAATTTCATGTTTAACCAATGCAGTTCTACCCTGGCTTTGGTTTCCCATGGTGAAGATACTGGCATGCCTTTTTAGCAACTGTTTGGCTTTATTTCTATCTGTAGCTGACAGTCCTGCTACCCATTTTCCAACGTATTCCTCAAATTGTTCCAGTTCTTTTGCGGACAAAATGGTAGGCTGTATCTTCCTCTCGCAGTTTATTATTGCCTCTGCTGGAGTACACTGGCCAATATCGCAATTTTCTTTCATGACTTTTTCATGGTCTGTCAAGTTAAGTACTCTTATAGGGACTATTCCTCCTTTACTAGTTTTTACTAGAGCTTTTGCTGTTATAAGCTCTCTCTTTAAATCTGCTGGTTCTACAACCCACAACCGATTGTCCTCACAATCTCCCTTCATACGCGCCCATATAACTGTTTCAGACTGCGGCGGTAACGTCTGACTCTCAATAGCAAATACTTTTCTTACTTGCGGCTTGCTGTCATACCCAACATCAAGGGGTATTTCCACATTACGCCAAATCATCAGCTGTTGCCCCATGTGTAGATTAATGCCATGGTTAATCATAAAATCGGCTCCAATAATTACCTCATCGACAATATCGGCAACAATAAACACATGCCTCACGTTGATGTTGGCTATATACACCTTCACTTCAATCTTACCATAGACAGTGGCAGGCTCTCCAGTAGCTGTACGTAGCCGTATATTGCTTAAACGATCGCATTTTCCCTTTACTATATCGGGCCTTATTATTGACTGCGATGCCCCTGTATCTATTTTTCTCCGTTGATGTGTCCAGAAGCAGTAAGGTTGCTATTCTGCTGCATCACTGATATGGAGATTGTGGGGCCCTCTTTTGTGCGAGCTAGCTCTTGCCCCTTAGTGCTAGCTCGTTTTAGTTTAACAAGGACTCTTGTGCTGTTTTTTGGTTCACCCGTTTACTGTTTCTTGGTGGCGAAACAGATCTTCCTCTTTTTCTTGGTGCTTTGCAGTTGCGCTGAAAATGACCAATTTTTCCGCAGTTAAAGCATTTAGGCTTTTCTTTGGTAGCACCTTCCGCCAACAGTTGTCGCATTGCCTCCTTAAACTAGCAACTAGGCTGTTATCCTCCTCGGGCAAAACCTCCACATTCCGCACCTTACATATCTGTGGCTTGAAAACCATCCTTGCAGTCTCTTGAGCCAGCGCAAAGGAAACAGTCTCAGCGAAAGTGGATTTCTGCGTTGCGCACACAGCCAGTTTAACATCAGAGTCGCGAATGCCATTAACGAACGCCTCAGTTTTAAAGTGGTCCACGAACGGGTGACTCTCGCCTGGATATGTGAGCTGCACTAAACGCTCGATTTCCATTGCGAAGTCTTGTAGAGACTCGTTAGGCTTTTGAACTCTACATCGCAATTCCATTCTGTATAAATCGCACTTGTGCTCACCACCATACTTGCGCTGCAATGCTGCCATTATTTCATTATAGTTGCTTCTGCTGCTTACTGGCACGGTCTCAAGTACCTCTGCGGCTGTACCCTTTAAGGACAAAATCAACTCTATGGCCTTTTCTTCAGCATCCCATCCATTTCTGCTAGCAACCGTCTCGAACTGGAATCTAAAGATGCCCAATGGTACGCTGCCGTCAAAGCATGCGCTTTTATTCGCGCAGAAACCTCCGAAACTGCTCGTCCTTGCCCGCCACTACACTCAAGGTTATGCACTTTGTCTTCTAGAGCATGCAATTTTTCTTCAAACTCTTTTGCATGCTGTTCCAGGCCACCGCTTTCTAGATGTTGGACTCTATCTGCCAGCTCTGAGAATTTATTCTCAATAGAATCCACCCTCCTATTAATGGCCTCCGAAACCTCTTCCAGAGTCTCGTTCGTGGCTCTATTTGATTCCAACAGTTTTGTTTGTGCATCATTGATTCCTTTTATCTGGATCATCATAGCAGCGAACATTGAATTTATGTCCATGCTGCTGGTCGTAGCAGGAGGGCATACCTGCACATCGTCTTTGCACTCAAACTCGTATGTCGCGATGTCCATGTCACGATTCTTGAACTCATCTATCAGCGTCTTCTGCTGTTCAGCCTTGTTACCTGCTGTTGGAAATTCCCGCTTACTAAGCTCTTGTTTTAGCTGTTCAACTTTTTGCTCATCAAATTTCATGATTATTTATTATTATATTATTTATTTTTTTTAATGATCTTTTTTTCTCCTTAAATGGCAATGTGCTTTTAATTATTTTTGCAATCCCACTTCTGACACCAATTGTTACGTTTTTAGACCTTTTCGTAAAAACGCTTTTCACTTATCCTTCAAGGATTCGTTTAATTGCATCAAATTAAAAACACAGACAATTAATTTTAGAAATATAATGCGGCAATACTTTATTTACTACTTTATTAACACGAGTATTTGTACTACTAAACACTTAGCGATGTTAACAGGTCTAGATTTAAAATCACACTCATCTCGCTGATCACTGGCAGCGACTTTATATAGCAAAATGACGTCGTCTGGTAACTTCGCGAAGCATCTGGTCATGGTTGTTGTTGGTTGTGCTTTCCTCAACATGTAGCTATATATGTACGTGTGTTTGTTTATATGACAATGCTGTCTTGTGTGTTTTGTTTATTGTAACTTGTGTGGTTGTATGTATGAGTGTTCTGTGTGTTACGTTTGTTTGTTTCTTCTTGTGCTATGTGGGTATGTTGATGTGTATATTTGTGTGTATGTTGCTGTGTATATTGGTGTACATGTTTAGCTTTTGTTAGCAGCGAATACTTGCGTACAAGATCATTAAGAATAACATCATCATCTCTTAGCATTGATGTTGCTAGGTTTTTCGTTGTTGTTATTTACACTTATTATTGCACAGCCTCAAATGATATTGCATATTCTCGAAGATGTATTCGGAATATTCCATTTCCGTTAATTCAAATATTATCTGCATTGTGTTGACCATGGTTGTAATATTTTGAGAACTTGAGATGAGTTGGCAGTGCTGCCAAGTACATATAGCCACATTGTCGTTATATTTGAATCTATTTTTAAACTTTGTAACAATAATAATACTTATATGAATACGAACTATTACATTAAAACTATTTTGTGGCCAGAAGGTGAGCATGATTGCGTGAATGAAGATGTAATTTTTCTTGAAGATGAGCACTTTTAACCGTGTTTTTAATCGATTCGTTTCATTATTGTTTATTTAACTTTAAGTGTCATATGTACAAATATATATACATACATATATACTTGAATTTTCGCAAGGAAAAAACAATGTGTTTGATCTCATTTTTTCTATACAGTGTTATTAATTAAATTAAAACTTAACACTTAAACTTTGAACAAAAATACTTGATGTATATTATTTAAACCAAGGCGAATTCATTCCAGGTGGCCTTAGTTCAGATATTGGTGATCAGCTGTTACTAAGGCAAAATTATTGATCTGTCAAAGTGTTCTTCTGGTTTTTCGCTTTTGTGTGCGGCCATTGTTTTTTCCAAAGCATTTGATTTGACAGTTCAATAAATTTTACACAGAGTTGCATAAGTGAATTCACCTTCTATGAATTCGCCTTGATTTAAACCATATATAGCGCATTCTAGCGTACTTTGAGTAAGAGGATGTCACATGTTGGATGTAAATAGTTGACAACACTGTTCGTCGGCTCATGCGCAACAACTTTGCTAAAGTTCATAACATAATCAAATGCATAGCTTCAGAGACCTGCGCCGTAAGATTTTCTCGGTGGCGGCAGCTGGTCGAAAAATTTTCGGCGGCGGCTAGAATTCGGCTCACAGCCGCCTGGTAGAATGCATTTAAACACAATTGGGAGATTCACACTGTAGTCATAAAGTCTTAAGTGATAAAATAATACCACGAAACATATGACTAGTGTGAACAACCCGTTATAACTTAATATGCTATTTCAAACATCGATCAGCTGATAATATAACTACACATTTGTAATTAGATTTTATATAAGCAAGAGATAATTAAAATAATTGTAATAAAGTTATTTGCAATTGCCAAAAAGTTTAAAACTCCATTTCTATTTAAAATTATTAAATTTGTGCTCTGGTGCACAAGAATATCTACATAAATGAATTTGTATGTATAAACTAAAATAGCTGCTGCCTTGATGTGAGCTAAACAATTTTTTTTTTGCGGCGGTATACGGAAAAACGTTCAGTGGTTGCCAGCTACATAGGTTAAACGAGAAAAACTTTTCACTTGTATATAATTAGTTTTTGCGATATAGTTCTCTTTTAATATTTTTTATGTTATAAAAATGTGATTTAATGTACACACATAGGTATGAATAATTTTTTTGCCGTTTTTTAGTCGTGAACCATTTATAAGTAACGGCGGCAAACATATACTATCGCCGTCTCGCCTGAAGATTTTAAACCGTTTGGCTCAGATCTCTAGATCTATTTTATGACAAAACAAGTAAAAGTGCTACATTCGGCTGTTCCGAATCTTAAATACCCTTCACAGATGTAATCCTTCTTTCTTTCTTGCCAGAAAATAGGTTTATTTAAAATATTAAAATGATGTTAACGGTTACTTTTATAATTAAGAAAACGTTAAAATTTTTGGCTAGGAAGCTAAATGTTTGGCTTTTCTTATATCTAATACTTATGAACGTCTTCCAAAATTATTATATATACATATATATTTAATTTACAAACAAAAAAAATCCGTTTCATGTACCCCAAAAAGTTCTAATTGTGCAACCGTAGAATCGTCTTTTAGATTTTGTTGGTTTTTAATACCAGTTTACTTCTTTCTGATTTATAAAGTAGGTATAATTCATCATATATATCAAAAACAAAATATTATATGGCTGCTATTATGAATCAAAAAATGTCGATTTTTCAACCCTGGAACCGCATTTTTAATTTTAAAATACTAATTTATTTTTTTCTGATATATAAAATAGGTTTAACTCACTAAATTTAAAAAAACTTTATAAAAACACAAAATTTGGAATTTATGTATGTACTTTTAGGTAACAAAAATATTTCGATTTTCCAACCCTGGAACCGAGTTTTTAATTTTTAAAACCAATTTAATTCTTGACGAAGTATAAAATAGGTTTAAGTCACTGAAAAAAACCAAAATGGGGAACTTATATGGTTACTTTTATGTACCAAAAAATTTCGATTTTCCAACCCTGGAACCGAATTTATGATTTTTTGATACTAGTTTTATTTTTTCTGAAATATCTAATAGGTTTAATTCACTAAAAGCACAAAATTTGGAATTTATGTATGTACTATTATGTACGAAAAATATTTCGATTTTCCAACTCTGGAAGCGAACTTTTATTTTTTTACCAATGAAATTCTTAGTGAGGTGTAACATAGTTTTACTTGACAAAAAAATTAAAATTTTTAAACACTCACCATTCATGTATCATAAAATATTTCATTTGTCCAACCCTAGAGTCGAAATTTAGATTTTTTAAGATTATGTATAAATTTTTATTAGTCGAACTTTCTTATGTAAATTGTTAATTTTATCAACGGGCTTAAGTTCGAATCTGCAAGACTGCAAACCATTTTTTATTATTTTATTAATAAATGAATTTGTTCAAATTCTATTTTTATTAATTTATATTAAGATTGGAATATTAAGAATATTTTTCAATAATCATCGAACCAGCAGAACGGATCAGTACTGATTTCGAGGCTGCTACGCCATCTCATCAGCGTTCTTTGTTCAATTTTCCCACTTTTGCAAGTGGTGCTAGTTTGTAGGAATATCAACTATTTAACCAATATTTTAACGAAAATTGAATATGAGAAGTTATCACATTCATATTTTTAAGTTATTATATTTGTGGTTAGTACGAAATTCCCAAACCCTGACGATTAATATTCCCAATATTCCATGTATCTCTTTCGCTTTTTCCAGAGCCATCGGCTGCTGATAACTAAAGCTTCTTTGTTATTTATGTTCAAGTAATTGAATTTAGTTGTCAATTTACAATGAACAAGTGCGCGTGCCCCCGCAATGTTTTATATTATGTATGAATTTTTATTAGTTGAACTTTCTTATGTAAATTGTTAATTTTATCAACGGGCTTAAGTTCGAATCTGCAAGACTGCAAACCATTTTTTATTATTTTATTAATAAATGAATTTGTTCAAATTCTATTTTTATTAATTTATATTAAGATTGGAATATTAAGAATATTTTTCAATAATCATCAAACCAGCAGAACGGATCAGTACTGGGGCCGAATTACCGCATTCGTGATCGAGTAAAATTGTTCGTAAATTTCCTTTTTGGGATTATCGCATTCGTTATCGAACAAGTGCTTTCGAAATTTCTGATTATAGCATTCGATAACGAGTACATAATCGAGTACTGGCTGTTTAAAATCCACTCGTTAGCTCTGTGTCAATCGAAATTAACAATTTTTAATTTGTGTGTGCAAAAAAGACAAAAATGTAAGTTTATAAATGCATATTTTACATAATAAAACTATTTAATACCGCTATATTCGTTTTTTAGGACAAATAAATATAAACAAAATAAATGGCAGACAAAAAGATGTTTTGGCTCAGTATATGTTCGAGCACCAAGTAATCATTTCCAACAGTATGTTGGAATCCTCCACATGCTAAAAGAGATATGGCTGTCAATTGTAGCTTTGGTGGAAGTGCAGCAGACATATGTCCTTCGAAACACAGCTCGGAAAGAAGAAAATTAAACGCCTCTTTTGAAATCCGGAAACGTTTAATAAATCTAAAAAATATAAAGAAATAAAAAATTACGCATTTGGCGGCAATGACATTGGATCACTTTTGTCTCGCATTCCTCTTCTAATACGTACTGTATTATAATCGTCTTCAGAATCAGAAGACGATAAACACAAGAAGAGGAATGTAGCCAATTTTTTAACAATTACATTTGTTTTTGCACAATATGTATTTTATTCCACAAAAATTAATTTAAAAAATCACCAAAATTTTTTTATTAGCTTGAATTGCAATAAACATATGACAGCTTCGTTTTAATTCCATTCCAATATAAAAAACGATCTGGTACAATTTATAAAAACTTCAATACGTTAGCTTTCGAGTGCAGTAATCCATCCATTCGATACGTTTCGAAATTTTATTCGATACGAAAGCTTACTCGATCACGAATGCGGTAATTCGGCCCCTGATTTCGAGATCTCATCAGCGTTCTTTGTTCAATTTTCCCACTTTTGCAAGTGGTGCTAGTTTGTAGGAATATCAACTATTTAACCAATATTTTAACGAAAATTTAATATGAGAAGTTATCACATTCATATTTTTAAGTTATTACATTTTTGGTTAGTACGAAATTCCCCAACCCTGACGATTAATATTCCCAATATTCCATGTATCTCTTTCGCTTTTTCCAGAGCCATCGGCTGCTGATAACTAAAGCTTCTTTGTTATTTATGTTCAAGTAATTGAATTTAGTTGTCAATTTACAATGAACAAGTGCGCGTGCCCCCGCAATGTTTTAAATTATGTATGAATTTTTATTAGTCGAACTTTCTTATGTAAATTGTTAATTTTATCAACGGGCTTAAGTTCGAATCTGCAAGACTGCAAACCATTTTTTATTATTTTATTAATAAATGAATTTGTTCAAATTCTATTTTTATTAATTTATATTAAGCTTGGAATATTAAGAATATTTTTCAATAATCATCAAACCAGCAGAACGGATCAGTACTGATTTCGAGGCTGCTACGCCATCTCATCAGCGTTCTTTGTTCATTTTTCCCACTTTTGCAAGTGGTGCTAGTTTGTAGGAATATCAACTATTTAACCAATATTTTAACGAAAATTGAATATGAGAAGTTATCACATTCATATTTTTAAGTTATTACATTTTTGGTTAGTACGAAATTCCCCAACCCTGACGATTAATATTCCCAATATTCCATGTATCTCTTTCGCTTTATCCAGAGCCATCGGCTGCTGATAACTAAAGCTCCTTTGTTATTTATGTTCAAGTAATTGAATTTAGTTGTCAATTTACAAAGAACAAGTGCGCGTGCCCCCGCAATGTTTTAAATTATGTATGAATTTTTATTAGTCGAACTTTCTTATGTAAATTGTTAATTTTATCAACGGGCTTAAGTTCGAATCTGCAAGACTGCAAACCATTTTTTATTATTTTATTAATAAATGAATTTGTTCAAATTCTATTTTTATTAATTTATATTAAGATTGGAATATTAAGAATATTTTTCAATAATCATCGAACCAGCAGAACGGATCAGTACTGATTTCGAGGCTGCTACGCCATCTCATCAGCGTTCTTTGTTCAATTTTCCCACTTTTGCAAGTGGTGCTAGTTTGTAGGAATATCAACTATTTAACCAATATTTTAACGAAAATTGAATATGAGAAGTTATCACATTCATATTTTTAAGTTATTATATTTGTGGTTAGTACGAAATTCCCAAACCCTGACGATTAATATTCCCAATATTCCATGTATCTCTTTCGCTTTTTCCAGAGCCATCGGCTGCTGATAACTAAAGCTTCTTTGTTATTTATGTTCAAGTAATTGAATTTAGTTGTCAATTTACAATGAACAAGTGCGCGTGCCCCCGCAATGTTTTATATTATGTATGAATTTTTATTAGTTGAACTTTCTTATGTAAATTGTTAATTTTATCAACGGGCTTAAGTTCGAATCTGCAAGACTGCAAACCATTTTTTATTATTTTATTAATAAATGAATTTGTTCAAATTCTATTTTTATTAATTTATATTAAGATTGGAATATTAAGAATATTTTTCAATAATCATCAAACCAGCAGAACGGATCAGTACTGGGGCCGAATTACCGCATTCGTGATCGAGTAAAATTGTTCGTAAATTTCCTTTTTGGGATTATCGCATTCGTTATCGAACAAGTGCTTTCGAAATTTCTGATTATAGCATTCGATAACGAGTACATAATCGAGTACTGGCTGTTTAAAATCCACTCGTTAGCTCTGTGTCAATCGAAATTAACAATTTTTAATTTGTGTGTGCAAAAAAGACAAAAATGTAAGTTTATAAATGCATATTTTACATAATAAAACTATTTAATACCGCTATATTCGTTTTTTAGGACAAATAAATATAAACAAAATAAATGGCAGACAAAAAGATGTTTTGGCTCAGTATATGTTCGAGCACCAAGTAATCATTTCCAACAGTATGTTGGAATCCTCCACATGCTAAAAGAGATATGGCTGTCAATTGTAGCTTTGGTGGAAGTGCAGCAGACATATGTCCTTCGAAACACAGCTCGGAAAGAAGAAAATTAAACGCCTCTTTTGAAATCCGGAAACGTTTAATAAATCTAAAAAATATAAAGAAATAAAAAATTACGCATTTGGCGGCAATGACATTGGATCACTTTTGTCTCGCATTCCTCTTCTAATACGTACTGTATTATAATCGTCTTCAGAATCAGAAGACGATAAACACAAGAAGAGGAATGTAGCCAATTTTTTAACAATTACATTTGTTTTTGCACAATATGTATTTTATTCCACAAAAATTAATTTAAAAAATCACCAAAATTTTTTTATTAGCTTGAATTGCAATAAACATATGACAGCTTCGTTTTAATTCCATTCCAATATAAAAAACGATCTGGTACAATTTATAAAAACTTCAATACGTTAGCTTTCGAGTGCAGTAATCCATCCATTCGATACGTTTCGAAATTTTATTCGATACGAAAGCTTACTCGATCACGAATGCGGTAATTCGGCCCCTGATTTCGAGATCTCATCAGCGTTCTTTG
Organism: Linnaemya tessellans; assembly: GCA_951800035.1. Lineage (NCBI taxonomy): Eukaryota > Metazoa > Arthropoda > Insecta > Diptera > Tachinidae > Linnaemya > Linnaemya tessellans. Next base: position 61,195,802 of record OX637533.1, read on the forward strand.
TTCAATTTTCCCACTTTTGCAAGTGGTGCTAGTTTGTAGGAATATCAACTATTTAACCAATATTTTAACGAAAATTTAATATGAGAAGTTATCACATTCATATTTTTAAGTTATTACATTTTTGGTTAGTACGAAATTCCCCAACCCTGACGATTAATATTCCCAATATTCCATGTATCTCTTTCGCTTTTTCCAGAGCCATCGGCTGCTGATAACTAAAGCTTCTTTGTTATTTATGTTCAAGTAATTGAATTTAGTTGTCAATTTACAATGAACAAGTGCGCGTGCCCCCGCAATGTTTTAAATTATGTATGAATTTTTATTAGTCGAACTTTCTTATGTAAATTGTTAATTTTATCAACGGGCTTAAGTTCGAATCTGCAAGACTGCAAACCATTTTTTATTATTTTATTAATAAATGAATTTGTTCAAATTCTATTTTTATTAATTTATATTAAGCTTGGAATATTAAGAATATTTTTCAATAATCATCAAACCAGCAGAACGGATCAGTACTGATTTCGAGGCTGCTACGCCATCTCATCAGCGTTCTTTGTTCATTTTTCCCACTTTTGCAAGTGGTGCTAGTTTGTAGGAATATCAACTATTTAACCAATATTTTAACGAAAATTGAATATGAGAAGTTATCACATTCATATTTTTAAGTTATTACATTTTTGGTTAGTACGAAATTCCCCAACCCTGACGATTAATATTCCCAATATTCCATGTATCTCTTTCGCTTTATCCAGAGCCATCGGCTGCTGATAACTAAAGCTCCTTTGTTATTTATGTTCAAGTAATTGAATTTAGTTGTCAATTTACAAAGAACAAGTGCGCGTGCCCCCGCAATGTTTTAAATTATGTATGAATTTTTATTAGTCGAACTTTCTTATGTAAATTGTTAATTTTATCAACGGGCTTAAGTTCGAATCTGCAAGACTGCAAACCATTTTTTATTATTTTATTAATAAATGAATTTGTTCAAATTCTATTTTTATTAATTTATATTAAGATTGGAATATTAAGAATATTTTTCAATAATCATCAAACCAGCAGAACGGATCAGTACTGATTTCGAGGCCGCTACGCCATCTCATCAGCGTTCTTTGTTCAATTTTCCCTGTTTTGCAAGTGGTGCTAGTTTGTAGGAATATCACCTATTTAACCAATATTTTAACGAAAATTTAATATGAGAAGTTTTCACATTCATATTTTTAAGTTATTACATTTTTGGTTAGTACGAAATTCCCCAACCCTGACGATTAATATTCCCAATATTCCATGTATCTCTTTCGCTTTTTCCAGAGCCATCGGCTGCTGATAACTAAAGCTTCTTTGTTATTTATGTTCAAGTAATTTAATTTAATTGTCAATTTACAATGAACAAGTGCGCGTGCCCCCGCAATGTTTTAAATTATGTATGAATTTTTATTAGTCGAACTTTCTTATGTATATTGTTAATTTTATCAATGGGCTTAAGTTCGAATCTGCAAGACTGCAAACCATTTTTTATTATTTTATTAATAAATGAATTTGTTCAAATTCTATTTTTATTAATTTATATTAAGATTGGAATATTAAGAATATTTTTCAATAATCACCAAACCAGCAGAACGGATCAGTACTGATTTCGAGGCCGCTACGCCATCTCATCAGCGTTCTTTGTTCAATTTTCCCACTTTTGCAAGTGGTGCTAGTTTGTAGGAATATCAACTATTTAACCAATATTTTAACGAAAATTGAATATGGGAAGTTATCACATTCATATTTTTAAAATATTACATTTTTGGTTAGTACGAAATTCCCCAACCCTGACGATTAATATTCCCAATATTCCATGTATCTCTTTCGCTTTTTCCAGAGTCATCAGCTGCTGATAACTAAAGCAGTGATGTCAAATGTGATTGTGTTGGTAAGATCACTCTTATCTCTTACATTCCCAGCGGGAGAAATGTGCGGTTGCGAGGCCTCACTAGTGGCCTTTTCTAAGAGTATCCTACTTTAAGAAATTTTCGAAAAGATGTACCTACATACAGTGGATCCAAGTTATTTCAAACCTCTTATATGTATTGTATATATATATTTATATAAATATATTATTTCTGTTTAGAGGCCTCAAAACAGGACTTGCGATACTTCCCGCTGAATGAGAGTGTTTTTCAGTAAACAATTATATTTTACGCTCTCAAAATAAAAGAGCGTAAGCGTACATGTGAGTTTTGCTTCCACAATTGTGTATGAGGCTGACATCACTGAACTAAAGCTTCTTTGTTATTTATGTTCAAGTAATTGAATTTAGTTGTCAATTTACAATGAACAAGTGCGCGTGCCCCCGCAGTGTTTTAAATTATGTATGAATTTTTATTAGTCGAACTTTCTTATGCAAATTGTTAATTTTATCAACGGGCTTAAGTTCGAATCTGCAAGACTGCAAACCATTTTTTATTATTTTATTAATAAATGAGTTTCTTCAAATTCTATTTTTATTAATTTATATTAAGATTAGAATATTAGGAATATTTTTCAATAATCATCAAACCAGCAGAACGGATCAGTACTGATTTCGAGGCCGCTACGCAACCTCATCAGCGTTCTTTGTTCAATTTTCCCACTTTTGCAAGTGGTGCTAGTTTGTAGGAATATCAACTATTTAACCAATATTTTAACGAAAATTGAATATGAGAAGTTATCACATTCATATTTTTAAGTTATTACATTTTTGGTTAGTACGAAATTCCCCAACCCTGACGATTAATATTCCCAATATTCCATGTATCTCTTTCGCTTTTTCCAGAGCCATCGGCTGCTGATAACTAAAGCTTCTTTGTTATTTATGTTCAAGTAATTGAATTTAGTTGTCAATTTACAATGAACAAGTGCGCGTGCCCCCGCAATGTTTTAAATTATGTATGAATTTTTATTAGTCGAACTTTCTTATGTAAATTGTTAATTTTATCAACGGGCTTAAGTTCGAATCTGCCAGACTGCAAACCATTTTTTATTATTTTATTAATAAATGAATTTGTTCAAATTCTATTTTTATTAATTTATATTAAGATTGGGATATTAAGAATATTTTTCAATAATCATCAAACCAGCAGAACGGATCAGTACTAAATTCGAGGCCGCTACGCCATCTCATCAGCGTTCTTTGTTCAATTTTCCCACTTTTGCAAGTGGTGCTAGTTTGTAGGAATATCAACTATTTAACCAATATTTTAACGAAAATTGAATATGAGAAGTTATCACATTCATATTTTTAAGTTATTACATTTTTGGTTAGTACGAAATTCCCCAACCCTGACGATTAATATTCCCAATATTCCATGTATCTCTTTCGCTTTTTCCAGAGCCATCGGATGCGGATAACTAAAGCTTCTTTGTTATTTATGTTCAAGTAATTGAATTTAGTTGTCAATTTACAATGAACAAGTGCGCGTGCCCCCGCAATGTTTTAAATTATGTATGAATTTTTATTAGTCGAACTTTCTTATGTAAATTGTTAATTTTATCAACGGGCTTAAGTTCGAATCTGCAAGACTGCAAACCATTTTTTATTATTTTATTAATAAATGAATTTGTTCAAATTCTATTTTTATTAATTTATATTAAGATTGGAATATTAAGAATATTTTTCAATAATCATCAAACCAGCAGAACGGATCAGTACTGATTTCGAGGCCGCTACGCAATCTCATCAGCGTTCTTTGTTCAATTTTCCCACTTTTGCAAGTGGTGCTACTTTGTAGGAATATCAACTATTTAACCAATATTTTAACGAAAATTGAATATGAGAGGTTATCACATTCATATTTTTAAGTTATTACATTTTTGGTTAGTAAGAAATTCCCCAACCCTGACGATTAATATTCCCAATATTCCATGTATCTCTTTCGCTTTTTCCAGAGCCATCAGCTGCTGATAACTAAAGCTTCTTTGTTATTTATGTTCAAGTAATTGAATTTAGTTGTCAATTTACAATGAACAAGTGTGCGTGCCCCCGCAATGTTTTAAATTATGTATGAATTTTTATTAGTCGAACTTTCTTATGTAAATTGTTAATTTTATCAACGGGCTTAAGTTCGAATCTGCAAGACTGCAAACCATTTTTTATTATTTTATTAATAAATGAATTTGTTCAAATTCTATTTTTATTAATTTATATTAAGATTGGAATATTAAGAATATTTTTCAATAATCATCAAACCAGCAGAACGGATCAGTACTGATTTCGAGGCCGCTACGCCATCTCATCAGCGTTCTTTGTTCAATTTTCCCACTTTTGCAAGTGGTGCTAGTTTGTAGGAATATCAACTATTTAACCAATATTTTAACAAAAATTGAATATGAGAAGTTATCACATTCATATTTTTATGTTATAACATTTTTGGTTAGTACGAAATTCCCCAACCCTGACGATTAATATTCCCAATATTCCATGTATCTCTTTCGCTTTTTCCAGAGTCATCGGCTGCTGATAACTAAAGCTTCTTTGTTATTTATGTTCAAGTAATTGAATTTAGTTGTCAATTTACAATGAACAAGTGCGCGTGCCCCCGCAATGTTTGAAATTATGTATGAATTTTTATTAGTCGAACTTTCTTATGTAAATTGTTAATTTTATCAACGGGCTTAAGTTCGAATCTGCAAGACTGCAAACCATTTTTTATTATTTTATTAATAAATGAATTTGTTCAAATTCTATTTTTATTAATTTATATTAAGATTGGAATATTAAGAATATTTTTCAATAATCATCAAACCAGCAGAACGGATCAGTACTGATTTCGAGGCCGCTACGCAATCTCATCAGCGTTCTTTGTTCAATTTTCCCATTTTTGCAAGTGGTGCTAGTTTGTAGGAATATCAACTATTTAACCAATATTTTAACGAAAATTGAATATGAGAGGTTATCACATTCATATTTTTAAGTTATTACATTTTTGGTTAGTAAGAAATTCCCCAACCCTGACGATTAATATTCCCAATATTCCATGTATCTCTTTCGCTTTTTCCAGAGCCATCGGCTGCTGATAACTAAAGCTTCTTTGTTATTTATGTTCAAGTAATTGAATTTAGTTGTCAATTTACAATGAACAAGTGCGCGTGCCCCCGCAATGTTTTAAATTATGTATGAATTTTTATTAGTCGAACTTACTTATGTAAATTGTTAATTTTATCAACGGGCTTAAGTTCGAATCTGCAAGACTGCAAACCATTTTTTATTATTTTATTAATAAATGATTTTGTTCAAATTCTATTTTTATTAATTTATATTAAGATTGGGATATTAAGAATATTTTTCAATAATCATCAAACCAGCAGAACGGATCAGTACTGATTTCGAGGCCGCTACGCCATCTCATCAGCGTTCTTTGTTCAATTTTCCCACTTTTGCAAGTGGTGCTAGTTTGTAGGAATATCAACTATTTAACCAATATTTTAACGAAAATTGAATATGAGAAGTTATCACATTCATATTTTTAAGTTATTACATTTTTGGTTAGTACGAAATTCCCCAACCCTGACGATTAATATTCCCAATATTCCATGTATCTCTTTCGCTTTTTCCAGAGCCATCGGCTGCTGATAACTAAAGCTTCTTTGTTATTTATGTTCAAGTAATTGAATTTAGTTGTCAATTTACAATGAACGCACGTGCACTTGTTCATTGTAAATTGACATCTAAATTCAATTACTTGAACATAAATAACAAAGAAGCTTTAGTTATCAGCAGCCGATGGCTCTGGAAAAAGCGAAAGAGATACGTGGAATATTGGGAATATTAATCGTCAGGGTTGGGGAATTTCGTACTAACCAAAAATGTGAATGTGATAACTTCTCATATTAAATTTTCGTTAAAATATTGGTTAAATAGTTGATATTCCTACAAACCAGCACCACTTGCAAAAGTGGGAAAATTGAACAAAGAACGCTGATGGGATGGCGTAGAGGCATCGAAGTCAGTACTGATCCGTTCTGCTGGTTTGATGATTATTAAAAATATTCTTAAACTGATATAACGGCCGTCCTGGTACCGTAAATGCCGTCTTGTCTCTTGATTTTGGAACCAAAGGAATTTGCCAAAAGGCATCTTTGAGATCCAAACTGGTAATAAATCTAGCCTTTGGTAATCTGCTCAATATTCCATCGATGATAGGTAATGGATAAGCATCTTGAATTGTAACCGCATTAATTTTACGACAATCCAAACACAACCTATTTTTGCCAGGTTTACGCACTAGCACGCATGGAGAACTCCAAGCGCTGTTCGACTCCTCGATAATGCCCAAATCTAGGATTCGGTTAACCTCCTCGTACATTAACTTCTCTATTGCCGGTGAAACAGGATAATGTCGCTGTTTCACTGGCTTTGCGTCTCCCACGTCGATCACATGGCTTACTAAAGAGGTACTCCCTAGCCCTTGCTTGGAATAAGACGGAAAAAGTTCGATAATCTTACATAACTGCTGTTTTTGGTAAGTTTCCAGATTAATATTGTTTACTATGGTTGCTATTGTCGCGTTCCCTGACGAATAAATGGGGGCCTCTTGCAACAAATCATACATCCGCCAGAAATCTATTCCGAGGTACAATGCTTGTGATAAACTCGGTATTATATATATCTCGATACGTTTTTCAACCGATCTGAAAATAATATTGGTCTGCACAACCCCGGCTACGCTTTGTTGCCGCAAATCTGCCGTGCGAACTGAACAATTTAGTTTCTTGAATGTTTGTTTCGAATCTACAAATTTGGCCGCAAAAGTTCCCCCAATGCAACTTATAGATGCTCCGGTATCGAGTAGACCGCTTACTTTTTCACCAAATAGTATCACTTCGGCATAAGGACGCAAATCATCTTCTTTCTAAAATATACTACTGACTATATCATGTTTCTTCTTCTTAAATTTCAACCAATAATCCCTCATTCTTCCTGATGACCGAGTGTGTCTACTATCGCTACTGGCATTGAAAATTCTATTGCGGACCTGTTTGTACTTTTTCATTCGATCACCTAAAGGTATAGTTGGCATAAGCACAGTTCTATCAGCTATTCTAGTAGGAACATAATCTTTTTGTGTTAGAATTTTTCTTACCTTCGGGTTATCTAATCGGTGCTCGTCAAGCGATCCTGTTTTTTCTTTTGGGTTATTGGTCGTGCATTTCGACGAGCACTGCTCTGATAGTTTTTTGAGGGGTTCCATTTGGAACAGTTAGGCTTATATATATTTGAAGCACCACACCCATAGCACAAAACGTTTCTATCTGCTAGACAATCCTGGTACCTGTGTCCTGTCTTCCTACAATTCCAACAGGTAAGGTCCAATTCGGATATATCGATCTCCGAATCATATGTAATGTCATCAGCGCGACATCCTTCCCCGTTCAGCTCATCAACTTTTCTCGAGAAGGCTACCGTCTTATGTGCTATGTTCCTTTTGCGTATATCTTGTAGAAAAAATTCCCTTTTTCTGCATACATCACGCAGATGGTCAACCGAAAGTATTTATAGATTTAAAATTTCATACTGAACTTCCGGTAGTATATTTCTCCTGAGGATCTCTATCATTAATGACCCTTCTATCGGTCGATCTAAATGGTCCACAAGCTCTAATTTAGAATCGTAGAAGGCATCGAAGCTTTCTCCAGACCTCTGTTTCCTATCCCGTATTAGCTCCCTATAGTCCATGTCTGTTCGCGTATCTTTGTACTGTATACGTAATGATATACAGAGATCCTGCCACCTTATTTCTCTGACCGATTTATTATCGCCAGTACCAGTCGCTGGCCTTACCTTCAAAAAGCGCACTGGCATTCTTACACAACAACTCAAAGTTGCCTCCTAATGTTTGATTTGTAAGCGCCTCAACTCTATAGAGAAAAAAGTCCACTGACAAACTTGAAGCGTTACCACTATACTTAAGTCTCCAATTGCTAATAATTTGGCTAATTTTATCTGGTCTATTTGACAAATCGCCTGAAATTCTCGAGCTCGCTCTTAACAGATTTGGGTCACCAGGATTAGCCCCTAGATTATCGAAATTATTTTGATTGCTTGGTTGCTGAAGGCCTAACAGTTGATTTAGTTGATTTGGTTTTCGTATCCTTGTCCGTGATTATTATGGAAATAAATGTTGGGTTCATTCAATATATTATTTCGTTCAACACCCGGAATAAAATTTAAATTGGCATGACCATTCACGTTCAATCTACGGAAACTTTCTTCAATCTTTGATTGAATTAACTGGATTAAGTTGTAATTTAACGAGGACAACATATTCGCCTGTTGGACTCCCACAGCGGATGTTACTAAAATACGTATGTAATGCCGTTGCTGCTCTGGGCTTCTAGTATCAGAATTAGATCCCTGTGAGGTATTTGATGTAACTCTTTCAGGACATAAATCGTCTACCTGTCTATTTGCATCCGGTGGCTTTTTCCTAACCTGTTGCCTAGTGATCATGGCCGAACCGGGGTTTGTAGGAGTTTCGGGATCTGATGGATTGACCAATCCGAACGCAATATTACAGGTAGGGCAACTAGTATGATTTCGGTGGTATTTACTGAGATATGGCTCTAACGTTGATATTATTCTTGCAGATTTCACATGTCAAAAGATTCGTTTGATTGTTGGAGGTAGATGGGATTAGTGTTAAGTTCTCTGTACTTCTTCTAACTGACATTTTGGGCAGTCAATGATTTTGCCTATATGACCAACATTTTTCTTTCATTCAACTGGAAAGCAATATGTATATGTAGTACAGAAAAAGACGAAACTAAATTTTTCCTCGAGGTATGCATGTATATGTTGTGTTATATATATATATATATATATATATATATATTTTTTTTTTTTTTTTTTTGTATATATAAATGTTCGAAGTTTATTATTTATGCAAATAGTAATTATAGAGAATGTGTAGGTATCTTCAGTTTGATTCATTTAGGCTGTGATTTCTTTTGATGATGTTCGTATGCTTGGTAAGGATGTATAACTGTTTGCAAAACAAATAGTTTTTTTTTGACGTATTGCTCTAAAAAAATATATGACTCTCAAACGGATACTTGCGCTTGTAGGCAAAGATTGCGTATACAGATCCAAAAATGCAATAAGCTTAGATGGTACAAAAATCAAATCATCAGTCCAATATTTAAACTCCAGATCTAAACTGCTATATCTGTTTTAATTTCCCTTTTATTGATTTGCTCATCATACAATAGTTTGGCGGCTTCAATTCGTCATGGTGCCTACAGAATTGAATCTCCAGACAAAACTTTAATATGATTTGCTGCAATTTGTTGATAATTTAGTCAAGATTTTTATCCTGACTTCAAAATTATACACTAATCAACCGATAACCAGGTTTTGAGAGATTGTAAGTAATTGAGAACCAGATAGTAAATAGAGGCCATGGTATATTATATGTTTTCTACCGTTTTTACACAAAACGTTGAATATATGTTCCGAACGGAATGTTATCTACGAAATGGGCCCAGGTTGGGCGCCAAAAATAATAACTATGTAGCATACAACTACTGGGGCGAACCCCGTCTAGGTCACTTGAAGCTCTGGCATGTTTAAATATCCGGCTCTGGCTCGTCGGCAAACGAGGCGGGTTGTTGAGCTTGTTTAGAAATGAGTTCAATGCTACATAAAGTATATTATTTTGAGTTGCATGCCATATGGTGTTGCAGAATAAGTAAATGATGATTGTCTATTGGATGTTGTTTAAACGGATGTTGTACAATTAATGACTGAAAGAATAAAAAATGATGGAGACAAGTCTACTATTTGTAGTTATTTCTAGGTAGTTTCAGAATAACCATGTACCCATCCCAACTTATGACTACCAAGGGTCGTTCTTCTACTTCAAGACTATGTCTGGTAATTCCTACAGTGCTTGTGCTTACCAAAACGAAGTTTTTCAAAGAATCACTGCCTTTAAATTTTTAGCAATTCATTGTATAATTTTTATTGTATTCAAAAATCAAAGATTAGAGATAGTTAAGCACTACGCTAGGAAATGTTATTTTTCTTTGAACATTATCAGAGTGCAGCACCCGGTATGTTGTATATAAAAATTTAAGTAAATAGGTGATACAAAAGTAGGTCATCTGCCTTTGATAAATGATCATTTAGCACTTGCAAAGTATATAAAGAGTAAAAAGAACTTATGGACAACCGAGGGGTAAGAAAGAGACGCATATATATATATATATATATATATATATATATATATATATATATATATCCGATAAAATAGAAAATCATATTTAATAAATTTAATAATCGTATGCCTAATTTTAATTCTGTTTACCTAAATGTTTTCTAACGATTTTAATTATAAAAATTTAAATACATTTATGAATATGTACGTGCATATGCGTTTTGGGTTTAAGTTTTATGTACGTACTCTCATAATTTTTAGTCTACCTTTTTATGTTATTTCTTTATGTCACTTATGTTTTCTTCTTTTGATGCTGCTTTCACGAATTTAATCACATCAATGTTTTCAATTTGCATAAAAACGTTTCATTAGTAATCTTCCCGTTTTCCATTTATTCATTTAATTGTATTTACTTTTACTTTATTTTTCATAATCACTATAAATATTATTGTTTCATTTAATATTCTTCCAAACAATACATTTCATTACATTTTAACTATATGTTTTACATATTCTCATACCGTGAAGAAGATTACTAATGAAATGTTTTATTTGATATTCTATGGTTCTGACTTACTTTGAGAAACTCCATCGATGAATGGCCATTCAGCAATGTCAATCCTGTAAGCTAGAGTGAGGCATATATACGTTATTTCAATGATGTGATAATATTACTGATCATTCCAGTCAAAATTCTTCTTCGTTGATTTTTTTCTTCGTGTATAAAAAAAATTCCAATTTAAATATATATATATATATATATATATATATATATATATATAAGTTTTTTTTTGTGTTTTGTGGATACTTAATTGCATATGTAAATCTACATGTAATTAGTTAGGGTTCCTATATTTCTTTTCTTCTTTTTTTTTATTCGCTCTTTTTGGATATCATCCAAATAGTGTTCAATAGCATAGCTCATGAAGGAAAAGCAGGGTATGATTGGGATTACTTCAAGCGATTTGGAAGATGTATTTTAGCAGAATTTGTGGTTAATAAGAATCCTTGCTATACTTCTCCTGGGACAGCAAGTATAGCCACTTGTGCGGAACACCTCTACGCACCTTTTTCCTTTTTTTTCTTACGTCAGTGGTAGATACCTCCCAATGTATGTTAACAATTTCTACTTAATGGTAGGGACAATCCTATTTTGAGTGCCTATAATACTTGGGGCCGTTAACGCCGTTCTCTGAAGCCAATAATCCTGGTATACGATTTGGTTCTCCGAGGATTTTCTTTAAGCCAACTAATTCTTGAATTGGTCGCTGGTGCGGAATTAATTAAGGCGTTTTACTTATTCTTGTTTGCTATTATAGTTTCCGCATTAACTTGTACAGAAATTTTAATTCTTTGAATGTTTTAATTGTACAATCGAATATATTCGAGAACGTTGTTTCACGTGTTTTTATTGCAGATTAGATACTATCACTATTTGCAGGTTATACCAAAAAAAAAGGACGCGCCGCATCGCTACTTGGCTTTTATAGCATTATTTTTGCATTGCATTAATTGCTTAATGGAATTATTATTCAATCTACCAATCACAATCTTGCTGGAAATTATATCTATACTAAATTATTCAGGCAGTTTTGAAAAATGTATCTCATTATCTTCCTTTATTTTTAGTTGCTTTTTGGTATATTTTGTAGCTGAGTTGTATGCCTACTCGTCCGTTAGTTTTAAATGCACACTTTTCCCCCAGTTTAACGCCAGCAACATTACAGTTTTTCTTTTATATCGATCTCTTATCTTAATCTAAATTTTTTGGTTTTTCTTATTGTTTATGAATTATATTTTTAAATAAACAAAATATTTAACTAATGAAAAGTTTTATTTTACTTGACGAATTTTTGACGATTATGAGAAAGCCATTTTGACGATTTTGACGATTTTTTACCCAAAATTTGACGATTTCGACCCTCATTTATCTGGCATCTATGACCACACATCATTTTGTACTAAATTTCGTTAATTTGTCGTACAAATATAAATATGTAAGTACACAACTAAAGATAGAAACATAACAAAAACATAACAGGTGATTGCACTTCACTTAAAATCACATTTGATAATTGTAAATTATACACAAAAAAAAATTATTTTAACCGAGGTAAAAATAATATTCAATTGTGAGAATATATACTACTTTCTTATACACGTACCATTTTCTATGGAATGAGTATAATTTTTCTTCAGAATTTGTTTCTTATAGAAGAGTTTTTCTTATAAGCGAGTTTCTTATATGAGGATCATTTAGCACGGAGATATACACATATGTGCATGGTGTCTGAAGATGTCTTTCTTATAACCGAGTTTCTTATATGCGTATTGTACTGTATCTTAATATATAGACACAAATAGCTTTTTGGGTAATACGCTCTTCTTGAGCAAGCGATATATACATTTCAGCTTCTAAAATTTTTATATAAAGTTTCAAACTGTCTTCGTTTGTATCGGTATTGTTTTTTTCTGTTTGTTCTTCATATGGCAGTGCTTCAGTTTCAGTTGCGATTATTATGTTAAGTAATGTTCTTATCCAAATTAAATTATCACCGCCAGTTTATTATGTTATGTAAATGTTTTGATTTTGTTACATATCCAAGTTAAATTATCACCGCCAGTTTATTATATAAATTGTAACGTTCATATACCAATTTAAATATAAATAATTATAATAATGACTTGCTAGAAGCCAGTTTATTTTATAATGCTCTTATCCAAATTATATTATCTGTAAGGATCATATGATAATATTCAGATAATAGTTTATTAAAATGTTATAATCTAAAAGGCCGAAGGAATATGAATACACACCTTAAAGGGTATCGGAAGTTGGGATATGAACTGTGGCTGAAGGAACCGGAATAAACACATATGTATTAGGTGGTATCTAAAAGTTTCGATATGAACTGCGGCTGAAGGAATATGAATAAACACATATTAGGTGGTATCTAAAGGTTTGGATATGAACTGCGGCTGAAGGAATAGGAATAAACACATATTAGGTGGTATAGGAAGACGGAGATGTCTTTGAGGACTACGGGAGCCATTGATTTTACAATTGGTAGCTAACAGTCGGCATAGGGGAATTCGGTCCTCAGAAGGCATATAATCGTGAATTTATTCAGCAACAATGAGTCGTATATTTATTATAGACTCCCTATTTTGTTTTTTTAAACGCGGGGCTGCTGCTTACTAACAGACAGTTAAAGTATTCAAAGAGGCAACGGAGACTGAAAAGTGTAAAAATGACATAATGTAATGTAGAGCTTATCCATAGGTATATATCCAGTTGGTACGCTACGTCAGGTGTGGTCGACGAGCATGTCCTTTACCCTACCTCCCAGTGGTCCAGGGGACCTATAGAGTTACCCAGAAACCCCGAAATTTTCCCCTTTCTTACCCTACCAAACCTCAGAAAGAAAATAGAATTTTTAACAGTTCATTTTAGTATTTATTTATAGCATTTTTAAGCTTAGGTTAAAGATGGTAGTACCGAGTGTACTATTACACATGTTATAAGATATTTGATACAATGTTTTTCTGTTTTTAAAATAATGCGAAAAGGGTTACTATACATAGAGAAAAAGACAATTTCTACAATAGAATAAGGTGAAATACAAGTTTGAATGAGTTAGTTTTACAAGGTTTAACCCAAAAGAAATGATTTTATAGTATTTGAACGGGAATATAATGGGAGCAAGATAACAAAAAAAATTGGCTTCTAAAAATGTGGGTAAATTCCCTATTAAGTATAAAAAGTAAATTTTTGCACTCACCCTTACTCTGCTATCAGGTTTCGCGAAGGCCTCCGGATTGTGATAACAGGTACGGATAAATTGGTTAGAGTTGCCCTTTTTTTTGCTCTCACTATTTTCGAAATTAATAGGTTAGTTTTTTTTTTTGTTTGGTTTGTATACAATCATTATTGTTTATTTTATTGGGGGTAAGACTTTTTATACAGGTATATATATATTTTGTTTTTATATTACAATGGTTATACGTTACCATATGTATATATTTACTAATTTATATTTTAAATTATAAGGGTGCCCAAAAGTTTATTAAGGAAAAGTAAACACCAATATTGAAAGAAAACGAATTTTTATTCAATATTTTGTTGTTGTTCTACGACTATGTACCAAGCACTATTATGCGTGAACCAAAAACAAAATCTTCAACGATGATTGCTGTCTGCAATGTTTCCCAGCAAACTGTACGAAAGTGTTTTTGCTTGCTTCAATAATAATAAAAAATTTTAGACAAAGTTTTTTGTCTATTAAACACACGTATGAGCAAAAGTATAGCACGTGGGCAGGCTTGTAACAATATATATATATATATATATATATGTATATATATATATATATATATATATATATATATATATGTATATATATATATATATATATATATATATATATATATATATATATATATATATATATATATATATATATGCTCATACGTGTGTTTAATAGACAAAAAACTTTGTATAAAATTTTTTATTATTATTGAAGCAACCAAAAACACTTTCGTACGGTTTGCTGGGATACATTGCAGACAGCAATCATCGGTGAAGATTTTGTTTTTGTTTCACGCATAATAGTGCTTGGTACATAGTCGTAGTACAACAACAAAATATTGAATAAAAAAAGATATATATATATATATATATATATATATGTATATATAGATATATATATATATATATATATATATATATATATATGTATATATATATGTATATATATATATATATATATATATATATATATATATATATGTATATATATATATATATATATATATATATATATACATATCTGGTTCCCGTTAGTTTTGTCTCGCAGTTAGCTATTTTAGTACAGTTGAACAATTTAAGTTAGTTTTCGTTTGCGAAGTTTGAGTTTTGTAATTTTTGTTTTATTTTCTTTTGCGTAGTTTGAGTTTTGTAATATTTTTGGTTGTTTCAATTAACAATTTAAGTTAGTTTTTCGTTTGCGTTTGCGTAGTTTGAGGTTTGTAATTTTTTGGTTGTTTCAATTAACAATTTAAGATAGTTTTTCTTTTGCGTAGTTTGAGTTTTGTAATATTTTTGGTTGTTTCAATTAACAATTTCAGTTAGTTTTCTCTTTTTCGTTTGCGTAGTTTGAGTTTTGAAATTTTTTAGTTGTTTCAATTAACAATTTAAGTTAGTTTTTCGTTTGCGTAGTTTGAGTTTTGTAATTTTTTTGGTTGTTTCAATTAACAATTTAAGTTAGTTTTTTCTTTTTCGTTTGCGTAGTTTGAGTTTTGAAATTTTTTAGTTGTTTCAATTAACAATTTAAGTTAGTTTTTCTTTTGCGTAGTTTGAGTTTTGTAATTTTTTTTTGTTTCAATTAACAATTTCAGTTAGTTTTTTCTTTTACGTTTGCGTAGTTTGAGTTTTGAAATTTTTTAGTTGTTTCAATTAACAATTTAAGTTAGTTTTTCGTTTGCGTAGTTTGAGTTTTGTAATTTTTTTGGTTGTTTCAATTAACAATTTACGTTAGTTTTTTCTTTTTCGTTTGCGTAGTTTGAGTTTTGTAATTTTTTGGTTGTTTCAATTAACAATTTAAGTTAGTTTTTCTTTTGCGTAGTTTGAGTTTTGTAATATTTTTGGTTGTTTCAATTAAAAATTTAAATTAGTTTTTCGTTTGCGTAGCTTGATCTTGTTAATTTCTTTTCTGTTAATTTTAACAAAAATTTGGTGTCTGTCTTCTTTGAAAGAATATTAAAATTTATATCTTTGCTGTTTTATTGAATTTGTCACTACTTATAAAGCAGGATAATTCTGTTTTTTTTTCTTTTTTAATGATACTTGACGTTCAATACAAAAAGTTTATTGGGTAGGAGTCAAAATGTCTGCATTAATTTTGTTCAGAAGTTGAACACATAACTTGAGAGGTTTATTTTATTTGGTCTTTTTACTTTAGAAATAACAAGTTAAGTTAATTTTTCTGAATCTGTTTTTTTTTTTTTTGGTTTGCTTAATTGAACTTTTTTTTTCTATCGATCTTATTTATTTTCCCGTGGGGGTTGTTTTTTTTAGTTGCCGGTCACTTAACTAACATTAGTTCTTTTTTTTTATTCCGATTTTAACTTTCTTTTATATTTATTTTATTTTATTTAATTTGTTACAAGAACGTTTACATTTTTAATTGCTTCCTCCTTTGACCATTTCCAAAACTTGAATGATACAATTTAATTTTTACTTGCAGTCGTTAACTTCTATTCCTTTTTCTTCTGACAAAGTCAGACGAGAATCCCGTTACTTTTTATTTCATTTCTTATGAGCGAATATTAATTAAAAGAAATCACGTACTTCAGTTTACCAAGATCCACAAAGATCAAAGCAAAAGAAAAAAAACAAATAAGTGCTGCTAATAGCTATATATATATTCTGCGCTTTTCATCGTATGATGAAAACGTGATATAGGAATGTTTCATATGGAGATTTTGCCTAACATATGAAAAACACAAAATTGGCCGTTACACGACATCGCTGGCCCCTATAGTCGGGATCGTTCCCAGTCTCAATTTGACAGTTGCTGTATTAATAAATCGTATGCGTACGTATTAAATAAAGAACTTCACAAACCAAAATACTTCTAGCTTACCCTTTTCATATTGTAAATTTCTTTCAAAATCTTCATGCTTAAAATGTAATGAGCAAATTCCCTCTCTATGTATCCTAATAGTGCCCACAGGATTGCAAAATTGTATCCAAAGGTTTCTTTGTTGGTCGTTGTTTTTTGGAAAAGTGTAAAAGGATACATCTAAAGTAAGATTTATTAAAAACACGAACAAATTAATTTTTAGCACAGCTTCTTACTTAATTTTTTCAATCGTTTTGCTTGCATTTGCCCACTGCGCAATTCATATTTACAATTTACATCAAAATTTTTCAGTGAATATTTTTTGCACTTAAAGCTTGTCAACACATCTCACACACGGTTTTTATAATGATAATTATTTTTTCACACTATTTTTTATATATTTAAGCTCAAAATTCTAGATCTTTAAGGAAATATAATAAATTAATTTTTGCAGAACTGTCAAAGTGTTTTTTCTGCTAGGTTACCAAATTTCACATAGCATATAAAGTTTTTCAGGCAAAATTAGGAAACTTTCCTTTGTGCCTTGGAATATTTATCATGTCTTTCTGAAATTTAAAAACAAATTTTTTTATATGTACATATGTATTTTTAATATTCTTAAATAAAAATATGTCAAATTATTGAGTAGAATATGCATATGTATATCATATTTGGCCTTAAATGAATGATTCTTAGTATATTAATGAAAATAAATAAAATACGAAATTTTAATTTATATATAGGCAAGGCCGTGAAAAATGAAACCACATAGATTTTTTTTTCTGTCACAAAGCCCGAATTTTTTTTACATTTGAAATGTCAAATATGTATAGAATATGGCAGCATTATATGCCAGTGCAAAATTTGTGTCTGCTTTGACATTTTACATTCTTTTAATAAGTGACAAGTGCAAAGCGTAGTTGGAAAATATAGAAATGTCGGCGAAAAAGGTAAATTTTGTCGTTATTTTTTTGTACTTTAGGCAGATGATTACTTTTTTTTGGATAGAATATAAATCCAACTATTGATTAGCAAGCAAATTTGTGTACAAAGCTTGGCTTTTGAACCAATTAGGGCTTAAAGTAATCAGCCGCAAATAAATGGTGACGTTACTGACAAATTTTTATAAAAAGTTTTTTTATGCATTAACTAATTAGAAGTACTTTCATAATCAATGCTTAAATGAAGCATTATTTGCATATATGTAGCAGGGTATTTTTGCAAAAAAAGATTGCGTGACGTTACTGACGGATTTATTTTTTTTTTACTTTTTTGCTTAATAATTTGGTATTTAATTGCTAGACTCCGATTCCTGGTGCACAAAGAGACAAGCGTTATGTTGAAAAGCTAAAAGAAAGCAACAAATACAACTGAAGTGATTCTTTAATTTTGCAACAATTAACAAGACTTTTAATAAAGACTTTTTGATTTTCCGATAACAATGTGTTTTTAGTTTACAGAGTGTCCTGGCTTTAGTTCAAAATACTGACATAAAATTTGTATCACCATTTAGGAAGAAATTTCACAAATATTTCGCAAAAAAAAAAAAAAAATCAGAAGTCAGCTCAACATTTTTCAAGAAAAAAAAGGACCCGAAAATCCTAACGAAATTCGTTCGTGTGACGTTACTGACATTTTGCGTCACGTTACTGACACTGCTTTTATGTCATTTACGTGCTTAAAATAAAATATTAATCCCACCTTTTGGATAAAAATCATATTTCATCCTTCCTTTTTAACATACTAGGCAATAATAAACATGAACTCTTTTCAATTCGCTCATTTTTACACAAACGTTCAGAAACCTCCAAAAACACTTCCAAAATCCGGTGACGTTACTGACGGGTTAAAATGGTCATAACTTCACAACAAACCGAGATAGGACAAAATTGTCTGCGTATGAAACAACATTTATGACGAGAGTTTGCATATGCCGCTCTCAAGATGGGAGAAATAATTGTATTTTGTAAAGATATTGACCAAAATATGTATACGAGCGTGACGTTACTGACGGTGGCCTTGCCCATATACATACATATGTACATAAACTGAGAAAAATCTCAAATACTAATTTACATATTATTAACTTTCAATTTACTTTGGGATTATATAAATGTTAAATATAGGAGGCGGCTCGCCATCATTATTTACAATATTAATACAGGGTTTAATATAGTTTTATATAAAATTAATTAAGAAATCAAAACCTCTCTATCTAACCACATTTTAAAATACCGTTATAAAGTTTATTTTTGATAAATTTTTTTATTATATATGATTACATAAAAGGTATTTGATAGCCCTTTTACATGGCATGCATATCGTCTAGATTTATTAAATATAAATTAAGATATTTGCATATTTAACTTGGAGCTTTGAGGGTTCAAGTCTGAGCGAGTCCGAGAAGAAATGTCTCAGTTTGGTAAATACATTATCAATTCTATGTCTGGTGAAAAATATCTGAGAGCTCAATATATTGTTGATTGTTCCCAAATGTATTCTACCCAATATATCTGCACACATAGTTCCTTCAAATTTAACACGATGAAGATTACGATATTCGTATTCATCTTCAATATTTAGAATATTCTCATTTTGTATCATTAATATTAATCATACAAATAAAGGTTTTCTATGCAAACATATCCCTAAATGATTTGGAAATGCATAGAATAGGTGACCTTTGCATGAGATAAACTACGTCAACTAACGGAAAATCATGTGCATGGTGTAATCTGTTGTTCTATCATTATTGTCGTGGTGCCGTGCTGGTATATTAGATACAATAAGTAACAATACGTGATCTCATAGCCCATTGCACTCTGATGCACTACTGAAATAGGAAATTTAGGTTTTCATTGGCAAAAGGGATCTCCCCATTGCACGGATCCGTATAGGTCTTCGCAGATGGCTCTAAACGGCGAAGGAAAGTTGGTGGGGGCGTCTATATTCTGGAGTCGCGATATCCTGCAGACTCAAGGACAAATGTAGTAGATTACAGACGGAAATATTAGTTATTAAAAAAGTAACCGTATATATAAGGTTCTATCGAAATTATAACCGACAGTCAATCAGCAATTAGGTCTGTTAAGGCGGTACAGCTCATTCCACCTTATACAAGAATGCTTTGACGGATCTTTACGCACTTCCATAACTAGGTGCGGGGACATAGGACCGCTGTAGATAACATAAGTCGGATGAACTAGCTAAGAGAGGTGCCCTAGTTCAGAAGGTTGATATCGACCAACTCAGTGGTATTACACTCTTATCCTACTGGAGAGACATTGGCGTTGCCTTTGTTGAATTAGCTCAGGACAGGTTCAGAAAATTCACCTGCGATGTAGCGAGACCCCACTTAGAACTAAAGATGTTATGAATTTTACAAAAAAATTACCTGCAAAGCATAGCAGTCATAATCATACGACACTGCACTTTTAGGGTCCAAGCCAAACGCATGGGCCTCCCTTACAAAGACTGTTGCTCCACTTGCAATGATGATGAGGGGAGCATTCGCACTTCCCCTGCCTCTGCCGAGCTCGGGGCTACCAGTGTCAATCCCTTGTTAAGAGCCTGAGTCTTTTTATTAGAAGCACTGTTTTATTAAGCTGCTGAGCCCCCTAAGGTGTACATACCTCCACTATAAAACTCTTTAAACACGTTTTTTATGATTTACCCTATCTTTTCACACACTATCCCTTTTTCTTTCTCCTTCCACTCTTCCAAACGAGGTATCACAATATGATCACATTAGACCCTGGGCTGTTATTTCCTTTTTCCGCCAGCAACATCCGAACTTAACATAACCCAACGATTGTCCATTAATTCTAAAAGTTTTTAACGAGATTGACACTGTTTAAGCTGAATTTTACGTTTGATATCTTTGTTTATATTATTAACTTATTAGTTTTCCGTCTATGTATTTTATTGGAATTCTCTGTTGGGATCCAAATATTATTCCTTTGTTATCAACATTGTTTGGCTGGAATATTTTCTTGGATTCCAACGAGTAAACCGCTAACGGGTAGGTTAAACATTGTCTTCGCCATCTTCAATTTTTACTAGTTATAGCACCAGCATTGTGAAATTTTTCGGAACCACATATCGCTATTCAAGGTAACGAAGAATTGAAAGAAATAAAGGAACTCATCACAAATTTTAATTAAAATATTGTGTTTTTATTTTATTTCATAAATTTTATACCACACACGCAAACATTTGGTCCTTCGAGCCGGATTTCTTGGAAATTTTTGTAAGAAATTAACTCATCGTATTTTCTTTTTCTCACTTCCGTCAAGGAATTTCATCGTTGAGAATTTATCAAAACCACCAAAATATTCTTCGTTTATTTGGAAAATATCGAACATTTAAATTAGAGGTGCGTAAAATAAATTCTTATTTTAATGGTGTTAAAGTGAAAAAAGAAAACGTGTGTAAGGTAATAAAAGAAATAAAGTACACACATACATATTATACACTTGTATATACATACATATATAATTATATGCATAAATTGTTTTTGTGATTGATCGCGTTTCATGCCTCATAAGTAGAAATAATTAACCATTATTTTCGACGTTTGTTTTAATTAATCTTCGGTCGGTACGAAAAAAAATCTTCTGTGGTTTTATTTACGTGGACGGACGGAATTGCAAATAAAAATAATTTTCTTTTATAAAATATTTGCACTTTCTACCTTAAATTACTGAGTGTTGAATTATTTCAATCAAATTAAATAATATTTATTATAATTTATATATTATTATAACGGAGTGCAACAACAAGTGTGAGTTTCTTGTTGCTTAATTTGTAATTACAAAGTTGTTTATTTGTTCATCTTGTTCTTTTTACTTTATTTGGTATACACCCTACCGTTGGTCACTTTGACTATTATATCGTGTGTGCATTAATTTTCTCCCATAAATTTGCGACTAATTTATATATTCAAAAATAAATCATGGCGAATAAATATTTAAATAAATTTACGCGAATTAAAGTTTAGTGTTTTTACTAAAGAAAAAAAATATATTTTTCTACGCGTACGCGTATAATTTTTTATTTTCCTTAGGAGTTAGAAACTTAAGCACTATGTGTTATTCAATATTATTTCATAACTAACTGACAAATTACTTTTTACTTTCTTAAATACTAAATTTAGTTTAAGATTACAATTCTAGTTTTCTTTTATTGATAACATGATTACTTGTTTTTTACCTAACTATCATTTCTTTGTTGATACATTTCTTTGTTGATACATTTCTTTGTTGATACATTTCTTTGTTAGTTCTTAAACATAATAAAACATGTTTTTACTTAATTTCTTATCTTAAACTATATTTATGTTAGCATGATTCGTCATGTTTTAGATATTCTTATCTGTAACAAGATTTACCTAAACAAGGGACAAAGGAACATGATTAACCATGCTTGGTAGGTATGTAAATGTGCGTGTGTGTGTTTAGATTAATGAACAAAGGAGGCAAACGTTAAGTCTGACCTTAACTCCCCCCTGGGTTAAGCAAGATCGTCCCGATCTTTCCTAATACGTTGCAATTCCATAATATATGCTTTTTCAATTTTACGGATTGCAATTTTGTGTTTCCATACTGTTATGCAAGTTACTATTTTTATTATTGAAAAAATTATTATTATTAAGAGTGTCAGGGTTAATATACAAAAAATGAAAGACTTGATTGGGTGCTGTTCAAATGGAATAGAGAATTTTTTTAATGAGTCTATGTTATTAAAAGCCCATTTGGTATCAGAGTTTATTATTTTCAAAATTTCAAAGTCTTCGTCGTGTTTCATATGGATGGCCTTAATTATTCTGTCGTTAATATTTCTATATGTCTTGTTGTCTATCGTGACCTGGTCTGTGTACGTGACTAAAGTTATACCCGTAGTGGTGATATTGTTTACTTTGTGGTTTCCGTCCAATAGTATTGAGCCTTCGTCAATTTCTAATAATGGTTTGTTATATTCTTGTATAACTGTACACTTGCTGTTTCTGTTTGTCAGTAGCGGAAGTGTGCACTTATCTGTATCATTGTTTCTTTGGCATATGTTCCTTCCTAAAAAATTTTTGCAAAAGTTTACCCTAACATAATCTTTATTGCATTGGGAAATTTGATCATCCGTTTGAATTTTTCCGTGCCTAAAGCTTATGGGAGTGATTTTAAAAAGTTTACAGTCCTTATTCAATATAGGATATTTATAGATAGTTATAAATAAGTCTCCTGTCCTGGCTATATGTATATCTGCGTATTCTAGAATGTTTATTATGGGTACTGAGATTAATTCATGATCTATTATTTCCTTTACGTCGTCTAAGTTTAACGATTCGGTTAAATATTCGTTATTTTTTGCAGCATTAATTGTTCTGACAAGTAATAAGAGTTGGTCATGTACTTGTTCTAAGATGAGGTGGCTTTCGAGAGTCTGGCCTTGTAATGCATCAATTAATTTTTCAAACCTTGAGTTAACCAAACGTTGTTTTTCATTATTATTTATTAATTCGTTTATTTTTGTTTCCATCAATATGAGATCGTCATGATCTGGATTTCCCGTAATGAATTTTAATGCTGATCCTAAAAAATTTAGGGATCTCGTATGTCGTTTAAGTTCATTAAGTTGATTTACTAATATTTCAATTTTCTTTGTCCAAATATGTTCCTCGATGGTGGGGTAAGAATATTTGTTAAAGATTTGCTGATATGTTGTAGTTATTTTTGTTAAGTTTGTGACGTGGAAGAGGTATGAATATTCGTCAAATAAAAAAACGTCATTAGTCCGGGTTAAAACATATTTCTGTTCATCTAGTTTTTTAATTTCTGTTTCCGCCTGTATTTCTGGTATGGCCACTGCGAGTAATGTCAGGAAGATGATTATCATGATTAATGGTATAATTCTTTATATTATCCTTATGCACGATCTTTCCCCTTGTAGTTAAGACAGTGTCCTCACGGTCTTCTTTTACAACGTATTTAATATATCTAGCGTCTTTCTTTTTCCGTACACCTTTGATTTTTACTAGTATCTGCTCGTTTGGTGAAAATGTTCGGTGTTTCGCACCTTGATTCAGTCTTACTTGTACTTTTTTTGATGCTGCTTTTAATTTTTGGTGGATTTGCTTCTTATCATACTTAATTCTGTTGAATAGGATGTCAATTGGTTTGAATCCTGTAACTGTATGTAAAGTGTTGTTTAATTCTCTGATTGTTTTATAAATTTCTTCTATTATTGTGGTTTCGTTTTGAATTTTGAATATTCTCGCTAGCTCGGAGATTGTACTATGAGCGCGTTCAACTTGTCCGTTAGAAGTCGATCTATAGACTGGAGTTTCTATTTTTCTTATTCCATATTTTTCACACATCATATTCACTGCTGGCGTATTTAGACATCTTTCATTATCAGTCATTAATCGTGTGCAGTTCGGGTAATTATTTGTGATAACTTCTTCCATTTTCTCAGACATACGTTCTCTTGAATCAATTTCTCTGAGAGTATTATATTTTGAGAATTTATCGATAGCGACTAGAAATGTTTTTTTATCATTAAAGTAAATGTCCATGTGTATGTATTTTCCTGGTTCTATTGGTATATCAGAATCTCCAAGTGGTTCTCTTGTAGGATTTCTTTCATATTTACCATAAAGACAAGGTGTACACTTTTTATTAAATGCCTTGCATTGTTGTTTCATTTCAGGCCAGTAGTAAGTTTCAACTATCTCATAAATGTTGTTTTTATAGCCTCTGTGTGCTCTGTTATGTGTTCTTTTAACTATTTCGATTTGTTTTTCTTTTTCTCTAACATCGATTAGTTTTGTTGGTGTGAACACGAAATTTGCAGTATTAAAAGTGTTTTTTATTATTGGACCAAATGCATAAATATTTTCTCTAGTAGTATGTATTGCAGTAATTTTATTTGGCTGTAATACCTTTTTCAATTCTGTAATTAAATTTTGTTCACTTGTAAAGTTTACTGTATGCCTAACTTTGTTCGGAAATGTTGTTCGAGTTCGAGTTTCATTTATTTTTCTATTTGGTACGAGTTCAATTTGAATAGCATACGCATTAAAAGGTTGCGATACAGTTTTAATAACGTCTGTGGGTGAACTTGCAGCTGAGTGAACTGTACTGATTGCTGATGAGTTTACTTGCTGTCTTGAAAGGGCGTCGGCTACGACATTTAAATGACCTGGCTTGTATACCAATTTGGCTCCAAAGTCTTCAATTATGTTTTTCCATCTCATTAATTTTGTATTTGGGTTTTTTTCGGATATCGCAAATGTCAAAGACTGGTGGTCGGTGTAGATCGTTAAGTCAGCTACACCGTAGATATAGTTTCTTAATTTTTGTAACGACCAAACGATTGCTAAAAGTTCTTTTTCATTAGTACTGTAGTTTTCTTCTGTTTTACTTAAGGTTCGTGACAAGAAAAATATTGGTTTTTTATTTTGACTAAGAACTGCTCCAAGTGCTATGTTGGATGCATCAGTTGTTAGTTCAAATGGTTTTGAATAGTCTGGTTGGAAAAGTTCTACTTGTTCTCTTAAGCAAGTTTTTAAGTTGTCTATGGCTTTCAGTGCTTGCTCGTCAAGTTTTATATGCGTATTTTTGCTCTTGTTTTTTCCTATTTGACCGTTGTCTCCCCTTAAATGTACTGTCAAGGGTTTTGCTATGCTAGCGTATTCTTTAATAAATTTCCTATAATATCCTGTCATTCCTAAAAAACCTCTTAAGTCTTTTAGAGTTTTTGGAACTGGATAATTGTTTATTGCCTTCACTTTTTCTGGATTCGTTGCAATTCTATTATGTTTTATTACATGACCTAAATATTCTACTTCTGTTTGGAAAAATTTAGATTTTTCATTGGAGATTTTTAGAGTGGCCTTGTTCAATGCGTTCACAATTATTTTAATATGTTTCATATGATCTTCGGGAGAAGATGAGTATATAAGTACATCATCTATGTATACGTACGCAAATTTTCCTATGTAATCCCTAAGTATGTCGTCCACACATCTCTGAAATATTGAAGGTGCGTTTTTTAAGCCAAATGGCATACGAACGAATTCATATTTCCCGCCATTAACGCAGAAAGCTGTTTTTTCCCTATCTTTTTCAGCGATTCTTATCTGGTGGAAGCCTGATTCCAAATCTAAAGTTGTAAAATACTTAGCCTTACCTAGATTTTGGATTGTCATGTTTACATCTGGGATAATGTACCTGTCTGAAATTGTATTGGCATTTAATTTTTGAAAGTCTATAACCATTCGTTTCTTCGGTCTTCCCTGCTCGTCCATACCCTTTTTAGGGACTGTCCATATTGGAGAGTTGTATGGGCTATTACTTTTTTGTATAATACCTTCGTTCAGTAACTTTCTTATTTCTTTGTTAACAAACTCGTTATCCGCTATAGGATACGGGTATTGTTTTGTCCATATTGGCTCTTCGTTCTTTGTTCTGATTGTAGCTTCAATTGTCGTCGTGAAGGGTAATGGTCCTATGCCATTATTTTCCTTTATCATTCTATCTATTTCTTCCTTGTACCTTTCATCTCCTATAATATAATTTAATTTGGGTTGACTATCACTACTTATGGTGGTTAAGGTCATGTCCCTAAGGCTTATTTCGGCATTTAATATTTTCAATCCTTCTATCCCTAAAATCATATCAAAAGATTCTATGTCTTTAAGTTCAAAGAAAGTTATTTCTTTGTTCATTAATTTAATCACTCTTTTGGTATTTGCAAATGAATAACCATTTATGGTTTTAATTTTAATTGGTTTGATTTTAATCCTGTCTGACGAATCACACTTTACTCTTATATAATTGTGGGTTGCTCCTGTATCAATTAAAATATCGTATTTCTTATTTGTTACTTCGCTACTTAATGTGAGGTAGGGCAACCCGCTTCTTAGTTTAAATTATCTATTCTTACATTATTTACCATTTGATCCGGTTCAGCATACGTACTAGAGTTGTCATCTTGTTGTTGCGACTGGTTTATTCGTTGGTGTTTATTTGTTTGGTAATTACCGCTGTGCTCCCTCTTCCATGGCTGGTTGTTTGTGAAAGGATGGTGTTGATTATTTTGTTGAAAGTTAGTTCTCCTCTGTGCTTGCACGACTTGCCTGGAATCTGTTTCCATTGGAGTAGGCCTAGACGGTTGGTTTTGATTGTATGGTTGATTGTATCCCTGTTGCTGTGGTGCGAATCTCCTAGTGTCATAATTCGGACGTCGATTGTAGGAATTGTGATGAGTTGGGTAATGTTGTCTTTGCTGATTCTGTCTCTCGACATCGTATGATAATCGCAGATTTTGATGTTGATTATCGTGCTCGGTTGTTCTGGCTACAGCGTAGGAGTGCTCTAGATCATTGAGTGTGTTGGCATAGAGTGTGGATCTTATAAATGGGTTTGTAATGCCACTGATGAATACACGTACAGCTTCTTCATTTGCACTCCTCGTCATAGCATCTGTGACGGTTGGTTGCTCGCCAGACATTAAAATTTTTGATGTAATAAGGTTCAATGCTTGGTTAATTTTATCATGGTATTCCGTAAGGGACAATCTACCTTGAGATATTCTTCTTAATTCTTCTTGTAGCACATACAGTGGACGCATATCCGCATATGTATAGTCCAGTCTGTTTTTTATAGCTTCGAAATTGAACGGTGTGTTGTTATTTGTTAACACATCTGACGCTCTTCCTCTAATTTTTGTTTTAATTATGGACAAGGCTTCCGAATAACGGCTTTGTCCTTCAAATGCCTTGATATCGTTCATTAGGCGAGACGCATCTTCCCTCCATGCTCTGTATTCAGCTTGTTTGCCATCGAACGTTGGGAGTGCCTTAAAAACTTCTAATGATATGTCTGATGCAGTTCTGTAGTTGGTAGCTACGTCTTTTAACTGTATTATTGGGGCTGAAGCTAAAGTTGGATTAATTTGTAAGCTATTCATCTTCTCCATCAACCTCTGACAAATTTTTTCCATTTCGCTGAGCCTGGCAGTGAGTATTCCTATTTGGGCATCCTTGCTTGTGTTCGGTTCCATTTTTGTTAAAATATCGTCTTCTATTATGCGATTTTTATCATAGATGTCCTCTTTTTTTTGTTTTTTTGTAAAACTCATTTATATAAAATTACTTTTGTTTTTATAACTAATTTTCAATTTATTTTTTATAAAATTTTACACTTATTCTTCCTATGAAGAATTTTTCACTGTCACAAAAAGTTCACGTCCTTGCTGCGACAAGGATTACGCTGGTCCGCTCTTAGAAGAATAAATTTAATTATTCTCCTGGCAGGATCGCCAATTAAAGTTTAGTGTTTTTACTAAAGAAAAAAAATATATTTTTCTACGCGTACGCGTATAATTTTTTATTTTCCTTAGGAGTTAGAAACTTAAGCACTATGTGTTATTCAATATTATTTCATAACTAACTGACAAATTACTTTTTACTTGGTGTGAACACGAAATTTGCAGTATTAAAAGTGTTTTTTATTATTGGACCAAATGCATAAATATTTTCTCTAGTAGTATGTATTGCAGTAATTTTATTTGGCTGTAATACCTTTTTCAATTCTGTAATTAAATTTTGTTCACTTGTAAAGTTTACTGTATGCCTAACTTTGTTCGGAAATGTTGTTCGAGTTCGAGTTTCATTTATTTTTCTATTTGGTACGAGTTCAATTTGAATAGCATACGCATTAAAAGGTTGCGATACAGTTTTAATAACGTCTGTGGGTGAACTTGCAGCTGAGTGAACTGTACTGATTGCTGATGAGTTTACTTGCTGTCTTGAAAGGGCGTCGGCTACGACATTTAAATGACCTGGCTTGTATACCAATTTGGCTCCAAAGTCTTCAATTATGTTTTTCCATCTCATTAATTTTGTATTTGGGTTTTTTTCGGATATCGCAAATGTCAAAGACTGGTGGTCGGTGTAGATCGTTAAGTCAGCTACACCGTAGATATAGTTTCTTAATTTTTGTAACGACCAAACGATTGCTAAAAGTTCTTTTTCATTAGTACTGTAGTTTTCTTCTGTTTTACTTAAGGTTCGTGACAAGAAAAATATTGGTTTTTTATTTTGACTAAGAACTGCTCCAAGTGCTATGTTGGATGCATCAGTTGTTAGTTCAAATGGTTTTGAATAGTCTGGTTGGAAAAGTTCTACTTGTTCTCTTAAGCAAGTTTTTAAGTTGTCTATGGCTTTCAGTGCTTGCTCGTCAAGTTTTATATGCGTATTTTTGCTCTTGTTTTTTCCTATTTGACCGTTGTCTCCCCTTAAATGTACTGTCAAGGGTTTTGCTATGCTAGCGTATTCTTTAATAAATTTCCTATAATATCCTGTCATTCCTAAAAAACCTCTTAAGTCTTTTAGAGTTTTTGGAACTGGATAATTGTTTATTGCCTTCACTTTTTCTGGATTCGTTGCAATTCTATTATGTTTTATTACATGACCTAAATATTCTACTTCTGTTTGGAAAAATTTAGATTTTTCATTGGAGATTTTTAGAGTGGCCTTGTTCAATGCGTTCACAATTATTTTAATATGTTTCATATGATCTTCGGGAGAAGATGAGTATATAAGTACATCATCTATGTATACGTACGCAAATTTTCCTATGTAATCCCTAAGTATGTCGTCCACACATCTCTGAAATATTGAAGATGCGTTTTTTAAGCCAAATGGCATACGAACGAATTCATATTTCCCGCCATTAACGCAGAAAGCTGTTTTTTCCCTATCTTTTTCAGCGATTCTTATCTGGTGGAAGCCTGATTCCAAATCTAAAGTTGTAAAATACTTAGCCTTACCTAGATTTTGGATTGTCATGTTTACATCTGGGATAATGTACCTGTCTGAAATTGTATTGGCATTTAATTTTTGAAAGTCTATAACCATTCGTTTCTTCGGTCTTCCCTGCTCGTCCATACCCTTTTTAGGGACTGTCCATATTGGAGAGTTGTATGGGCTATTACTTTTTTGTATAATACCTTCGTTCAGTAACTTTCTTATTTCTTTGTTAACAAACTCGTTATCCGCTATAGGATACGGGTATTGTTTTGTCCATATTGGCTCTTCGTTCTTTGTTCTGATTGTAGCTTCAATTGTCGTCGTGAAGGGTAATGGTCCTATGCCATTATTTTCCTTTATCATTCTATCTATTTCTTCCTTGTACCTTTCATCTCCTATAATATAATTTAATTTGGGTTGACTATCACTACTTATGGTGGTTAAGGTCATGTCCCTAAGGCTTATTTCGGCATTTAATATTTTCAATCCTTCTATCCCTAAAATCATATCAAAAGATTCTATGTCTTTAAGTTCAAAGAAAGTTATTTCTTTGTTCATTAATTTAATCACTCTTTTGGTATTTGCAAATGAATAACCATTTATGGTTTTAATTTTAATTGGTTTGATTTTAATCCTGTCTGACGAATCACACTTTACTCTTATATAATTGTGGGTTGCTCCTGTATCAATTAAAATATCGTATTTCTTATTTGTTACTTCGCAACTTAATGTGAGGTAGGGCAACCCGCTTCTTAGTTTAAATTATCTATTCTTACATTATTTACCATTTGATCCGGTTCAGCATACGTACTAGAGTTGTCATCTTGTTGTTGCGACTGGTTTATTCGTTGGTGTTTATTTGTTTGGTAATTACCGCTGTGCTCCCTCTTCCATGGCTGGTTGTTTGTGAAAGGATGGTGTTGATTATTTTGTTGAAAGTTAGTTCTCCTCTGTGCTTGCACGACTTGCCTGGAATCTGTTTCCATTGGAGTAGGCCTAGACGGTTGGTTTTGATTGTATGGTTGATTGTATCCCTGTTGCTGTGGTGCGAATCTCCTAGTGTCATAATTCGGACGTCGATTGTAGGAATTGTGATGAGTTGGGTAATGTTGTCTTTGCTGATTCTGTCTCTCGACATCGTATGATAATCGCAGATTTTGATGTTGATTATCGTGCTCGATTGTTCTGGCTACAGCGTAGGAGTGCTCTAGATCATTGAGTGTGTTGGCATAGAGTGTGGATCTTATAAATGGGTTTGTAATGCCACTGATGAATACACGTACAGCTTCTTCATTTGCACTCCTCGTCATAGCATCTGTGACGGTTGGTTGCTCGCCAGACATTAAAATTTTTGATGTAATAAGGTTCAATGCTTGGTTAATTTTATCATGGTATTCCGTAAGGGACAATCTACCTTGAGATATTCTTCTTAATTCTTCTTGTAGCACATACAGTGGACGCATATCCGCATATGTATAGTCCAGTCTGTTTTTTATAGCTTCGAAATTGAACGGTGTGTTGTTATTTGTTAACACATCTGACGCTCTTCCTCTAATTTTTGTTTTAATTATGGACAAGGCTTCCGAATAACGGCTTTGTCCTTCAAATGCCTTGATATCGTTCATTAGGCGAGACGCATCTTCCCTCCATGCTCTGTATTCAGCTTGTTTGCCATCGAACGTTGGGAGTGCCTTAAAAACTTCTAATGATATGTCTGATGCAGTTCTGTAGTTGGTAGCTACGTCTTTTAACTGTATTATTGGGGCTGAAGCTAAAGTTGGATTAATTTGTAAGCTATTCATCTTCTCCATCAACCTCTGACAAATTTTTTCCATTTCGCTGAGCCTGGCAGTGAGTATTCCTATTTGGGCATCCTTGCTTGTGTTCGGTTCCATTTTTGTTAAAATATCGTCTTCTATTATGCGATTTTTATCATAGATGTCCTCTTTTTTTTGTTTTTTTGTAAAACTCATTTATATAAAATTACTTTTGTTTTTATAACTAATTTTCAATTTATTTTTTATAAAATTTTACACTTATTCTTCCTATGAAGAATTTTTCACTGTCACAAAAAGTTCACGTCCTTGCTGCGACAAGGATTACGCTGGTCCGCTCTTAGAAGAATAAATTTAATTATTCTCCTGGCAGGATCGCCAATTAAAGTTTAGTGTTTTTACTAAAGAAAAAAAATATATTTTTCTACGCGTACGCGTATAATTTTTTATTTTCCTTAGGAGTTAGAAACTTAAGCACTATGTGTTATTCAATATTATTTCATAACTAACTGACAAATTACTTTTTACTTTCTTAAATACTAAATTTAGTTTAAGATTACAATTCTAGTTTTCTTTTATTGATAACATGATTACTTGTTTTTTACCTAACTATCATTTCTTTGTTGATACATTTCTTTGTTAGTTCTTAAACATAATAAAACATGTTTTTACTTAATTTCTTATCTTAAACTATATTTATGTTAGCATGATTCGTCATGTTTTAGATATTCTTATCTGTAACAAGATTTACCTAAACAAGGGACAAAGGAACATGATTAACCATGCTTGGTAGGTATGTAAATGTGCGTGTGTGTGTTTAGATTAATGAACAAAGGAGGCAAACGTTAAGTCTGACCTTAACTCGCGCGTATCGGATTCTCTCATTAAATTCGCAGCGAATTTTAATGACTGTCATGAGGATTTCCATACGATTTTTACGCTACAAATTCAACGCGACGAATTAAAGAATTTATGGGAAAAAGTTAAGGATGCATATGAAGGGTGGGTCGACTATGTTGACGATAATACAAAAGTGAACTCTGAAGATGTAAATGTGGCTGCTTCTAAATATCAGAGTACTCATATGGCTTACCTTAATTGTTTAGCCTTGATTAATGAAAAGTCTCAATATTTAGAAGTTAATACGCCAAAAGTAAATGAATCTTCTGTTAAAAACTCACACTTGGGCAACTCAGAACATAATTGAACACTACCTCCTTGTGATGTAAAAACATTTGAAGGAGATTATATATCATAGCCTGCATTTAGAGATTTATTTACTGCTATATATATAAATAGTTCGCGTCTTAGTAATATAGAACGTCTTTGCTATTTAATACGTGAAACTGCCGGTGAAGCGAATGAAATCGTGTCAAAGTGCCCGTTAAGTAACGAGGGGTTTGATGTTGCTTGGCGAAACCTCAAGGAGACATATGAAAATCCTCGTATGTTGGTTAATAACCAATTGAAATTATTATTTAACCTTCCCTCCGCTGATAAGGAATCTAGTGCCGGTTTAAAAAATTTGCAGCGCGGTATTAATAATTGTCTCACATCGCTTTCTATTTACAAAGTTTCAACAGACAATTGGGATCTTATTTTAATTTTCCTTTCGATTCAACGTTTACCCACTTCTACCGTTAGTTTATGGGAACAAAGTGTTCGTAATAAATCGGTTTTGTCCTCGTGGAAAAGTTTCGATGAATTTCTGACGGAAAGGATTCAGACTTTGGAGAGCGTTCATGATCTTAAAAGTTCGCAGCAATCTGAAAAGAATTCGGGTCACAGGGTCAGGGCTCATGTTGTCAATTCTACTTCTGCTTCTACGTCTTGTGTTTTATGTCGGAATTCAGGACACCTCTTGAAAGGATTTAAGCGGTTCAAAAATTCTTCAATTTCGGAACGATTTTCAACGGTGAAAAAATTTCATTGTTGTGTGAATTGCTTATCACGTGAACATGAAGTAAAGAGTTGAAAGAGTGCTTTTAATTGCAGTATTTGCAATAAGAGGCATCATACTTTACTACATCGAGATAATGCTACCTCGGAAGTTGCGCCTAGGGATAATTTTGCTAACACGTCTGGCAATTTGGCCCAGAATGCTCAAGTAGATTACTCCCTGCCTTCTACATCGAGTGGCATATCTTCGAGCAGTAATCCTACTCGACAGGTATTTCATGTCTCTCAGAACCGAAAAGTGCTTCTGGGAACAGCTATGGTGAATATTGTTCACAATGGTATGACTTACCCTGCTCGAGCCTTGATTGACCCCGCTTCAAAGTCATCTTTCATCTCTGAGCATTTACAGAATCGCTTGAAACTATTTGCACATTCTACGAATGTTAGAGTTTCAGGAATTAATCAAACTCTTTCTGCCACTACTAGAAAAGTTTGTAGTTTGAAAATTGGTTCTCCCTTAGATTCATCTGTCCTATTGGAAACCATGGCCCTGGTACTACCTAATATATCAGGCCATCTGCCTTCGTTCATTGTAGGCTCTAGTTATCGTAATAGTTTTTCGAATTTACAGCTAGCAGACCCTCGTTTTTACCAAACTCGGCCTGTTGATGTACTTTTAGGCGCTGATTGGTATCCACAGATTCTTTTAGGCGAAATTAATCGTGATATTTTCGGATCTTTGGTGGCGCAACAGACCGTATTCGGATGGATTGTTACAGGATCTGTTCAAGAATCACGCGTTCAGACTTATTCGACCACAATAGAAGCGTCTCTGGAAGACAATTTAAATAGAAATCTTCTTCGCTTCTGGGAACTTGAAGAAACTCCTAAAAGGAAAATTGTTTAACCTATGGATAAATTTTGTGAGGATAATTATAGGAAAACGACGCGGCGCGACTCCGACGGTCGTTATGTAGTGACGCTACCTTTTAAGCCGGAATTTCCTCATTCTATCAGTTTAGGCTTTTCGAAACAGAATGTCATGGCACAATTCTTGAGAAATGAGTCCTCTTTGTTGCGTAAACCTAATGTCAAGGAATTATGTATATGATGATGTGGTTGAAGAATATTTAACTTTAGGTCATATGAAGCCTGTATCGGATAATTTTGCTAAACCTTCTCTTTCGTGTTACCATCCTCATCACCCAGTGATTAAGCCTGACAGAAAGACCACAAAATTGCGTGTGGTGTTTAATGCATCGAACAGAACCTCTAATGGAAATAGTCTAAATGATTGCCTCTATCAGATCTAGTTCTGTTGATTTTGCGTTGGAGGCTCTTTCGATATGTATTTAACTGCGATATCACTCAGATGTAAAGACAAATTCGTCTCGATCCCGCTCATACGCCATTTCAGCGTATTCTTTTTCGATCTTCTCCCGTGGCAGAGGTAATGACGTATGAGTTACAGACAGTGACGTTTTGTGTCAACTGCTCTCCTTACTTAGCCATAAGGACATTGTTACAGTTGGCAGAGGATTCGGAGGCTGAGTACCCCCTTGCTGCTGATATTTTACGCAAGGATATGTACGTTGACGACGTATTGACGGGGGCTCATGATATTTCATCTGCTTTGAGAGCCCGGGACGAATTAAGAACTGTTTTGTCTTCAGCTAAATTTGAATTGAGGAAATGGACATCAAATGAGATCAAAATTGTTGATGATTTACCGCCAGATTACTTGGTGGATTCAAAGCTTTTGACCTTTGTGGAGTCTAGTAGTTCGAAGACACTGGGTATTCAGTGGAATGCTCAGCTGGATTCATTTTATTTCAAAGTGGAGCCCATTATTGAAAGGTCTAGGTATACAAAAAGAGAGGTTTTGTCTACGATTGCAAAGTTATTTGATCATGTAGGTTGGCTAGCTCCGGTAATTGTTGTCGCAAAGATGATTATGCAGAAGATTTGGCTCGACAATATTGATTGGGATGATTTCTTGCTCTCGTCAACGGAAAGGGAATGGAGAGAATTCGTTGATTTTTATAAGGATGTAAACAGTATTCGGATACCGCGATGGGTACATTATTCTCCAGATTCTATAGCGGAAATTCATGTTTTTTCCGACGCCTCGGAAAAACCATACGCGGGGGCAATTTATATTCGCATTGAAGCATTTGGCCAAATTTATGCACACTTACTCTCTTGTAAGACGAAAGTCGCTCCTATTAAATCTATTTCTTTGCCTCGGCTGGAACTTTGTGGAGCAGTTTTGGCTTCTGAGCTTTTAAAAACAGTGAGTAGCGAAATTGGTATTTCAATCAAACAGGTTTATTGTTGGACCGATTCTACTATTGTGCTTTGTTGGTTGAGGAAAACGCCAAGTAGTTGGACAACGTTCGTTGCTAATAGAGTGTGCAGAATTCAGGAGAATGTCGGAAAACACAACTGGTATCATGTTAGGTCGGAAGATAATCCAGCAGATTTAGCTAGTAGAGGAGTTTCACCTTCGGATCTGGCAGGAAGTGATCTCTGGTGGCATGGACCGACGTGGCTGCGTAATGCTAAGTCTAATTGGACCATAAAGGATCTTTCGCCTATGGACACAGATGTCGAGGCCAAAGCTATTAAGACGCATGCAGTATTCTTTTCAGATTTTGAAGATGTGTTGAATAGATTTTCTAAGCTTGATCGTGCTCTCAGAGTGATATCATATTTGTTTCGTTTTTACTATCGGACACATTCTGCACATAGGGGCAAGTATACTTTTGAGTCGACAACGATTTCAAGTGATGAAATATCGAAGGTGAAGTTGAGATTGGCGATTTTGGCTCAAAAATATCCCTTAATCCCTTTTTGGACAGCAATGGAGTAATGAGGTTGAATGGTCGTTTTGTGAAATCTCCCTCTTTATCCTACACTGAAGAACATCCAATTATTCTACCATATTCAAGTAGGTTTACGATTTTTTTGTCAGAGTTTGTACATATGATTTCGATTCATGGCGGGAATCAGCTGATGCTGCGGATTATACGCGTTGAATATTGGGTCCCACGGCTCAAGGTGTTGGTTCGCACTGTAGTGAACCGCTGCAAACGTTGCATCTTGGATAGGAAACGCACATGCAATCAGATCATGGCGGCACTTCCTCCAGAGCGAACTACTTTAAATCGTCCTTTTACCACTACTGGCGTGGATTTCGCAGGTCCCTTTGACCTGAGAAGTTTTACAGGTCGATCTTGTCGAATAACAAAAGCCTATGTCTGTATCTTTGTTTGCTTCTCCACCAAAGCAGTCCATTTAGAAGCTACGACGGATTTGTCGTCGGATGCCTTCTTGGCTGCTTTTCATCGTTTTATTGCTAGGCGAGGTTGTCCACAAACAGTATTTTCTGACAATGGCACAAATTTCGTAGGGGCTTCTCGGGAGATTGAAAAGGATTTTCGCACTTTTTTGAAGGAAAGTCAGGCTCGTATGTGTTCAACATTTGGAGTTCAGGGTCTTTCGTGGCGGTTTATCCCAGCTGGCGCGCCCCATATGGGGGGACTCTGGGAGGCGGCTGTCAAAAGTTTTAAACATCATTTTCGCAAGGAGGCTCAATCTGTTAAGTATACATTTGAGGAGCTTTCGACTGTGCTCGCGAGAATAGAGGCGTGCCTAAATTCGCGCCCACTATGTCCTATGTCGGATGGTCCTAATGAGCCAGTGGCTCTTACTCCGGGTCATTTTTTGATAGGCGGGCCAATATTGGCGCCCCCTGAACCTTCAATATATGAGTCAGCAATAGGTTTGATAAATAGATACCGCAAAGTTAAGGCACTTACGCATGATTTCTGTCGCCGAAGGAAAGAAGAATATTTACAGAATTTGCATAAACGTTATAAATGGAAATTTCCTGAGCGTGATATAGCTGTAAATGATTTAGTTGCTATTCGTCATGAGCAACTTTCGCCCACTGCCTGGAAGCTAGGTCGGGTCGTGAAAACGTATCCAGGTACTGATGATCATGTTCGCGTCGCCGACGTTCGAACACAAAATGGGATTGTTAGACGACCAATCACAAAACTGGTCATTTTGACCACCTAATTTTATCGCATTTACTAAACTTCATTCTTTCCTAGTAATATGGACGCTTTACCCATTTTTTCGGAAGCTGTATTGCTGGAGGAATACGAAGAGGCGATGGAGGTATCGGGCCCATCATTGGAGGCACCACTGTCTGAAGGGGTTTCTGCGGTCATTCCCAAGGCGGATGGTCCTGCCACTTCGACGAATACCATCGAAGTCGCCAGCAAACGCCAGCCCATTGACAACTCCGACTCGTCGACGTCGCCGAAAGTCGTCGAAAAGGTTGAGGCCAAGCAATGCAAACTTTGCAAGAAACCGCATCCCTTCGCTTCAAACGCTTGGCCCATGACAAAAAATTGCGGCATATCCTTACCTTTGGTTACTGCTCGCGCTGTTTGTCAGAACACCACACAAGGAAAGATTGTCCTAGCACTCGGAAGTGTAATAGATGTCAGGGTGAACATAACACTCTGCTGCATTCTCCGGGTGCGAAAGACAAAAAATCCTCCACCATCAAATCGAAGCCAGTGCCTGCGTCTTCACGGCCGCTCACAAGCACGTCGGCTGGGCCTATGCTGCCTCTTCGCCACGTGATAGCGTTCTCACCAACATTTCAGGTGAAATTGCGCATGGGGAATAAAAAGATTCAATTGCGGGGAGTCATTGACCTTTGCTGCAGCCACAGCTATTTTGCCAACATTTGGTGCAGCGGTTAATGATTCCTGTTGCAGATTCATATTGTAGTGTGAATATTGAATCGATTTATTACCCATTAAAGCGGATTTCATTAACCGCTAAAGTTTCTGCGATGCGTGGTGTGAAAACGCCCGTCGAAGACGTATCGTCAACAATTGGAAATCAATTTCGTGATTTCAAGTTGGCGGATCCCACAGTTTACCACTCCGGTCAGGTGGCACTGGTTTTGGGGCCAGAAGTAGTTGCCCAAGTATTTACAGGCCAATCAACGACGAGTCCGGGTTGTCTGATGGCTCAACACACGATATTTGTGTGGGTCATTTCTGGCCAATCCCCGTTTTAATATCGTTTTTTAACACAGTTCATGGATCTGACCAAAACCATCCCGCACGGGTTCAGTTTATGGGTCTGTGGTAAAAACCATATTCAGTTTATGGATCTGCTGAAAACCATGCCGCAAAACTCAGTTGATGGATCTGTCGTAAAAACCATTCGCATTTTGTATTATGAAAAAAAAAAAAAATATATATATATATATATATATATATATATATACATAAATATACCTTGTAGTATTTATTTTATTATTTATACTTAAAATTCACTGTCTTGCATGTAACTATGTTCCTGCAAGGTGGCCGGCAATGTTTAAGCTGAATTTTACGTTTGATATCTTTGTTTATATTATTAACTTATTAGTTTTACGTCTATGTATTTTATTGGAATTCTTTGTTGGGATCCAAATATTATTCCTTTGTTATCAACATTGTTTGGCTGGAAGATTTTCTTGGATTCCAACGAGTAAACCGCTAACGGGTAGGTTAAACATTGTCTTCGCCATCTTCAATTTTTACTAGTTATAGCACTTGCATTGTGAACTTTTTCGGAACCACATATCGCTATTCAAGGTAACGAAGAATTGAAAGAAATAAAGGAACTCATCACAAATTTTAATTAAAATACTGTGTTTTTATTTTATTTCATAAATTTTATACCACACAATAGCGCAAAAATTGCGACAAGAAAAATTGCTGATGGCAAAACTTTTATTTTCAACAGTTGTCCAAACAGCTGTTTTGTGTTTATATTTACAAATCTAGTTTACTAAAAGACGCTAAAAATATTGTATACAATTGAAGAAAATGCAATTTTTTTAAAACGTAAAATGAATTTATACGATATTTAACTGCAATTTGCATACCTCCGTGTATGATTAATTTAATATTTTTATATATCCGTCTAATTAATCTAGTTTGCTTTGCTTTTCACAGACCTGCTAGTTTTGGTATAGCAAATATTATGTTAGCAAATATTATGTACCTAAATGCTCGGTCTTTTACATAACCCCAACAAGCTCAGACACATATTTGCATATAAAATTATTAATTTTAAAATTTCAAATCTTTTATATAAAGAAATTACAGAAATTTGTGTCTATAATATGTTTTTATAATAAAAAATACATTGTTAGTGTCGGTTTCCTATTTAACTTTGGAGTTGTAGGACAAAATCAGACCTCTTAAAGTTAGTAGAAAATGGTATTTTGAAAATTTGAAACGCAAACTTTGTAGGAAATATCAAATGATAGAAAATTTAAGATAAAAAACTGCTTAAACATAGATTTGAGTTGAGAGGAATTTTAAAATAAACCAGTTTTTTTAATTATATAATTTTTTAACCTTTTATGCGGATGTATTATTTGCGTTTAGTAAATGTTTCCAATTGCAACTGCAAAAATGTTCGTACATATGCCACAAACTCGGAATGCAGAAAAACGACAAAAAAGGTTTACATAAAGTTTTCGCAAAATATACCCGATAGAATTTTTTATATTTTCACCACTACGGACAGCAAATTGAGTTTCACGACTGATAATTGTTGAACGGTTCTTGTATTGAGACAAACGGTATGCTATAAAAGTATCAATTATAAAATTATTCCAGTATCCGGATGTACTAGTTTCAAAACTTTGTAAACGTAGATGTCATAACTTTCCTTGCGCTTACGTCTCTTTCCCTTGTAGCTAATATTTTTTGCGCTTTACCAGATTTCTTTGCTGCTTTACCAGTGGTATTAGGAGCGTATAGCTTTTCTGGCACGTTATCTTTTAACACCTTATATTGTTATAAGATCACCCTTGCTCCACACGTTGTTATTCTCCATTCAAGCATGTCGGTTGAGAAATCATCAAAACCTTAAATTTGATTAAATATTTTATGTTTGCCCACATAAACAAAATGTTTGTCTCTTTTCCAACCACCACTCGAATCCTTAGTTGTGCCTGCAACTTCCACATGTAAGCCTTATTTCATACATTCAACTTGAGTAAGTGGTGTTCACTGCAACGATTACCTTTGTCTTTGGTGTTTCATTTAAGGTTTTTAATTGTTTTTTGAGCACTAAAATTGTTACAAACTGAAAACAAAATTAATAAGGACGAATTCCAAGTCTTTGGGAATCTGAGCACGTTTTTATGTTGATTTCTCAACAGCATTTACCGCCAGCCACTATTTGATGTTTAGTATCTTCGTTTACTGTTAAGAAACAGTTTATTATTTTTTTAAAAACACTTAACACTTATTTGTATTAATTAATTCACATTTTTTGTTTTATTTTCAACCACCATTGTTTGCTTGAAATTGTAAAACATGTGTTCAGAGTGGCTATGTATAGCCATTCCTTCTAACATACATAAAAAAGCACGCTGTTATATATTTTGTATTCGTTTACACAATCGTAATAAAAAAGCTGATTTGGGTTAAATTGAACTGTCACTTTTGGGCATTTTGTGCATATTCTGTGACCACATAACCGTCAAAATTTTCTAAACCATCACAGTGCAGTGTTTCGAGCTCGTTTTCGTCATTCACTTTTGCATTTCGTCCTGTTCTATATTGCGATTAATGCTCTTAAGTATTTTACTTGTACAAATTAGAAGAAAACTTAAGATCTGCGTTATTTAAAACTTATAATTTAAACTTATCTGTTAAAGAATAATGTACTTCTTCCAAAACTGAAGTATTATTCACCGTTACATTTGCATTAGTGCCTAAGATCCCATCGCTGTGCCCCAGAATATAGGATCGAAGTCTATCAAAAATTTACTGATATGTAGATCAACAGAAGGGCGTTAACTCAAAAACAATGTAAATATATTTCAAAACTAAATTTGCTTACAATGATCTATTTGTACTTTCAAGTTATCTTAATATATAGACACAAATAGCTTTTTTGGTTAATACGCTCTTGTTGATCAAGTGCGATATATGCATTTCAGCTTCTAAATTTTTTATATAAAGTTTCAAACTGTCTTCGTTTGTATCGGTATTGTTTTTTTCTGTTTGTTCTTCATATGGCAGTGGTTCAGTTTCAGTTGCGATATCGCTGGCCCCTATAGTCGGGATCGTTCCCAGTCTCAATTTTATAGTTGCTCTATTAGTAAATCCTATGCGTACGTATTAAATAAAGAACTTCACAAACCAAAATACTTCTAGCTTACCCTTTTCATATTGTAAATTTCTTTCAAAATCTTCATGCTTAAAATGTAATGAGCAAATTCCCTCTCTATGTGTCCTAATAGTGCCCACAGGATTGCAAAATTGTATCCAAAAGTTTCTTTGTTGGTCGTTGTTTTTTGGAAAAGTGTAAAAAGATACATCTAAAGTAAGATTTATTAAAAACACGAACAAATTAATTTTTAGCACAGCTTCTTACTTAATTTTTTCAATCGTTTTGCTTGCATTTGCCCACTGCGCAATTCATATTTACAATTTACATCAAAATTTTTCAGTGAATATTTTTTGCACTTAAAGCTTGTCAACACATCTCACACACGGTTTTTATAATGATAATTATTTTTTCACACTATTTTTTATATATTTAAGCTCAAAATTCTAGATCTTTAAGGAAATATAATAAATTAATTTTTGCAGAACTGTCAAAGTGTTTTTTCTGCTAGGTTACCAAATTTCACATAGCATATAAAGTTTTTCAGGCAAAATTAGGAAACTTTCCTTTGTGCCTTGGAATATTTATCATGTCTTTCTGAAATTTAAAAACAAATTTTTTTATATGTACATATGTATTTTTAATATTCTTAAATAAAAATATGTCAAATTATTGAGTAGAATATACATATGTATATCATATTTGGCCTTAAATGAATGATTCTTAGTATATTAATGAAAATAAATAAAATACGAAATTTTAATTTATATATAGGCAAGGCCGTGAAAAATGAAACCACATAGATTTTTTTTCTGTCACAAAGCCCGAATTTTTTTTACATTTGAAATGTCAAATATGTATAGAATATGGCAGCATTATATGCCAGTGCAAAATTTGTGTCTGCTTTGACATTTTACATTCTTTTAATAAGTGACAAGTGCAAAGCGTAGTTGGAAAATATAGAAATGTCGGCGAAAAAGGTAAATTTTGTCGTTATTTTTTTGTACTTTAGGCAGATGATTACTTTTTTTTGGATAGAATATAAATCCAACTATTGATTAGCAAGCAAATTTGTGTACAAAGCTTGGCTTTTGAACCAATTAGGGCTTAAAGTAATCAGCCGCAAATAAATGGTGACGTTACTGACAAATTTTTATAAAAAGTTTTTTTATGCATTAACTAATTAGAAAAGAGGTTGGATGAGCTGATTTGTTTTGAGTATTTTTGAAGTACTTTCATAATCAATGCTTAAATGAAGCATTATTTGCATATATGTAGCAGGGTATTTTTGCAAAAAAAGATTGCGTGACGTTACTGACGGATTTATTTTTTTTTTACTTTTTTGCTTAATAATTTGGTATTTAATTGCCAGACTCCGATTCGTTATGTTGAAAAGCTAAAAGAAAGCAACAAATACAACTGAAGTGATTCTTTAATTTTGCAACAATTAACAAGACTTTTAATGAAGACTTTTTTATTTTCCGATAACAATGTGTTTTTATTTTACAGAGTGTCCTGGCTTTAGTTCAAAATACTGACATAAAATTTGTATCACCATTTAGGAAGAAATTTCACAAATATTTCGCAAAAAAAAAAGAAAATCAGAAGTCAGCTCAAAATTTTTCAAGAAAAAAAAGGACCCGAAAATCCTAACGAAATTCGTTCGTGTGACGTTACTGACATTTTGCGTCACGTTAGTGACACTGCTTTTATGTCATTTACGTGCTTAAAACAAAATATTAATCCCACCTTTTGGATAAAAATCATCTTTCATCCTTCCTTTTTAACATACTAGGCAATAAAAAACATGAACTCTTTTCAATTCGCTCATTTTTACACAAACGTTCAGAAACCTCCAAAAACACTTCCAAAATCCGGTGACGTTACTGACGGGTTAAAATGGTCATAACTTCACAACAAACCGAGATAGGACAAAATTGTCTGCGTATGAAACAACATTTATGACGAGAGTTTGCATATGCCGCTCTCAAGATGGGAGAAATAATTGTATTTTGTAAAGATATTGACCAAAATATGTATACGAGCGTGACGTTACTGACGGTGACCTTGCCCATATACATATGTACATAAACTGAGAAAAATCTCAAATAATTTACATATTATTAATTTTAATTTACTTTGGGATTATATAAATGTTAAATATAGGAGGCGGCTCGCCATCATTATCTACAATATTAATACAGGGTTTAATATAGTTTTATATAAAATTAATTAAGAAATCAAAAACTCTCTATCTAACCACTTTTTAAAATACCGCTATAAAGTTTATTTTTGATAAATTTTTTTATTATATATGATTACATAAAAGGTATTTGATAGCCCTTTTACATGGCATGCATATCGTCTAGATTTATTAAATACAAATTAAGATATTTGCATTTTTAACATGGAGCTTTGAGGGTTCAAGTCTGAGCGAGTCCGAGAAGAAATGTCTCAGTTTGGTAAATACATTATCAATACTATGTCTGGTGAAAAATATCTGAGAGCTCAATATATTGTTGATTGTTCCCAAATGTATTCTACCCAATATATCTGCACACATAGTTCCTTCAAATTTAACACGATGCAGATTACGACATATGTATTCATCTTCGAATACTGATTTGGGAATGCATAGAATAGGTGACCTTTGCATGGGTTAAACTACGTCATCTAACGGAAAATCATGTGCATGGCGTAATCTGTTGTTCTATCATTATTGTTGTGGTGCCGTGCTGGTATATTAGATACAATAGGTAACATACGTGATCTCATACCCTATTGCACTCCGATGCACTACTGAAATAGGAAATTTAGGTTTTCATTGGCAAAAGGGATCTCCCCATTGCACGGATCCATATAGGTCTTCGCAGATGGCTCTAAGCGGCGAA
Organism: Linnaemya tessellans; assembly: GCA_951800035.1. Classification (NCBI taxonomy): domain Eukaryota; kingdom Metazoa; phylum Arthropoda; class Insecta; order Diptera; family Tachinidae; genus Linnaemya; species Linnaemya tessellans. The sequence goes on from OX637533.1 coordinate 61,240,181, forward strand.
GGAAAGTTGGTGGGGGCGTCTATATTCTGAAATCACGATATCCTGCAGACTCAAGGACAAATGTAGTAGATTACAGACGGAAACATCTGTCATTAAAACAGTAACCGTATATATAAGGTTCTATCGAAATTATAACCGACGGTCAATCAGCAATTAGGTCTCTTAAGAGGGTACAGTTTATTCCACCTTATACAAGAATACTTTAACGGATTTTTACGCACTTCCATAACTAGGTGCGGGGACATAGGACCGCTCTAGATAATATAAGGCGGATGAACTAGCTAAGAGAGGTGCCCTAGTTCAGAAGGTTGATATCGACCAACTCAGTGGTATTAAACTCTTATCCTACTGGAGAGACATTGGCGTTGCCTTTGTTGAATTAGCTCAGGACAGGTTCAGAAAATTCACCTGCGATGTAGCGAGACCCCACTTAGAACTAAAGATGTTATGAATTTTACAAAAAAATTACCTGCAAAGCATAGCAGTCATACTAATACGACACTGCAGTTTTAGGGTCCAAGCCAAACGCATGGGCCTCCCTTACAAAGACTGTTGCTCCAGTTGCAATGATGATGAGGGGAGCATTGGCACTTCCCCTGCCTCTGTCGTGCTCGGTGCTAGCAGTGTCAATGCCTTGGTAAACAGCCTTCAGTCACACATACGAGATATCAGGTATCAAACTGAAGAGCCAGAGTTTTTTTATTAGAAGCAGTGTTTTATTAAGCTGCTGAACGCCTTAAGGTGCACATACTGCCACTATAAAGCTCTTTAAACCTCTTTAAATACCCTATCTTTTCTCCTTCACACACACTATCCCCTTTTCTTTCTCCTTCCACTCTTCCAAACTAGGTATCACAATATGATCACATTAGACCCTGGGCTGTTATTTCCTTTTTCCGCCAGCAACCTCCGAACTTAACATAACCCAACGATTGTCCATTAATTCTAAAAGTTTTTAACGAGATTGACACAATAGCGCAAAAAATTGCCACGCGAAAAATTGTTGATGGCAAAACTTTTATTTTCAACAGTTGTCGAAACAGCTGTTTTGTGTTGTCTACTTTACTAAAAGACGCTAAAAATAAAAATATTGTACAAAATTGAAGAAAATGCAATTTTTTCAAAACGTAAAATGAATTTATACGATATTTAACTGCAATTTCCATACTTCCGTGTGTGATTAATTTAATATTTTTATATATTCTTTTAATTTAGTTTGCTTTGCTTTTCACAGACCTGCAAGTTTTGGTATAGCAAATATTATGAGTACCTAAATGCTTGGTCTTTTACACAATCCCAACAAGCTCAGATATAAATCATTAATTTTAAAATTTCAAATCTTTTATATAAAGAAATTACAGAAATTTGTGTCTATAATATGTTTTTATAATAAAAAAATACATTGTTAGTGTCGGTTTCCTATTTAAGTTTTGGAGTTGTAGGACAAAAGCAGACCTCTTAAAGTTAGTGGAAAATAGTATTTTAAAAATTTGAAACACAAACTTTGTAGGAAAAATCAAATCGTGGAAAATTTAAGATAAAAAAACTGCTTAAACAAAGATTTGAGTTGAGAGGAATTTTAAAATAAACCAGTTTTTTTAATTATATAATTTTTTAACCTTTTATGCGGATGTATTATTTGCGTTTAGTAAATGTTTCCAATTGCAACTGCAAAAATGTTCGTACATAAATGAACGTATTATAAGCGCTCATGTACTTTTTTCACACGCAAACATTTACTGAAAATTCAGCCGCACTAGAAAGAAGGTTTACATAAAGTTTTCTCAAAATATACCCGATAGAATTTTTTTATATTTTCACCACTGCTACCGTCATATGTTCTGATCAAAAATTTAAATTTGTATGAACTTCCATGCATTTCATCAAAAGTTAGTAACCTGTTTCTAGAAATGAAAAATCTTGTTTTGCGCTGCATATCAAACTTTTTGTAAACATTTGTTTTTTTTTGCTGCATATCCATAGAAACGGATGTGTAATTTTTGAATTTTTGTGAAAACGAAGAATGAGCGTATGTGTATATCAGTGTAAAAGATATTGGCCCTTATTATGAGTTGCATTCGATATTCGATATTCGTTGGCTATCGAATATCGATTATCAATTATCAAATTGGTATTATGAACTGGCAATTCTGTCGAATATTTCGTTGAGCATCGAACATTTTATCGAAAACAATTTTGCTTTCGACGTAGTAAATAAAAAATAGTTGAAAATGTAAGTATTTGTAATTTTTTGTTTATTTTGGTCGACCAGATACCACTTACAAAAATATATTCGTCAATTTTATGCAGGAGTAAGGTTGTAAGCAACAGTTAGCAAAGCTTGTTTCGCTAATGGAAAAAAAATCCCTTACTGGCTAAAGGAATTTGCACAAAACTTCAAGCAGAAAAACTGTGGGATGAAATATCGCAGGAACTAAATTGCTTGGGACCACCCGTAAGAACGCCAGCAAAATGGACTAAGGTTAGTAAATACGTAATATTAGAGAAACAACCCCAAAGCACTGGCTTTTGCAGGTATGGGCTGACATGAAATCAAAAACAAAAAAGAAACTAAGCCAAAACAGATCCGAATACCGTGCAACTGGAGGAGGACCAAACAAGCTACATGTTTACACCAACATTGAGGAAGCTATAATTGGCCTACTGGAGTTTGAAACCTGTATAAATCCATCAGGATTTGAATTCGGTTTGGACGTCGCAAGTGGCAAAGACCAAAGCATAGATGCGACCGCAACAAACGATGATGAAGCAACTGATAATATGGAAATAGAACCAAATTTAACAGTTGGCCAAAAAACAACTTGCAAAAAAAAGGAGCTGAAAAGCGTAAAAATATGGAAAGAATTGAGCAAATGCAAAAAAATATGAAAAATTTTATTTTATGTAATTTATAAAAAAAATTTTTATTTACAGTGCCAGTTGATATAATTGTACTACTGTGAATAAATTTAATCAGTAAAATTCACAGTAGTGTTTTACTTCAACGATTGTGCGCCATAATACCAAATGACAAATCGTTCGATCAACAATTTCGTTGGCTATCGAATATCGAATGCAACTCATAATAGGGGCCATTATAAATGAAATAAAACATCTAGGTGCGGAAATTTGGTATTTTATTTTAATTTATTTGATAAAAACGTAAAAATATAAAAACAGTTGTACTACTATGAGTTACAAAGTAGTATTTTAAAAACTTTAAACCATAAATTTGGTTGTAGTAAGGATTTTAACGAACATTTCTATTGTTATATTCAATTGAATTAAGATTTATAGGCTAATTGTTCGAAATTTGTTTTAAATCTCAGAGAGACATGATATATATTCAAAGGCAAAAAGGAAGTTAACATCAGTTTTTAGTTATTCAACTTACACAGCAGAGCAGAACGGCTGTTATCACATTCAACTAAGCCACCTAATAAGTGGTGACAAACACAATACACATGAACACTGATGATGAAAATGTTGCAGCTGTTCTGCTCTGCTGTGTAAGTTGAATAACTAAAAACTGATGTTAACTTTCCTTTGTGCCTTGGAAGCTATCAAAAGTGTAGTGGAAATGACTTCAATGTTGGAGTAGCTTCCTTTAAAATGTCACTTATTTTAAAGGAAGTGTTACCAGCATCTCGCTGTTTGTTTATTTCATAGTTTTTATAAGTGTTTTTCTCTAAATCCTTAATGCTTTATTATAGTTTAACTTGTGTCTCTTGTGAAGGACCACCTACTGTTGCTTGGATGTTTTTTATTATTAGCAAGATTTTTTTAATACTTGATTTGTAGTGAATCCAAACCTATACGGAGTAAAAATTCTAATAAATTGTCTATTTACAATATTTTAGATGCTGTATACGTTGCCATTCGGAGGGCGTTCTTGTAGAAAATCCTTCCTTTCAATTCTGCAGAAAATCCTTCCCACGCTTCCTTGCACTGATTTTTTGGTCATCCCAAATTTTTGCTTTCTATTAGAATTTTCTGCCTCCACGCTGGTGGTCATCTTGTCGCGATGTGGAGGCTTATGTCTAGTTGACCGGTCTGTACTGGCGGGGGCAGCTGTTATCAGTAGCCCCTGGTAGGGTCACCCATGCCAGAGTGGCCAACAACTAAGTACCGACCAAGAACCACCCTCCCCGGACTCGATAGCGTCTGTTTTTCCCCATGGGGCGGGTATCGAGTCAGTCCGTTTCTCGGTCCAATGGACCATGTCCAAATCCATCAGCGTCTGTATCCCATTTTGGGCGGCTGATGGTCTGCGTCTGTATCCAGGTGGGTCGGCAGCTTTTTAACCTGGCAGTAGGTATAAAATGCACCAATCAACCCACCAAATGGAAAAAAATAAGCCAAGCCACCCGGTTAGGGGCTTAATAATCTCCGGGGACCCTATTCCCGCGGCGCAAGTAGCAGGCCGCGGTGAATCGAAAGCTACTGCTGCTCAGGCTGGCCGGGTGTCCACATCAGGCCCGACCAGTCTGCGGACTACTGACGTGGATTAACCGGGCTGATTGCTGTTGAGAAATGGGCAAAACACACGGCAACGGGTGGCTGCCCTAGTATTAGCAGCGAGGTACCTCTGTCTTTCGCTCCAAGTACCTCAAAAGCTGCTCAGGTCTTTACCGGTAAAACGGTAAAACCCCCTTCTTCGGGTGCGAAGGGAATGGAAAGACCTAAGCCGTCCAAACCCACCGCCTCCAAAGCGCACATTGCGCAGGAAAAGGCAGAGGATTACTTCTAGCCGCAGTACTGCGTAACCCACTGCCAATCCCGGCAAAAACATATCTAACCCTTCGCGCAAAAATGCTTCACGCAGGGCCAACGATGCGAGGCGCTCCGCCTTAAGAACTATTTCGCACTTTGGTGCGGCCCCGGTTGACCAGCTTTCTGAAAAGCAGGCAGCCTCTCTAATGTGGGCACAGGCTCATGTGTCGAGGCTGCAAATAAACTCCTCCCCCGCCACGGTTGCGGCGCCTAAACGGCAACGTTCGGAAGAGGAGAACGATGCAGCTAGGGCTTCTAGGGCAAAACGTCCTAAGAACATCCCTTCGAAGGGCACCTTTAGTGAAATCACCAAAGACAATCTCATAAGGGCCATAATCGACAGGGATGCGTCAGACGGCGCCATTTCCCGTGCCAGGTGGGACTTGGTGAACCAAAAACTGGCGGGAGTGTTCTGGAAGATCCGCAAGGAGAATCCGGGACCGCCGCCTCAATGCGTTCATGCTGGCTGGCACCAGCACGGCGTTAAATTGATGGCCTGCACGGATGAACGCTCAGCGTCTCTGTTGAAAAAGGCCATCGAAGCTATTGGCGAGGTGTGGAAAGGCTCTAGGCTAAATGTGGTTTCCTTGGAAGACATACCCAGAAGACCAAGAGCCTTGACCATAGTCCCCGCTGAACCTTCCTCCCCGAAGGAGATCCTTGAGATCCTTAAGGACTGCAACCCGGATCTACCCACCCAAAACTGGAAGGTAGCTAAGGTGAATGCACCCGAGAGGTCTAGAAGGGAGGTGGTTCTGATTCTTAATAAAGAATCTTTAGCACCGATCCGTAAGAGGGGCAACAAAATCTTCTACTGTGTCAGTACGATTCTGTTGCGCCTCTACCGGACCGATGCCAAGAAGAACCGCAACCGAGGGGATGGTGCTGCCGACGGCGCTGCTGCTGGTGTGTCAGACGTAGCTTCATCCGTGCAAGAGGACGGTCTCAGTCTCTGATTTGGTGGGTGACTTCTTTGAACGGGTGGAGATCGCGGATGAGGACACTGACGCCCTCTTGGAATCCAGCCAAGAAGACGTCAACCCCACTATCATTGCGCTACCGGATGGTGAAGGTGACGCAGATAAACCTTCACCACTCTAAAGCAGCATCCGCTGCAATGCTCCTCCGGGTGGTAGAGAGGAAGGAGGAGCTGGTTATGGTCCAGGAACCCTGGGTCCACCAAGGACGGGTTCATGGACTGACACTGAAGGGCTATAAGCTATTGTTTGCCAAAGGCACAGGTAATATTAGATCTTGTATCTTGGCTAAAAACTCTTTGCGTATCTTTATCCTATCTGATTTCAGTGATGGGGATACTGTAGCAGCTGCTCTGGAGACCCCGTCCGGTACGGTTTGGCTGGTCTCGAGCTATATGGCGCATGATCACGAGGGCAGCCCACCAAATGGCAAGGTGCGTGGTATTGTGTCCAGGGCGATAAGCACGAGGACGCCTATAATAATAAGTGCTGACACTAACTCACACCACACCTCCTGGGGTAGCAGCGATACTAACGAGCGGGGTGAGTGTCTCTTTGATTTCATATTAAATAATAATCTTGAAATTGTCAACAGGAGTTCAGAACCCACTTTTATTGTGTCTAAACGTAGAGAGGTTTTAGATGTAACATTGGTTAGTGCAGAGCACACCAATCTGGTTAGCGGTTGGAGGGTTGCGGATGACTGCTCCCTATCCGACCATCGCTATATTGACTTTAACATAGGGTTAGGTGGAAGTAGACTTAATCCTATAGTTAACAGGAAGAATACTGACTGGGAGCTACAGAACAATGTACTCTGCAACTCCTTATCGACGACTCCAACTATTAGAAATATTGGGGACATTGACTCTGCTGTGGAGATTCTAAGTGAATCGTTTCGCTGTGCCACTAATGTGGCTTGCAAACCAACGGTTTGCAGGGGTAGGGCCAAACCACCATGGTGGAGCCCGAAAGTTGCACATTCACGAAAAGAATGTCGCAGGTCATTCAACGAGGCTAAACGATCAGGCGACTGGTCGACATACAAAACCTCGTTGAATCGCTTTAAGAATCTTGTCAGAAGCGCAAAAAGGAGGTCTTGGTGGGTTTCTGCAGTAATGTGGAGGGTTCATCTGAAACCAACAGGCTGCGTAAGATGCTATCAACCGCACCGGTTGTACCCAGCTACATACAGAAACCCTGTGGTAGCGGGACCATGAGTAGTCAAGAGTCGCTGAGCGTACTACTCGACACTCATTTTCCTGGCAGCCAGGCGGCACCTTTAACAGGCACTGTCGATGGCAGCTTTACGACAGGCGCAGTCACAACTCCATTGGATATGGATAGGCTCCGCTGGGCTGTACACAGCTTCGATCCGTTCAAATCTCCGGGACCAGATGAAATAATTCCAGCGGATCTACAGAGAAATGCGGACATTGTCCTACCTTGGCTCACGGTAATTTACAGTGAATGCCTTAGGATTGCATATATACCTATATTTTGGCGCACGTGCAAGGTTGTCTTTATCCCGAAGGGAGGTAAGACGTCGCACACCAAGCTTAAGGACTTCAGACCGATAAGTCTTACTTCTTTTTTACTCAAAACTTTAGAAAGGGTAATTGATATTCATCTGAGAATGACCATTCCGAATGAGCTTCTCTCTAAATCGCAGCACGCCTACACTAAAGGCAAATCTTTGGAGACGGCACTACATTCTCTAGTGGGCCACATAGAAAAATCTCTTGAGTATAAGGAATTTACTATGGACACAGTAGGTGCTTTCAACCATGTCAACCCCGACTCCATCATCAATGGGATGGTAGCAGTAGGGATTGATAACAATTTATGCCGGTTTGTTACAAACTTACTAACTTTCAGGGTAGTCAGGGCCTCGATTGGGGATGTCACTGAATATAGGGCAGTCTATCGGGGCACTCTACAGGGAGGTGTTCTGTCACCTCTGTTGTGGAACCTGACCATTAATTCACTTTTGCTAAGTCTAGAACGCAGACAGATTATGACTGTCGCGTACGCGGATGACGTAGCGGTGGCGATATCGGGTAAGCATACACTATCTCAGTGTATGGAGTCTGCGCTGACTCTGCTGAGTAGGTGGAGTGTCAGCTGTGGGCTCGGCATCAACCCAGCCAAGACTGAGTTGGTGCTCTTCACTAGGAGGTACAAGACCGATAGCTTTACACACCCAAAGCTTAACGGCACCTCCTTGAAACTTTCTAAAACCGCCAAGTACCTGGGTGTGATTCTGGATAGTAAGCTATCATGGAATCAGAACATACAGGCGAGAGCGGAAAAGGCCTTAATAGCTATTTATACATGCAAAAGGGCAGTAGGCCTCAAATGGGGTATCAACCGTAAGGGGATCAATTGGATCCTTGAGGCTGTTATTAAACCAGTACTCTTTTACGGGGTGTTATGGTGGAATGCGATGGACAAGCAGGCTCCTCGCAGGACCTTTGAAAAAGTCTTTCGGGTCGTAGCGAGACTGATGACAGGCGCACTACGATCTACACCAACGGGAGCAATTTTTGCAATGCTAAATTGGCTCCCGGTTGACATTCTGGCCAGACAATTGGTTGAATACGGTTTGTCCATGGACTAGGACTGACTATGGGCATGCTAGGATTTTAAGAGAGCACTCGGAAATCCATGCCAACATTGACTATTGTGTACCAAGACCCTTCTTTGGTGGACTTTTCCGTTCCATTGTCGTGGACAGGGAACAGGTGGACAGACTTTCCTTTCCCGAGAATTCAATTAGAGTTTTCACTGACGGATCCAAAAGGGGAACAAGAACGGGCGGAGGCTTCTATGTGGAGAACTTCAATGTAAGATCTCCATTTCGGCTCCAAGACGGTTGTACTGTCTTGCAAGCCGAAATCTCTGCTATTACTCGGGCAGCGAGATGGCTGAGGTAATATAGGATATCGAATGATATCTTCATTGTTACCGATAGCAAAGCAGCCATCTCTGCTATTAGTGCTGTGTACAGTACATCAAAAACTGTGGTCGACTGGCTATCAAAGAGATAGCGAGACATTCGAGGGTGACACTGGTTTGGGTGCCGGGACATTCTGGATGTCCAGGCAACCATACTGCGGATGAGATTGCCAGACAGGGGACTGAATTGAGCAGTTCAATGATCAGTCACTTTACTGGCATTCCATTATCGCGATGCAAGTTTCTGATTCAAAGCGAATCATACAAACTAGCTCAACTTAGGTGGGAAAGCGTGGCTAACTGTCTCGTGGCAAGGGCCACGTGGCCCCACTATGATTTGCGCAGAACACGCGACCTTCTCAAGTTTGACAAGGCGCGCATGCGTCAACTAGTGACTGTTCTGACAGGACACTGTAGCTTTGGGACTCATGCGAGAAGGATGGGTCTTACATACAACGACTATTGCAGAAGCTGCAATGATGAAGAGGAGGAGGAGACTGTCCTCCATCTTCTGTGTCAGTGTCCTGCCCTTGCAAATGCAAAGGCAGTGGCGCTGGGCTCCCGATTCCTGTCAGACTTAGACAGCCTGGCAAACATGGACCTTTCATCCTTCCTCAGGGGTACAGGATGGTTTGAAACGGTGGAGGACATCCCTTAGGAGGTCCTCTGCTTAAGGGCATCACAAAGGGACCGATTCGACGGACCCAAGTGGATTGTCCCGCCAGGGACAACGGCCCTCTAACCTAACCTAACCTAACCTAACCTAGAATTTTCTGGATTATTTTCCATCAACTTCACAAGTCGCTCAAATGGGTTGGTTGTTATTTTCAATGTCCTGCGTATTAAATATTTAATTATTTATTTTAAGCAGAAAAAACTTGCGATTTTTCCATTTTTTACATATTTTTTTTATTTTTAAAACAAAAATGTATTAAATATATAAGTGAACTCTATAACTGACAGAGACCAGTTGTCTATATTGTTATTGTCAACCAAACTCATACAAAATGGTGAACGGCAATACCATAAAATACAACTAAAAAATCAACCGCACAACCAAAAAGTCCACTGCATTTAAGTTAAGAATGGCAATACTGATTTGTGAAAGTACACCAAACTACTAAAGAAGTTGTCATCCGCAATAGGGACAATACTTGTATGTTTGAAATACTATATTAATATAATGTATGTAGTACATATTCACCCCTATCGTGAACAACAAAGGGAATTTTTGTTCACATGAAATTTTTATTCCACTCGAAAGGAAGAATTGTATCGTGAATCTCCCGTGAGAAATTATTCCCGCTATCAGTTCTCAGTGAATGCAAAAAAAGAGAAGAAGCCGAAAACAACATGAAATATCAAAGAATTTGTGTTGAAAAATGTAAGTTTATGAAATAATAAATAAAAGTAGTATGCCTAAATATTTAGTAGTGAAATAATTTGGATACATTTTTAAAACCAGACAAAACAAATTAAAAATATTAATAATCTTTAGAATTGGAGCAACAAGTTTTACAAAAACGCAGGCAACTGATTTGTTGCAAAAAAAATAAGTTTTTGTCTTATTAAAACTTATATGGTCTTGCCACAAAAATAAAATTTGCAAACTCTAATATTCGAATTATAATAGAAAATACTTACGTTTTCTACTCTATTTCCCACCAAAAACTAAGTGAATAAACTAAAAGGAAAAGTGAAAAAACTACCGGGAAAAAAACATTCACGATCAGGGGAATTTAATTTTAGCGTGAAATCATTCACGGGGAATTTTTTCATGATTGCAATTTTAGGGAAAACGGAAATATTTCGAGGGAAAAATTATTCATGATAGGGGTGATTATGATTTAAAAGATACAAAGTAGTATTTCAAAATTAAAATGAAATAAATAGAAGGTACGAAACGTACGTTCATTTTTATGTGAATAGTGCAAAACTTTTGTTTTGTTTTTTGTTAAATAAATTTGTTTACATTTTGCTAACACGCTCAACTCTAGAAGAAATTGTTCCAATGACTGTGTACATAGTATGATAAGAGTTCTGTCCACACAGAGGGATGGTTTAAAAATCTTACACTTGAATGCGCAAAGTCTGAAAAATAAAATAGATGAATTTAGATACTTGTTCGCGTCGTCTGGTATAGACATCATTTGTATCTCTGAAACTTGGTTTCCGTTTGAAGTTAGTGACTCCGTATTCAATTTGTCTGGTTTTAGACTTTTACGTTCCGATAGAAGAATAATTGTAGATGGTGTTGAAACTAGGTGTAGAGGCGGTGGGGTTTCTGTTTATGTTTGTAATGGCATATCCAGTAAGGTAAAATTGAAAAACTTGGCTGACAGTGAAATAGAGTATGTGGACGGGTGAAGCTGCCCAAGCTCTTTGTAACCAAATTGTAGATTATAAACACGAGTATAAGGATTTTTTAGAATACAATTATTATTTATTGCCTTGAACTTCAATGTTAAAATTCCTGGAATATATTTCACAATTATTATAAAGAAAGCTTATACACTATAAATGTGGTTACTGACTTTTCATGTATGGCTACTCGGAGCGAAACTTCTCGATCTTATCAACTCGGATGATTATGTTACATGAATAAAATATGATTTTTGTAAAAAAAGATGGCTCGCTATTTAGACCGCGTGGAATATTAAAAGAAAATTGCATTTGACAGTTTAATCGATAGCAATAATAGCGATAAAAATGATGCACTTGCAGCGATTTCTTAGTGGCGGTAACACTCCCCCACAGTATGACGAGCTTGCCGATGACTTACTCCTTTAGCTTTTCTTCCGCTACGTCTAGAATCGATAGTTTTGCAGCTGGTCTTTCTAAAATGCCACAAACTGTCAAAACTTTCGCCTTCCGTACTTGGCCATCCTCCGATGTGTTAACTTCTATGACCCTTCCCTTTGGCCACACGTTTCGTGGATTTTTCGGGTCAACCACCACCACTAAACTGCCAACAGATATTGGTTTGGACTTCTCAAACCATTTTGTTCTACAAGTTAAAGTAGGCAAGTACTCTGTCACCCACCTCTTCCAAAAAAGCTCCGCATATTGCTGTGAACGCAACCAACTTTCCCTCAGCACAACACCATCGTTATCAAAAGAGGCTAAAGGTTTTAGGCCGCTTGAGTTGCCTAGCAGAAAATGATTTGGTGTGATAGCTTCTGCATTCTCGTTTTCTACTGGAATATACGTAAGGGGACGGGAATTGATAATATTTTCGACCTCAGCCATCATGCTCTGTTATATTTCATCGCTCGGCGACCTCTGGATTTTAATATTGCAGAGTACAGTCTTTACCGATCGGACCAGTCTTTCCCACGCCCCTCCCATGTGAGGCGCAGAAGGCGGGTTAAAGTTCCATTTTGTGAAGGATGTTGTAAAGCTTCGCACCAGTTCGCTCTTGTCTACTTCCCGCAATGCCTCACGTAGTTCTCTATCAGCGCCGGTAAAGTTGGTCGCGTTGTCGCTAAAAAATTCCCGTGGTTGTCCTCGTCGCGCGATAAATTTGCGTATTGCCATAATGCAAGAGCTCGTGTTGAGCGAATAAACCATTTCGACATGGATGGCGCGTATTGTCAAACATGTGAATAACGCACCATATCTTTTTTCTGTATGCCGATTCACAGTAACAAACATAGGGCCAAAAAAATCGAGGCCTGTGTATGTGAATGGTGAAAGATATGAACCCAGTCTAGCGCGTGGCAGTTTTGCCATTTGTGGAAACGCTGGCAACGCAGCTTTAATTTTGCATAGCTGACACTGTCTAATGGCGGACTTACAAGCCGTTCGCAATTTCGGAATGTAAAACCGTTGCCGTAGTTCATTAACTACAGTTTTGTGGTTACTATGACGATATAAGTTGTGGTAATGCCATATTAAGAGTGTTGTTAGCCGGCATTGTTTTGGCAAAACTGCCGGATGCTTTAGTTCCTCAGGGACGTTAGCATAATCAAGTCGTCCACCTACTCTCAAAACTCCCTCGTCGTCCAAGTAGGGTGACAATTTATACAAACAATTTGTTTTGCTTAATTTATTATTTCTTAATAAACAATTAATTTCATGTTGGAAATATATACTCTGAGTATCTTTAATTATAGTTGTTTCTGCTTTACGTAACTCAGTTTGGGTGAGTTCTTCCTCACTAAAATTTTTGGTTTTATTTCTGAGGCGATAACAAAATCGGATAACAAATGCTGTTGATCTCAATGCTCTGCACCATCGAGAATACCTTTGGATATTTATGAGTGGTTCTATATTTTCTGCAACAAAATGGCACTCTTTTAATTCGAGCTTTGATTCCTGAAAATTTTCATCATTGATTGGCCATTCATTCTCTGGCAGTCTTAAAAATTCTGGGCCATTAAACCAGCGCCCTGTTGGGGATAAATCAGGTTTAGTTAAGCATTTTGTTGCTTTGTCAGCCACATTTGATTTTCCTGGTATCCAGAACCACTCGTTTATCTCTGAACTATCTAAGATTTCACTAACACGAACAGCGACAAACTGGTGATATTTCCTGTGGTCTGAACGTATCCAACTTATAACTGTTCGTGAATCCGACCAGAACATTTTGCGGCTAATTTTCACGGTATGATTATCTGCAATATAGTTAGCGTAACGAGCACCAACAACGGCAGCCATCAGCTCTAGACGAGGAATTGATACAACCTTTAGTGGTGTTACTCTGGTTTTGGATCCGAGTAATGAAATGGTAACTTCCTCTCCACAGCGAATTCTGAAATACGACACAGCAGCATAACCGCTTTCGCTCGCATCCACAAATGTGTGCAATTGTACGTCTAGATTGTTATAATTTGTGAAGTTTTTTAAATAGCACCGAGGTATATTTACCTCACTTAAATTTGGTAGAAAAGTTAACCAGTTTTTCCACTTTACTTGCTGCTTTTCCAGAATAGGCTGATCCCAGTCGACACCGCTGCGCCAAATTTCTTGCAGTACTATCTTTAGGTACATAAGGAAATTTCCTACGAGCCCTAAAGGGTCATATATGCTCATTAGTGTTTTTAAAATTTCCCGCTTGGTCGGAGTCTTTCCGCCTAAGAGGAGCTCGGTGTCTTTGACAGACTTTGACAGTTTAAATGTTATATTGTCTTGTGCTGGATTCCAAAATATACCAAGTACCTTTTCCGTTTCTACGCCTGCACTTACATTAAGGCAAATATTGTTCAAAGGGTTGGAAAAATTCAATTCTTTCAAAACGTAATCGCTATTCGAACACCAGTTCCTAATTCTGAATCCACCTTGACTATGAATAAACCGCACACTTTTGGCAAGCTCAGTGGCTTGCTGAGGTGTGCCTGTTGAAGCGAGAAAATCATCAACGTAGTGGCTGTCTCTTATAGCAGCTGCGGCTTGAGGGTATTTACTTTCAAACTTTGTCGCGTTAAGATTTTTCACATATTGCGATATACAGGGGGCACAGGAGGCACCGAATATCATTACCCTCATAACATATATATCGGGTGCCCTGCTATCGTCACAGCTACGCCATAAAAACCTTTGAAAATGGCAATCTTCATCCCGTATGTAGATCTGGTGGAACATTTGTTCTATATCACCACAAATCGCGATTTTTCTTTGGCGAAAACGGAAAAGAATGGTCGCAAGAGATGACAACAAATCCGGCCCCTTAAGCAGCATAGAGTTGAGTGATATGCCATTTACTTTCGCTGCCGCATCCCAGACTATGCGGGTTTTATTTGGCTTATTTTTATTAAATACTGGAAACATCGGCAGATACCACACGTTGTGTTTATTAATTTGACTATCGTCAATTTTGGCTATGTAATTTTTCTGTAAATATTCTGATATGGTTTTCTCAAAATGATCAAGTAAGCTTTTATTGTTTCTTAATGATTTTTCAAGACAAACCAGTCTTCTTTTCGCCATTTCGTAGCTTGGTGGCATGGTAATGTCGTCGTACCGCCACAATAAAGCTGTCTCGTAATGGCCATCATGTTTTTGTTTCGTGTATTTTTCTAATAATTTTACAGCCCTCTGATCATTTGTGCCCAGAGCTGGGGTGTAATTATTTATCCCGGTTGATTCAATTGTATAAAACTGTTTGACTAAGCGGGTAAGAATTTGGTCATTTTCTCGTTGACATTCACACAAATGAAAATTATATTGGGCTTGAGCTCTTTTCCTAGCACTGGAGCCACCGCATATAAGCCAGCCGAGGCGAGTTCGTATAGCAACGGGCTCGTTGTTTGCACCCTCTTTAATACTAGTTGAAATACATAGCTTTAAATTATTTAGGCCAAGCAGTACATCCGGTACAGCGTTCTTAAAATCATTGATAGGTAGCCCTTTAAGATGCGGAAACTTTGCGCTTAAATGTTTGTAATTGAGGCTTTGGCTCGGAAGCGATAGTTGCTTAACCGTGCGGACAGATATATTAAATTTAGTTTTATTTGTACCAGAAACTTGCATTGAGATTTTTTTTGAGTCTTCTTCTTGGCGACCTATTTCCCCCGTCCATTTCAGACATAAGGCTTGTAATTCACCAGTTAAATCTAATTTATTAACAATTTGTTCATTTATTAAACTTACCGACGAACCTTCATCTATAAATGCAAAGGTTTCTAAAATTTTATCATTATTTCCATATAATGTAATGGGTATAATTTTAAACAACATCTGATTGCTTTCATTCCCATTGTGCGCTGCGTGTAGATTTTCTGTTTTGGTTTTATTTTCGTTTTCATTTGTTAAGTTTTTTTTTCTTTCATCAGCTGTTGGCTTATGCAGCAACGTATTATGTTTTATTTGACAGTCTTTTTCTCTGCAAACGACTCTGCTATTACAAATTCCATAATGACGTCGAAGACACAATTTGCATTAGTTATATTTTCGCAGCAGATTCTTGTTGCAGTAAAGAATTTTGTACATTTCTCAACACTATCGCAGTTGCCAAAACATACTACGCATGTTCTTCTGCTTCTTTCATCGTGCGCGTTGATATAGGCATCTTTTGTTTTACGTGAATGCTGCTCTGCTGCTTTTGACATGTTGTTGTCAGTTTCTAGGTTTACGCTGCTTGCTGAGATGCCGACTTCGTAAATCCAATTTGAGAAATCTGTCAGATTTACCCTTTTGTTTTGTTTTGCTAGTCTTATTTTGTGCTCACCCCAGTTAAGCTGAAAATTAGATGGCATTTTCATTATTAACTCGTGTAATAAAGATGAATTATTCAACTCATCTACTAAACCGCAGGCTTTAATTGTACTTTCCAAGCCTTTAACTTCAACAGCAAAAGTGGTAATTGTTTGTAATTTATTTGCATTAAGAGCTGGTAATGTTTTTATTTTATTTTTAAGCGAGTTTAGTATTTTCTCTGGTTGGCCGAAAAGCAGCTTCAATGTTGATAAAGCACACGGTACGCCAGATGGATGTATCAAAATATGCTTTACGGAGCGTAATGCTTCGCCTTTTAGAGCCTTTTGAAGTCTGACAAGATTTTCAGCGTCAGTAAAACCGCAGACTGCTGTTGACCAGTCGTATGTAGCGCTAAACAATGGCCATTCTTCGGGTATGCCGGTAAAATTGGGCAATTCTTTGGGTACTGACTGACGCGAACTTATTTGTTGCTGCGAAAGTCTGTGAGAAGGTGCTGTGACCGATGGAAGGTTTGACGGATGCATGGAGAACGTTGAATCCATATGGCCAAATTGGATTGGTGTTTCTAATCCGTGATTATCAACATTTGTGCTATTTAAATTGTTATTTATGTTTGCAGCTGTTGAGTGCTGACAAATCGTTGTTGGATTATTAATAAATGAAGACGTATTATGCGCAAATGACGTTGTTGTACATGTAGGTGGCACTATTGTTGTTGTTGTATAAATTAAATTGTTACTTACATTTTGCCCATATGTGGCTGTTGAGCTAGAGGTTTGTTGCATTGTCACTGCGTGTGGTGCAAATACATAACGGGACGATTCATGTTGGGATACTTCGGGTGCTGTGCTGTGTCTAACTGACTTAGGCACTAGTATACCGGCAGCTTGCTTATCTAACCATTCGTGCACTGATTTGTTAGATAGTTGCTTATGCGCTGACTGCGTGTCATTGAAATCGTCTATTTCTTGCTCAAGAATCTGGTATTTCTTTTTTATAAAGTCCCTTTCTAGTTGCGTTTCTTCATGCAAGCGTTGCAGCTCCAGAGCTTGTCGTCGAGCGGCGACTGAGGAGGCACTATGAATGGAGGAGACTGAGTCGATAGCTATTTGTTGTTGCGACGAACAGTTTTTGCAATGCCAAGTTGGTGATTGTTGGCTGCCATCAAGGTTGGCGCAAGCTAAATGGAAATTAAAGTGGCATTTGTGACATCTAGTAGAATTTACGCTGTCTGCAAGTTTGTTGCAGATGTGACAATTGTTCACGGTAGAATTCGATTCAGTTTCTTGTTGGCAGTTTGTTGGTTGACCCTGTAAGGAGGTAGAAGATTCCATATTGTTAGGACTTACGTATTAGCAGCCGTAGTATTTCTTCAGATATCCAGTTGGATGGCCAATGAAAAGAATTTTAATGTGGACGGGTGAAGCTGCCCAAGCTCTTTGTAACCAAATTGTAGATTATAAACACGAGTATAAGGATTTTTTAGAATACAATTATTATTTATTGCCTTGTACTTCAATGTTAAAATTCCTGGAATATATTTCACAATTGTTATAAAGAAAGCTTATACACTATAAATGTGGTTACTGACTTTTCATGTATGCCTACTCGGAGCGAAACTTCTCGATCTTATCAACTCGGATGATTATGTTATATGAATAATATATGATTTTTGTAAAAAAAGATGGCTCGCTATTTAGACCGCGTGGAATATTAAAAGAAAATTGCATTTGACAGTTTAATCGATAGCAATAAATAGCGATAAAAATGATGCCCTTGCAGCGATTTCTTAGTGGCGGTAACAGAGTACTTATTTATTGAGATATCCACCCTTGATAAAAAAAAAATTACTTTTAGGTAGTGTGTATAGACCCAGCAGTAACATAAATGTATATTCTTTCGTTAAAACACTTGAAGAAATATCTGTACAATACGACGATATCATCATAGCTGGCGATTTCAACAATAATTTATTATACATTATGTATGAATTTTTATTAGTCGAACTTTTTCTTATGTAAATTGTTAAGTTTTTATCGGGCTTAAGTTCGAATCTTGCATGACTGCAAATTATTTTTTGTTATTTTTTTATTATTAATAAATGAATTTGTTTAAATTCTATTTATTATTTTTATATTAAGATTGGAATATTAAGAATATTTTTTTAATAATCATCAAACCAGCAGAACGGATCAGTACTGATTTCGAGGCCGCTACGCCATCTCATCAGCGTTCTTTGTTCAATTTTTCCCACTTTTTTGCAAGTGGTGCTAGTTAGTAGGAATATCAACTATTTAACCAATATTTTAACGAAAATTGAATATGAGAAGTTATCACATTCATATTATTAAGTTATTACATTTTGGTTAGTACGAAATTCCCCAACCCTGACGATTAATATTCCCAATATTCCATGTATCTCTTAATATAAAAATAATAAATAGAATTTAAACAAATTCATTTATTAATAATAAAAAAATAACAAAAAATAATTTGCAGTCATGCAAGATTCGAACTTAAGCCCGATAAAAACTTAACAATTTACATAAGAAAAAGTTCGACTAATAAAAATTCATACATAATGTAAAACATTGCGGGGGCACGCGCACTTGTTCAAAGTAAATTGACAACTAAATTCAATTACTTGAACATAAATAACAAAGAAGCTTTACCTATCAGCAGCCGATGGCTCTGGAAAAAGCAAAAGAGATATTGGAATATTTGGAATATTAATCGTCAGGGTTGGGGAATTTCGTACTAACCAAAATGTAATAACTTAATAATATGAATGTGATAACTTCTCATATTCAATTTTCGTTAAAATATTGGTTAAATAGTTGATATTCCTACTAACTAGCACCACTTGCAAAAAAGTGGGAAAAATTGAACAAAGAACGCTGATGAGATGGCGTAGCGGCCTCGAAATCAGTACTGATCCGTTCTGCTGGTTTGATGATTATTAAAAAAATATTCTTAATATTCCAATCTTAATATAAAAATAATAAATAGAATTTAAACAAATTCATTTATTAATAATAAAAAAATAACAAAAAATAATTTGCAGTCATGCAAGATTCGAACTTAAGCCCGATAAAAACTTAACAATTTACATAAGAAAAAGTTCGACTAATAAAAATTCATACATAATGTAAAACATTGCGGGGGCACGCGCACTTGTTCAAAGTAAATTGACAACTAAATTCAATTACTTGAACATAAATAACAAAGAAGCTTTACCTATCAGCAGCCGATGGCTCTGGAAAAAGCAAAAGAGATATTGGAATATTTGGAATATTAATCGTCAGGGTTGGGGAATTTCGTACTAACCAAAATGTAATAACTTAATAATATGAATGTGATAACTTCTCATATTCAATTTTCGTTAAAATATTGGTTAAATAGTTGATATTCCTACTAACTAGCACCACTTGCAAAAAAGTGGGAAAAATTGAACAAAGAACGCTGATGAGATGGCGTAGCGGCCTCGAAATCAGTACTGATCCGTTCTGCTGGTTTGATGATTATTAAAAAAAATATTCTTAATATTCCAATCTTAATATAAAAATAATAAATAGAATTTAAACAAATTCATTTATTAATAATAAAAAAATAACAAAAAATAATTTGCAGTCATGCAAGATTCGAACTTAAGCCCGATAAAAACTTAACAATTTAAATAATTTATTATCTGATAACCCTTTGTTCGAACCAATGCGGTCTCTTGATCTTCATCCTATAAACACGCAAATTCCTACTCACTTCCACTCCACTTCAAATAGTTTAATAGATCTTATATTTGTCAATCACAAATCTAAAGTTCTACTCTATGACCAACTCTCCGTGTCAGTCTTCTCCAAGCACGATGTGATTTCTCTGTGAATAATGATGAATCCTATTTTTCATATCGGGACGTACATAATATCGACTATACAGCGCTCAACGATTATATCAATATTATTGGCTGGGATCATACTTATACTCTTTAGAGTGTTGATGACCAGCTTTCTTTTATTCAAGGAAATGTTATGTACTTATATGATCTGTGTGTTCCCATAAAAACCAAACGAATCATTGCCAGTCAGCCACCATGGTTTAGTGCTGAGATAAAGTATTTAATAGAAATAAACGTGATGAGGCTTAAAACCGTTGGAAGAGGTTTAAAACTGACAATCTAAAAACTGTTCACAAATCTATTCGCAGAGAAGTCTTGAAACGAATTAAGCACGCGAAATCCTTATATTATGAAACTAAATTCTCTTCTGCGTTAGACAGCAAATCCAAATGGAAGGAAATCCGTAACATTGGTATTGGACAGAAAATTTCGTCTCCAAGCAATCATGATGTTGATGTTAACACTATTAACGATAAGTTTGTAAAATCTAATGCAGTTAGCATGGACAGCATCAATCCTATTTTTTTAAGAGCTTTAACACCTAAACTTATACCATTCCTCACATACCTGTTTAACTCTATTCTCGCGAAATCTGAGTTTGCTGAGGAGTGGAAACTCGCAAAAACCATTCCTATTCCAAAATCTAACAATGAATTTCGACCCATTTCTATTATTCCCTGTTTGTCTAAAATTCTGGAAAATCTTTTAGGTAAGCAAATGAATGAATACATTGCATGTAAGGATTTGTTATCTGCAAAACAATCGGGTTTTATGAAAGGGAAAAGTTGTATAACTGCTTAGTTGATGTTTTTGAAGACCTCAGATCGAAAATTCATCGTAATGGCTTTCTTGGTCCTTCTGGATCACAGCACAGCGTTTGACACAGTCGATCATAAAATTTTACTGTTAAAACTCCAGAAGCTTTTTAATTTTTCAAGCTCTGCGTGTAAGCTTTTATCATCGTATCTCACTAATCGATCGCAAATAGTTCAGCTTAAAGACATAATATCAAGAGCACTCTTAGTGAAAAGAGGAGTTCCACAAGGTTCAATTCTTGGGCCCCTTCTCTTTTGCCTATATATTAATGACCTGCCTGACATCACAATCGATAGTACAGTACGTATGTATGCTGACGATGTTCAGCTTTATAACGGCAGCAATATTGCTGACTTAAATTACTGTGTCAACAACATCAATGATGACCTAACCAGAATTGCAATATGGGCGAAGTCAAATGGTCTTTGTATAAACCCCGCTAAATTAAAATGTATTTTGATTTCTAAATCTAGGAGAAATTTCCAGGACCCTCGGTTAAAAATTAACGTATCTTATACCATCTCTCCTATACGGATGTGAACTTTTTGCAAGCTGTACTTATGAAGACAAAAGAAAGCTTAACGTTGCTTATAACAACATTGCTAGATACATTTTTAATAAAAGACGCTTTGAGCGAATTTCGTCATATGCCCATCAGATTTTCCAAACCAGTTTCGAGAACCTCTTACAATGCAAATGTCTGATATTCCTGCAAAAAATTATTATATCGAAACAGCCGACATACGTCTATGATAGAATTGTGTTCGCAAGATCTAACCGCGGTAGGAACATTATACAACTGAAGTATAGGAGTCTTATATCCAGTCGAAAGTTCTTAATTCACACAATCAGTCTTTGGAACACCTTGCCAAACAACATTCAAAAATTAGGCAACGCTAACATATTTAAAAGAGAATTATTTTAATTTTTTTATGTAATATTACTTTCTGCTCTCCTTTTTCTATTTAATAATTTTTGCTTACTTTCTCCACTATATTATATTTTTCATCCTCTTATTGCAAATCTGCTTTTGTTATTAAAGTCTTGTTTAAGAGAAGCTCCTTTGTTACAAATATTAATATTATTGCTAACCTCTGAAACCTAATTATATATTATATATGACTTATCTGTTTTTGTGTAATCAATAGCACTATCATTTATAAGACATTTTGTCTTGTTGTGCTATGTCGCAATTTAAATAAATAAAAATAAATAACATACAAAATTTGCTGCATACCCCAAATAGTGGTTTCTAAAGCAAACAAATACTCAGTAGACGTTAAACTTGTGGATATGAGCCAAAGTTCATGCTTGATATTTCAATTTTTAGTGGATTTTCAAAAGCAAAGTTGTGTTTTACACACAGACAAATACACGTTTTAGCCCAAAACAGAAATCACACTGTTCCCATATAAAATTGTTCAGAAAAACATCAAATTTTAAAAATTACAAAAAAAAAAATCATAAAGAAATGGTTTTAAAAATTTTTTTTAATTAATTTTTTTTACACATAAAAGTAACAAAAAAGGCAATTGACGTTGTTTTTTTTTTTGCTAACTAAACCTATTTTATATTTTAGGAAGAACAAAATTGGTATCAAAAATTATAAATAAAATTTCGAATCCGGGGTAGGACAAGTGCAATATTTTATAGTACATGAAAGTGGCCAAAATGGTTAAGAATTTTAAATTTTTTTTAATAAAACTACTTTACCTCATGAATCGTTGCAATGATAAAACAAATATTAAAATTTCGCTTCCAGGGTTGGGCAAACTAAAGTTTTTTTTGGTACATGCAATATTTTGTAGTACAAAAGTACCAAAACGGTTACAAAATTTTAGTTTTTTTTTGACAAAACTACTTTATACCTCAAGAAGATTTGCATTGATAAAAAATTTAAAACAATTTAAATTTCGTTTCCACGGTTGGGAAAATGAAATTTTTTTATACATAAAAGTAACAAAAAAGGCAATTGACGTTTCTTTTTTTTATACTATATTTTAGGACGAACAAAATTGGTATCAAAATATTTCAAAAAAATAAAAATTTCGATTCCAGGGTATATTGCACTTGCCCAACCAATTCTTCATGAAGGTGACCAAAATGGTTCAATATCGTAATTTTTTCCTAAATAACACTACTTAATACCTCATGAAGAATTGCATTGGTAAAAAAAAAGCAAAAAACAAATTTAAATATCACTTCCAGGGTTGGGAAATTGAAAGTTTTTTTTTGTACATGCAACATATTGTAGTAAATGAAAGTGGCCCAAATGGTTGCAAATTTTAAATTTTTGTATAAATAAAACGAATGAAAACTAGCATTGGTAAAGAAAAAATTAAAATTTCGCTTCCAGGGCTGGAAAATCCACATTTTTTTATACATAAAAATAACTAAAAAGGCAACTAACGTCGGTTTTTTACTAATTAAAATTATTTTTTAGTTTAGGAAAAACAAAATTGGTATCACAAATTTAAAAAAATCAAAATTTAGATTCCAGAGTTGGATAACTGCAATATTTTGTAGTACATGAAAGTGGCCAAAATGGTTACAAATATTACGTTTTTCTTAAATAAAACTATTTCATGCCTCATTAAAAGTTGCATTGGTAAAAAACTTAAATTTCGTTTCCAGGGTTGGGTAATTGAAATATTTTTTATGCATAAAAGTAACCAAAAAGGCAATTGGCGTTGTTGTTTTTGCTAATTAAAACTATTTTATAATTCAGGAAGAACAAAATTAGTATTTAAATCTTAAAAATCAAAATTTCGACTCCAGGGGCCAAATTTCGGCATTCGATATCGATTGAAATTTGGGTTTAAATTGTATGTTAAATCGAATGCAGTAATTTGGACCCAGGGTTGGACAAATGAAATATTTTATGGTACATGACAGTGACCAGTTGTGAACAGTTTAAAAATTTTAATTTTTTTGTCAAGTAAAACTATGTTAGACTTCACTAAGAATTGCATTGGGTTGGAAAATCGAAATATATTTGGTACATAATGGTACCCACATAAACTCCAAATTTTGTGTTTTTAGTGAATTAAACCTATTATTAAAAATTAAAAATTCTGTTCCAGGATTGGAAAATCCAATTTAATTGGTATAAAAATACCCACATAAATTCCAAATTTTGTTTTTCCATTGAAATTGGTATTAAAAACTCGGTGCCAGGGTTGGAAAATCGAAATTCTTCAGTACATAAAAGTAACCATATAAGTTCCCAATTTTGGTTTGTTTTCATTGAATTAAACATATTTTAGATTTCGCTAAGAATTAAATTGGTATTAAAAATTTAGTTCTAGGGTTGGAAAATCTAAACTTTTTGGCACATAAAAGTAACTATATAAGTTTTAACTTCGCTAAGAATTAAATTGGTATTAAAAATTTTAACTTTAAAAATTCAGTTCCAGGGTTGGCAAATCAAAATTTTTTAGTACATAAAAGTAACCATATAGGTCCTCAATTTTGATTTTTTGTGAATGAAATCCTTTTTATATTTCGGGAAGGGTTGAATTGGTATTAAGACCAAAACAAAAATAAAAATTAAATTTCAGGGTTGGAATATCGACTTTTTTTATTCATAAAATTTGCTATTTCTGTTTTTATGATGAATTATACCTACTTTATATATCAGGAAAAAATAAATTGGTGTTAAAAACCAAAAAAAATCTAAGACTATTCTACGGTTGGACAATTAAAACTTTTTGGGGTACATGGAACGGATTTTTACTTCTTGTTTTAAATTAAACATATTTAATATTTTTGAAAGACGTTCAGAGGTATTAGAAATAAGAAAAGCCAAACATTTAGCTTTCTAGCCGAAAAATTTAATTAAACGTTTTCTTAAATATAAAGTAACCTGTAACATCATTTGGATTTTTTAATTAAACCTATTTTCTGTTTTAGCAAGAAAGAAAGAAAGAAGAATTACATGTGTTAGGGGCATTTAAGATTCGGCATAGCCGAATATAGCACTTTTACTTGTTTTAATTTACCTACAATATGTTTATTACACAATAAAATATATGAGTGTGACGCCAAGAAAACAAGCAAATAGCATTCATCTGCTACTGTGCTGCCTAATTGAAAGAGTAACACGCATCGTTTACGAAAATATCTCATATGTTACCCTTGTTTTTCCAGAATATTTGTTGGAAGTGGGTGAATCGTTTCAGAGCAAACTCTCAAAAAACTAAAATGGGTGAATGCAGCTTAATGCACAGTTTGGAAGTTATTCTCACAATTTTCCAGTGGAGGAAAACAAAAATTAATATGTTCGTTATCTTCGCACGTGTATAATAATGCAGAGCTTCAATTAAAACTTTAAACTGTAGCTTATCATATAAAAAACCCAAAATAAAAGTTGTTACATATTTTACAACAATGGAGTTGGTGGGATGATTGCCACTGAATACCTTGTGCGGGAAAAGCTACTCTAATTTTTCACCTGATAAAGATTTCACCAGCTAAGCTTTTGTCTGTTCAGCACTTTTACTAGCTACTAAAGCCTCGGTTTCAGTAAAACAGTAGGCCAACAATATCTTGTGATGTTCTCCGCCAGCAATAACATTGAGTGTTTTTAGCTGGGGCAATTAAATCACACGGAATCAAACATAATTTGTTTGCCTGTAAAACCACGCCGAACACCCGAAATAACTTGATTGGTAAACTTTTTCATATGGGTCAATTGCGTACGTATATCGGGCATACAATTTTCGCCATCAACGACAATCTCCTGAACACATGGAGAGATTTTCATAGCATCGCGAACCTCAGATCAGAGTAATATCTATATTTCGGATATCAGTTAAGACATCACCGTCTTTAGGGGTTTTGATGCGTGAGCCAAAAAGACATTGTACCTGACTGAACAAACATGTCATCTCACTTTTCCTGATTTTCTGCAGGGTTGTGTTTTTCAGCCGCTATGTATTTTGTTGACGTTTTACGGATGTTTGTCTACATTGCTGATTTTTATTATTGTATAAAGCATTGGGGCAAAACTACAAGAACGTGTTGTCGATGACAAGATGGAACATTTTTACACAAAGAAAATGTCAGCTGTTTTTTGTATTGTTGGAGAGTTGTAACATGACCTGATAGTTGGGTCATGAGTTTATACAAAACGAAAACAATACAAAACAAGTAAAAACGTTATATTCGACCAGGTCGAATCATAAATACCTTCCAAATATTTAGTAAGTAAATTTAAAATGTTTAACTTGGTTGGAAAGTGTTCCTTTAAGACATCTCTGTACCCAATTTTTAGTCTCTATTTTGTCAGAGTCATTCTGAAAAGGGCCGTGAGGGAGACGTTTCACCTCTGCAAGATTACAGAACATCGAATATAGGCTAAAGGAATACCAATTGTTCAATATTTACACTATTTTTGCGTATATCGTAGTACATCAACGCCCACTAAAAGGGGCGGGTTCCAAAAATAGACTATTTATTTAATGTTTTCCACATCACTGATCAAGAATATATATACTTAATGCGGTCCAATTCTCTTTGGAGGGTATTAAAACTGTATTTTGGCGGGGACGCTCTGGCAGGGGCTGTGGGGGGAGACATTTCACCTTTGTCATAAAACTCTAAAAATAAATGTTTGGGATAATTATACACAAAATTTAAAAAAAAATATATATAGAGAGTACCAGGTTACGTCTCAGCTTCGTCATTAAAGCTTAAAAATGTTATTTTCAAGGAATGTAGGTTTAAGTAAAACAATTCGTTAAATTTTTACACTATTTTTGCATATCGTTACGGCCAATAAAGGGGGCGGTGTCGAAAACTTTATTTTGTTGATTTGATGGCTCCAAGTTTAACGCGTTGGACATTCTTTGACATAAAAATATATCATTTGCTTAGCAAAATTTCAAAAAAAGTTTAAAAATTATGTTGTTTTTTAGAGGTTGGTTTAATTCTTATTAGGGGAACTTTTTTCCCTATTGCCCGATTTAGCCCATCTCCGAACTTAACCTGTGCTATCCTTCAAGATATATTTATACCAAATTTTAAGAGTCTAGCTCTTTTCGTTTGGACTGAATCGCAATTTCCACAGATGGACGGACGGACAGACATGCTCAGATCGTCTTAGATTTCATCACTGATCAAGAATATATACTTTCCGCTGAGTTACAAACGGAATGACAAAGTGAATATTCCATTCTTTTTTGGAGAGTATAATAAAACCAAGTACGGCCACATTTTATTCCCAATACACATCTTACGAGAAATTGCTGTTGAAAACTAATACATAAAAAAGTTATTAACTAACACACATTTAAAATTGTTGCTGACGATATTTACATCAGTACTGAAGTCAACTCTGATGGTATCAAATGATGCATCAAACGACCGTCATTGTTCTTGTAGGCTAGTTTCAATGTATATGTTTAAATGTTACATTTGCAATTTTCTTGTTTGGTACATTCTTTTATTCAAATTTTTTTTATATATAATGCGTTTTTAAAGTTTTCGTTTTCAGGTAGCGACATAAATCGAAAACGCTTTTTTTTAATCGTATGTGAACAAGTCAAACAAGAAATATATTGCCGTTGACCAGAAAACCACTTTTTTTGTTCTTGTTTCATGTTTATATATTTTAATGCAAAACAGTCGCAAGGCAGCTCAGTCAACATCAAGTTTCGTTTGCAATTATTTTTGGCGTTTTGCGTCTCACTCGCACTAGTTTATTTCAACACCTTAGATTGCTGTGTAGATTTACAGCGCCTCGGATGGGCTGAAGAACTGGACACATCAGTGAACAGGATTTCAGCACACCCGGGATGTTGATCGTCCGCACTACCCCGGACCTAAGGGATTCACGTAATCCCTCCCAAAACAACCAAAACCAAGCTAGGGTGGTACCCAAATAATAACTACTATGGAAAAAAAAAGAAGAGATGAAAGTCACGGTGCAGAGCTTAAATATTTCAGTACCGGCGGCAATTGGTGGTGAGCAAACAGGCCCCGAGTCATCGTCAGCATGTGGCTGTAAGAAAACACTTCGGGGGTGGGCTAACCATCCCCAGTCACAAAAGACAGGCGAAGTCTCCGATTCTTCCCATCCAAAAAACATAAAGGAGTCCTCCGAAGTAGATAGGATGGTCCAGGAAGTAAGTGCTAGCATAGCCAAACTCACCACGAAAAGAAGGAATCTTTCAGGCGCACAACGGCGGAAAGCAGCCAAATTGAAACGGAGGAATCAGCAGGATGCTTCAAAGAAGGGTGAAGCCTCTATACCCATCTCTACGGAGAAGGGCAAGGGACTTCGCTCGCCGGAGGAACAGAGCACTGCTGGCCACCGTAAGAAATTTAAATAAAAAAAAGCTCCCCGCAGGGAGGGGGACCACACCGTGCGCTAGTACCTCCAAACAGGCGATGGCGTCAGGGAAATCTTCAGTGGTTGGAGGAGCTCCGAAAGCTTCTAAATAACTGAAGAGAAAAGCGGACGAAAGGAGAG
Organism: Linnaemya tessellans; assembly: GCA_951800035.1. Lineage (NCBI taxonomy): Eukaryota > Metazoa > Arthropoda > Insecta > Diptera > Tachinidae > Linnaemya > Linnaemya tessellans. The sequence continues at coordinate 61,268,229 of OX637533.1, forward strand.
CTAAGGAGCTGCCCACGTATGCAAAAGTGGCGCGCAGGAAACTGGCAGAAGAGCTGAGCTATGCTGTCATATATTCCAGCAGCCCATTATGCAAAATCCCAGTGCACTGCCACAAGGAGGTGGTAAGTGCCATAAACGAATATATTGTGGAGTACATATTGTCAGCTGATGAGGATGCTCCACAAATTCATATTGAAAGCAGCAAGTTTGTTCGGGACGTAATGTTTCTACAACTGGAGTCTGACTCCTGTGTGGAGATACTACGAAACCGAATAAACAACATTAAGGCACCATGGGAAGGTGGAAGACTCTCGCTTGTGAAGAAGACGGAAATCCCAGTCATAACAAAGGCTTCCTTTTATATAAAAGGATGGGGTGGAAGTCTGAAGACCGAGGCCATAACAAATACTATTACCAAGCAGAACAAAGGCCTCGATGCGAGCAAGTGGGAATTCTTCCACAGTGAGGAGGCAGAGGAGGGCACCTTGATCGTGGTGGGTCTGGACAAAGCGTCCATGGCTTACCTAGAGAAACGAAAAGGGAAGGCCTTTGCCACCTCGGCCATATATTTCAAAGTCGGGAAGACTCCCATTGGCTGGTCAGTAGGCCCGACTGAGAAAGCCAAAAAGGATAAGGCGGAGCCTAAAGAAAAAGGGGAATCGGAGATTAGTGTATCTCAGGAGGCCCCTTCACAAGCCGTCTCATAAAAATGCTGCTGCTGCAGATAAACCTCCATCGGAGTAAAACGGCGACTCAAGCCCTGATGGAACAAATAACTAAAGGTAAGATACACGTTGTGTTCATACACGAACCAAGCACAATTAAGAACAAGGTTTCTGGCTGGAACGACTGTAATTATCAACTTTTTTATGCAAAGACCGGGGCTAGACCCAGGGCGTGCATACTATGTCTTAAGGGACTAAACTCTCTTTTTCCCCCAGACTTATCAACATCAGACGCCACAACTTTAGTATAAGGCAGTCGAAACATGCTGATGGCTTCAGTGTATCTACCCTCGAATATCCCGACACGGCCACCAACGTCGGAATTGAGGCGCATCATATCTTCCGTCAGGAGTAAAGGTAGGAATATCTTAATAGGCTGTGATGCCAACTCGCATCATCTCTCTTGGGGTAGCACTAATTTCAACAATAGAGGTGATGCGTTATTTGAATATTGAATGGCAAATAACCTCTTCACAGTAAATACTGGGAATGAACCAACTTTCATTAACAGAATTAGGGAAGAGGTTATTGACATCACTATATGCTCAGAAAACTGCTGAAATAAGCAATTGGCACGTGTCGGAAATGCATTCCTTCTCGGATCATCGCTATATTTTCATGACTTTAGACCATCCTGATCCTAACCCCATAATATTTAGGAATAGGGCCAAGACGGACTGTTCAAGATTTAGGTCTAGTTTACAAAACAAACTCGAGAACTATCCACCACCAGTAGATACTGAAGGGTGTATAGATTCAGAGATGGATAGACTAAATACTGATATTAGGGAATCTTTTGAGGACAGTTGTCCACTCAGAAATAGGCGAAACCAAAGGGAAAAACCCTGGATGACGGGTCAACTTATAAATCTCAGGAGAGAAACCAGAAGGGTATTTAAAAGGGCCCATAGGAAGGGACTCGATATACACTGGGAAGAATATAAAAGTAAACTTAACGTCTACACTAAGAAAATAAGGGATGCTAAACCCGAATCCTGGAACCTTTTCTGCGAACAGGTAGACAGCGTTAGTGAAGCTTCCAAAATAAAGAAACTTTTGTCGAAAACCCACATTCAACCTGAGACACTTGTCGACTCGGAGGGCAGAGACGATGGAAGAGTTATTAGGATTTCATATGAAGGCACACTTCCCTACAGTGCAGGAGAGCCGTCCAGAAGTGGTATACCCTCCGAGGAATATGGACAATCCAAGGATAATAATAGATACTCAAATGGTATATATAGCGCTGAAGAGGTTTTCGCCCTATAAAGCAGCAGGGCCTGATGGCATTTTCCCGGCTCTTCTTCAGAGAAGTATGGACCTGATAGAGGATAGGTTGGCTAATATCTTCACAATCTGTCTTACTAATGCATATACTCCCCTGGCATGGAGGGAGGCTAGAGTTGTGTTCATTCCAAAACCGGGCAGGGCAAGCTATGCGTACAGGGGCTTACAGACCAATCATCCTAACTTCATGCTTACTGAAGACATTGGAACGAATTGTGGATACAATGTTGAGGGAAAGGATACCGCACGATATACTGAAATTTAAACAACACGCTTATATTAGCGGCAGGTTTGTTGAGACGGCCCTACAAGAGGTTGTATAGCATATAGAGAGAACCTACGATTTGGGTATGTACACCATGGCTGTATTTATCGATATAGAAGGGTCTTTCAATAATATATCGACATCGAGCATTATTGACTCGCTAGGTAACTTTGACTTTGACCAGAGATTTACTGCAAGGATCAGTCATATGCTAAGGAACAGGACTATAAGTTGCGAGGTTAACAACACAAGGGTAGGTGGGAATGTGTGTTGCGGAACGCCACAAGGGAGGATACTGTCTGCCTTGCTGGGGGTGGTGACCATAAATATCCTACTGAAGACATTATCCCAGGAAGGATTTGCTCCCGTCTGCTATGCAGACGATGTAACGATACTGATAAGGGGAAATAATCCTAGGGTTCTTTGTGAAGGCAATAGAGGCCCTGGATTTAGCTTATAACTGGGCTACACAAAGGGGTCTCAATGCCAACCCAGAGAAGACAGAAATTTTTATGTTTACAAGGAAACGGAAGATTGCACATTTGGAATCACCGGTTTTTCGAGATAAGGACGAAACAGATTAATAAGAAGGTCAAATATCTAGGAGTGATACTCGACTGGAGGCTATCCTGGAAGGACCATATAGAAAGTAGGGTGATCAAGACCCAAAGAGTCTGGACCTATTGCAGAAGGACAATTGGGTCCAATTGGGGAATGATCCCAAAGATGGCACACTGGCTCTATACGAGTGTGGTAAGACCAATTGTATGCGTATGTGTGTGGTGGACGTCCTTGGAGAGGAAGGTTAATATCAAACATCTTCAAAGGATACAAAGACAGTGCTGTATCGGCATCTGTGGCGCGATGATAACCACATCAACTAAGGCGATGGAAAATATTCTATCAATACTGCCTATTGATATACAGGTTAAATACGAAGCAGCTCTGGCTGCTACGAGATTGATGGTGATGGGTGAGTGGCTGACGAGGGTACACACATCCAAACACCGGAGTATAATACACGTCTTAAGGCTTATTTAGCCGAACGTTGAAATCGTAAATGTGAGCTAAATGTAAATGTTAGGTAAATGTAATTGCTGCTACACTTATAGAATGCTTAAAATTGTGTCATATGTTTTTGACAAAAACAAACAACATATAATTATTTATGAAAACAAAATCATAAAAAATTCCCAAAATATTGTGTTTCTTGTAAGCTATATCGATTGAGTGTATTTAAAAAACAAAATAATATAATATAATGGATGTGGAAGATATGTTTATCACAAAAAATCTGATGTACATCACTTTTACGTTGAAAAAACAGCAAATATAAATAGAACTCATGTATGAATTTTTATTAGTCGAACTTTGTAATGTAAATTGTTAATTTTTTTTTTTTTTTTGGGCTTAAGTTCGAATCTGCATGACTGCAAATGATTTTTTATTATTTTATTAATAAATGAATTTGTTCAAATTCTATTTATTATTTTTTATATTAAGATTGGAATATTAAGAATATTTTCAATAATCATCAAACCAGCAGAACGGATCAGTACTGATTTCGAGGCCGCTACGCCATCTCATCAGCGTTCTTTGTTCAATTTTCCCACTTTTGCAAGTGGTGCTAGTTTGTAGGAATATCAACTATTTAACCAATATTTTAACGAAAATTGAACATGAGAAGTTATCACATTCATATTTTTAAGTTATTACATTCTTGGTTAGTAAGAAATTCCCCAACCCTGACGATTAATATTCCCAATATTACATGTATCTCTTTCGCTTTTTCCAGAGCCATCGGCTGCTGATAACTAAAGCTTCTTTGTTATTTATGTTCAAGTAATTGAATTTAGTTGTCAATTTACAATGAACAAGTGCGCGTGCCCCCGCAGTGTTTTAAATTATGTATGAATTTTTATTAGTCGAACTTTCTTATGCAAATTGTTAATTTTATCAACGGGCTTAAGTTCGAATCTGCAAGACTGCAAACCATTTTTTATTATTTTATTAATAAATGAGTTTCTTCAAATTCTATTTTTATTAATTTATATTAAGATTAGAATATTAGGAATATTTTTCAATAATCATCAAACCAGCAGAACGGATCAGTACTGATTTCGAGGCCGCTACGCAACCTCATCAGCGTTCTTTGTTCAATTTTCCCACTTTTGCAAGTGGTGCTAGTTTGTAGGAATATCAACTATTTAACCAATATTTTAACGAAAATTGAATATGAGAAGTTATCACATTCATATTTTTAAGTTATTACATTTTTGGTTAGTAAGAAATTCCCCAACCCTGACGATTAATATTCCCAATATTCCATGTATCTCTTTCGCTTTTTCCAGAGCCATCGGCTGCTGATAACTAAAGCTTCTTTGTTATTTATGTTCAAGTAATTGAATTTAGTTGTCAATTTACAATGAACAAGTGCGCGTGCCCCCGCAATGTTTTACATTATGTATGAATTTTTATTAGTCGAACTTTGTAATGTAAATTGTTAATTTTTTTTTTTTGGGGCTTAAGTTCGAATCTGCATGACTGCAAATGATTTTTTATTATTTTATTAATAAATGAATTTGTTCAAATTCTATTTATTATTTTTTATATTAAGATTGGAATATTAAGAATATTTTCAATAATCATCAAACCAGCAGAACGAATCAGTACTGATTTCATGTTTGAGTGGTTATTCTGTTTTTAAAGCATAACTTTTGCAGGTAGCCCCGTAAAACTCATATGTTACTGCCCAATCTCTAAACAGTGGAACGGATGTGCATATAAGAATCTAAAAGAAGTAGGTCCGCCTACGAGCTTGAGTAAGAATTGGCAGGTGAACAGGCACCTGGGTATGGTAGAAAAGATACCGAAGTCGATAGAAAATTTATAGAACCTACACTGGTTTGACTTTTGATGCTTTACCAGTAGTCAGAACTGGTACCACGGGATCCAGTACAAGCCTCGCAGTTTACTGCGGCTGGATATTGGTGAGGTCTCCCTCGGGAGTACACGTGGTGGCTGTGGTCACCAATTTGGTGGAAGGTTTGTCAGATAAGGATTGATGTTCAATCCATGTGGTTGGACTTCGGTCCGGCTGATAGTAGCAGAACCTATATGTTATTGTGAATCAACAAATATAAGATCATCTAGATAGGATCGGCACTTTTAAGCAAGGTGTTAGATCATGGGACTTACCAAATCATGTTCTAGAAATTGCCACCTGGGTGACCCGAGGTCACCTTCGGGTGGTTCTTGGGCACTAAGAGGGGTGCTGGTAACACTTATTTTTTCACCCGGTGTTAAGAGCACCGTCAGTTTGAGCCATAAGGCAGGTACTGACGTAAATGATTGGACTTGTTTCCCATGTTAATTGCTAATTTCTTTTGTGTGCATCATACATTCCACCCAATAGTACTTATCACTTGTACGAAGCGCATATCTCTAAAATTTTATCTTTTGGGGAGAGTTTTACAGTGAAAGGAAATATGTTTGTTATGGGGGACTTTAATCTGAAAAATATTATTTGGTCAAAAATTGCTGACAGTCATTTTCTAACGCCTTGTAATGTCAATCAGACTCATGAAATAAACACATTGACAGTGTTATGACGCTTAATTTGTGTCAAGTTAATAACTGCCCCAATAGATTAAATCGACTTTTGGATCTTATCTTTGTACCTGATCTTACTAAATGTCAAGTTTATTCTCCTTTGCTGTCGATCTCTCCGTCAAATATTCATTATCATCCTTTAGTGATGGAAATTGTTAATATTGAATTTTTTTAATAATTCGCATTGTTTAACTAGTGATAATCGTAACTTTAAATCGTGTAATTTTGATGTGCTGAATTCAATTTCTGATTCGATGGATTGGATGGACACGTTTACTGGTCTGAAAACGTTTGCGTGCTACGAGATATTTGTTCTCTTAATGTTCGATATTTGTTCTGTTAATGTTCCGACTAAGAGCATTAAGCCGTATAAGCTTCCTTGGTACACTCGGGGTCTTAAAAAACTTAAAAACCTGCGTAACAAATTTCATAAGAAGTTCATTAGTACTGGTGATTATGAATGCCAATCAAAATTTATACATTATAGTCGGGAGTTTAACTTCTTAAATAAATTTCTCTATAAACAATTTCTCTTGACGAAGGAACAGGAAATTAGGACTAACCCGAAATCTTTATGTGCTTTGATGGTACCATTTCTAAATCGGGTGATGAAGTGGTTAATATGTTTGCATCCTTTTTTAGTTCTAACTTCGAGCCGGTTGGTGGGAATACCATTTACAGTGCTGATGCGTTTTCAAGATTATATATTGGTTCACTGGTTGCATCTGAGGATGATTTAACAGATGCAATTTCTCAGGTCAAATTAAGTTATAAATCCGATTTGGATGGTCTTTGTACTTATTTTTTAAAGAGAGCTTCTAAATCTTTAACACCAGTCCTAACTTTTATCTTTAATCTATCGCTCCAAGAGGGTGAATTTGTTAGTAGATGGAAATCTGCAGTGGTCACTCCTGTCTTTAAGGATGGAAAGAGAGATGATATATCATGCTATAGTCCTATTTCGAAATTGTCATGTGTCTCTATAATTTTTGAGCACATTATTCATAAAAAATTATTTTTTCAAGTTAAGCCATGGATATCCCCCAATCAGCATGGTTTTTATCCTGGGAGGTCTACAATTACAAATCTTACACTCTTCAGTGAATACTGTTTGGGAGCACTTGAATGTGGGGGTCAAGTTGAAGCAATTTATACTGATTTCTCTAAGGCGTTTGACAAATTATCGCATACTATTCTTTTGCGCAAGTTGGACTCATTGGGATTCCATTCGAATTCCTTGAAATGGATAAAGTCTTATTTATCTGAGAGAATTTGTACTGTGCATGTGTTGTTTCTTAAAGCCAGATTGATACTATAATTTGTAATGTAATCTCTTCGTTTTGTTTTTTGTAATGTATATTGTAAAATATAATTTTTTATTCAACATTTGTTGTATAACCTTTGTTTTAAGTTCTCATGTTAGTCATAGTCTGGAAGGTTTTGTGACCATAGACTGAAACATTTAAATAAATAAATAAATAAAATAAATACAATAAAACTCTATACAACTGTTTAAAACATTGATGACACTTTAATATGTTTATGTTACTGGCGTTCGTGTTGAAATAGTATGGAAATTATTTAAATGGTACAAAGAGGCATCAGAAACACCAATATACACAACTAATGATGTCCTTGGCACATTTTTTTCTATATAACAATATATATTATATGTTTTGCAATATTGCAAAATGTTTATATATACGTACACACGAGTGTTTAATACATCTGAAACGAACAACCACATACAGACATGCGATATTTCGTTAAGAATAAAATATTTATTTAGAAAGTTAAACATATAAAATGCGTACATTATGTCCTTATACATATTTATCAACTAACCATATTAAAAGAGAAATAAGTCCAAAAGAGGTCTTTTTGTCTCATTCAACATGCATACATCCCATCACTGTCTACAACTGTCAGTAACCTTAGAATAAAATTCTATTTTGTGCAGGTTCCAACGTTAATGCAACATTTTATTAAAGTCAAGTAAGCGTTTTCACAACTTGCCATATTACAGTTTGGATCAGCTGACACATTTACCTAACATTTACGATTTCAACGTTCGGCTAAATGACCCTTTACCCGGGAACAACGCTCACGGTTGCGTGCGATAGGATCCCTATTAGATATGAATAATCACACTGCACCGCCATAATATCGGAAGGAATCGAGTGGGAGGGTGGAGGTACAATGAACCCCATAACTAACCTATACACGGACGGGTCGAAGATTGGTGACCAATCGGCTGGAGGTTTCTGTGACATGGGTCGTAACTTTCGCAAATACTTTCGCCTGCCGCATCATAGCACAGTATTTCAGAGTGAGATCGTGGCTATTGCGGAAGGGATAAAATAGTTGAAGGGAATCGATAACAGACTACCGGTTCGTATATTTACGAATAGTAGGAAGGTCAACGAGGCCCTGAGGAATCATGTGGTTCAATCTCGGTGTGTACTACAGTGCAAGGATGAGATTAACTCATACACGCAATGTGGAGGCATAGAGATAATATGGATTCCAGGACATCAGGGAATACCTGGAAACGTTGACGCAGATAGGCTAGCAAAGATGGAAGGATTAATGGCGAACATCACACTAGATAGTCCGAAGCCATTTCAGGTTTTTAAGAACGAACTGAAGCGATGGGCTACAAAATTGCATACAAGAGATTGATAGCACCGTAGGTAGGCTGACTAGAACTCTATGGGGGGACCCAGATGGTAATAGGACAAAGGAGGTGCTAACATTGAGTAGGCCAGCACTACGGAGATTGCTTTATTTAATAACAAGACATACAGAGTTAAGGAATCACCTGGGACGAAAGGGTATCGTTGGCGATATAACATGCAGGGCCTGCCAGGAAGAGGACGATACACTGCAGCACTACTTGTGGTGCTGGCCAGCTTTTAGCTAAGTCAGAAGACAAACATTTAATCAGGAGATTATACAGGGGATTGAATTTCTTATGGGCTCTAATTGGAGAGACTTAAGGAAGTACATTGAAGAAACTAGGTTCTTGACGTAATCAAACTCAGAGGTTTCCTACAGTAGAATGGGAACTCCTTATTATAGAGCGCACAACAGGCCTATGAGGTCTAAGTGTAATCCAGGACGGATTGGGAAGATTATGCCCCTCTTTTAAACCTAACCTAACATCAGGTTGCATTCAATATCTATTGTTTTTTATATATGCATATATACAAAAATATAATAATATCAAATATTGTTTTTATTCAAATAAAGCTTGCAATTCCTCTTGATTTAAAATATATTAAGCAAATTCTGTTCATAATCTTTCATAATTTCTATAGTAAAAATTATTTTCTCATTTATTCATTCTATGTTTATTTTCGCAATATTTCTCATTTTATTATACGTCCAAATATCTATAGTTAAAACCAAACAACAAATAAATAAGAAGTAAAAACGTTAAATTCGACCGGGTCGAATCTTAAATTCTTTTTGGAGAGTATTAAAACTGTATTCTGCCGGGGTCTCTCTAGAAAGGGGCGAGGGGGAGACATTCCACCTTTGCCATAAAACTCAAAAAATATGTGTTTGGAATAATTAAATTTAAAATTTATTTTTAATTATTATTAGTTTATTTATTAGTTTATTATTATTTTTTATAGGATCATTAAGAGGGCAAAGAGGGAGAACGGGGTAGGACAGAGGGGCACCAGGTTACGTCTCAGCTTCGTCATTAAAGCTTAAAATTGTTATTTTTAAGGAATGTAGGCTTAAGTAAAACAATTTGTTTAATTTTTAAACTATTTTCTCATATAATAACCCCCACTAAAGGGGCGGCGTCCAAAAATTAAATTTATTGATTTGATGGCTTCAAGTTTAACGCGTTGGACCTTCTTTGACATAAAAATATATCATCTGTTTAACAAAATTACAAAAAAACTTTAAAAATTAATTTGTTTTTAGAGGTTGGTTTAGTTCTTCTTAGGGGAACTTTTTTCCCTCTGCTCCGATTCAGCCCATTTACGAACTTGACCTGAGCTATCCTTCAAGATATATTTATATCAAATTTCAAGAGTTTTGGAGGGTATAACACACAACACACGTATAAATTGTATACCAGATGAATTAGACTCGGGTGTTCTGGAAAGAACAAAAATAGTTATGCTTAATGATATTTAAAATGAGTTAGTTATGTTCACATATATTTTTTGATGGATTGAAGTGTTAATTTAAGCTATTTGTTCTTCGTTAAGTATAATCCGTTTATTTACACCACGCTTAAAGACACTGTACGCTTATTTACCTCAAGATTTGGGTCCTTGTACTTACATTTTTATAACAAAAGTACAAGTTTAACTGCTTAACTACTCCATTCTTGTAATTGGCTTAAAAAGTAAACTACTAAAACTAAATATGTCCTCAATTATTGACGAGGTAATTAACCGTGGACTACATGTATGTATTTTTGTACATATTAAATGAAAAATGTTTGGACTTATATCCTTGCACTACTTATATATATTATTCTTGCAAATGTAATTTAATTTTATTTAGGCAATACTCGGCTTGCTTAGTAGCTTCGTTATTACTGTGTGACTTTCCAGTTTTCCACGCTTGGGAACAAGAAGCTTTTGCTTCTTTTATCAACCCTTCTCTGAGGTAAATTAGTCCCAAATTCGCCAGTAAGATACCTTCCTGAGATGCATCTTTAAAATTGCTTAGTACTTCTAAAGCTTTGAATATGTACTGTCTAGCATCATCAAAATGTTCCATCTTAAAAAACAAAGTTTATTGAAGTATTTTAATTAAATATTGAAATACTTACATTTGAGCACGCAACGCTTAAATTATTTAAGATTGTAATGGCTTCTTCGTTTGCGTTTCCATGAATTTCTACAAAACAATCGTAAGCCTCTTCGAAACATTTCTTAGCTTGCTTAAAGTTATTTTCTTGCATAAGCAATTGGCCAAACCTTTATGAAAAATACAAAATTACATGTTAAGAGACAATAAAGAACTCTTACAACTAAAGAAATAATTGCAGAATATGATAACTTCTTATATTTAGTTCGCAAGTTAACTCATTTTTAGTATGTACAAAATTCCCAAACTCTGATTACTAAAATTCCATTTTCTTTATGCTTTTTCCAGAACCACTTTTTTAACTTAAAGCTAAGAAAACGGAAAATAGAAAAATAAATCGGGAAGTTACTGGTTTTACCCCACTTAGAAAAAAAATCCGAAGGAGTTTTCTTGGCTATTGAAAGAGTATGTCTGTATGTATAAGTGTGTGAAAGTATGAGACCCGCTTATAATTTTTAAATGGTTCAACCGAATCGAAAGAAACGTGATTTCCTGTGAATTGGAACCGATTCGGACTGGCAGATTTTGACAATTATGTGGTTTTTAAAATAACTTTTAAATAGCTCTATGGATCGATTCCACAAACTATTCATTCAAAAACCACGTCGATCGACACTAACCGGGTCAAAATCGAATGATGCGTTAGTGAGATATCGTGAACGAAGAAATTCGAAATAATTTTATAAAACTCCGCATTTCGATTTGACATTCAAAGCCACGTCGATCGACACTAACCGGGTTAAAATCGATTGATGCGTTAGTGAGATATCGTGAACGAAAAAATTTGATAAAACTCCGCATTTAGACTTGGTTGAAATTAGCGGAAAGTTGCAGGGATGGTCAACCATTTTTCATATATTTGTTTATAAATATAAGAATTTCTCAAATTCTATTTCTTTAAAAACATTGGTTAGTGCATATATCACTGACTACATTTGCAAAGTGGAATAACTTTTACCATATTGAAAAGTGGAAAAACTGGACAGAAAAATTTTCTAAATATTCCGAAATAAAAATTTGTCTAAAGCGTTGCATATTAAAATTCAATAACTCAATCTAATTTTCTATTTTGTGGAAAGAGTTACAATTAGGTTACCAATTGGCTATTTCTAGTCCATTTGTTTGTCTTCCTAAATGCAACTTTAAAAGGGTGAGGTGCGCCAAAAAACTCTATTAGGTAACCTTAGTTATAAATTGTAAAAGAAATTTCATTCCATTACCTAGTATTTTTAAAATTAAAATGTACGCTGTTATTTCAAAAAATTGCTTCTTTATGTAGATACTTTAGGCAACTTTTTTTTTAATCTTGGACCAGCACTCAGGGAATGACCCCTACATATGCAGTGCATTGCGCCGGAAATAGAAAGGCGGGTATAGTATTAAGGGGACAGATGAAAGATGAGAAGTTAGGGAAGAGAAGTCAGTCGCTGCCAATTGTGTTCAGTGACTACTGCTTTGCCTTCATCACTGAAACAGGCCGACAACAACTGACACAACCATGCACTAATGCTGATCAGAAGAATGCAACACAATACACCCACTTTTGTTTCATGTATTAATTTTTTGCTATTTAATTATTCAATTTTCTATATCTTTACTTTTTATAAGTATTTTGTTTACAGCGCGCTTATGACGATTAATTACATATGTATGTTCGTGAAATTAGATGTAGTAGCAGAGACAAATGTAATTTAAACAATTATGATGGGGTGATACATACAATAAGAATATTTGGAGTTATTAAGAATGTAGTAGTCCCTTTCGATATTCGTAATAAAACTAACTAGTGCTGAAATTAGTGTTTCCTTGTTAATGATTTTATTTTATTTTTTTAGGAGACAGACTATGTATACGTATACAATTTACTTTAACCAAATACATGTTTATTGCCTACTATATCACAAGAAAAACATGCTTTTTAATGGCCGCCTAATTCTTATATTTGTGATCATGTTTTTTATATTTGCTCCGAAGTAAAAGACGTCGCACAAAATATTACTTCTCTCTTTACTTTGCTTGTAAATGGCATCATTGAACTGTAATTCTCCAAACAACCCAGCAACGGTACACGCACTAAAAGTCAATATGCAACAATTTATTCGTGATATACCGGCCAATATCTTGGAAAGTAATCAAATTGGACTCAGCGTATGAACCATTTTATATGTTTTTTTTAAATCAAATTCGAAAGCTTTAAAAATATCACCCATATATGAGGCGTTCAGTGCCAAAACGGCCTAACCCTCATTTTCAAAAAAAATCAAACTGACTATGCTGATCTAACCGGAACCTTTTGAAATAAATACTAAAAAACTCCCTATTGCATAGTATAACACTAGGTTATACTACCTGCTGAAAACTGTTTTTCCTCTCTGCAAAGTTAAAAAAAATGAGGATGCCATAATGGCCTAAGCCACTTAGGCCAAATCGAATAATAGAAATAAAAAATATGTATGGGTTAGACCAAAAACGCATGTTACGTTTAAAATTTTTAAAAATCAACTTTCCTTTTTGTAAGTAAAAACCATAGTTTAAGTAATAAAGTTGACTTACGCCATCAGCTGTTGCGATTTTGCTCCAAAATGCATTTTAATCAACCTTGGTTTCATAGTTTGTTTTGATTGTTGATTCTACCCATTAAATGCCAAACTGTAATTTGCATTAGTCTGTGTAGACACTGCCTTTTTGTTGTTTGTGTTTTCATTTTTTGGAGCTTTTCGAAGATAATACGTATTCTCTACTTGCAGCTGATTGCTATCGCGTGTAAATGAAGCGTTAGTTAAATAGACTATGGGAAAAACTTTCTTTTTTGTAAGTATCGGTATAGCTCGTTAAATAGTTATTCTTGTTTAAATAATAAATCCACTAGTTTGTCAAAGGTAAGTTCATAAGATCTATTGAAGTGTGTTATCAGTTTTTTTAATTGAAAATGTATTAGCAAGCAAAAAAATAGTACGTGAATAAACATGTCTGATGCTGACTCGATGAGTTTACAAGACTTCGAAAATTCTGGATCGGAGTACGTCCCAACACCAAGTGGGTCATCAATTTCATCGAGCTCTTCCGAAGATACACTGCCTGGGCCATCGGGACTTGCGGCAACAGAATCCCAGATCGGAATAACAGAAAATGAAAGCAGGTCAGCTGAACCAGATATCGAAGTTGAAAGCAGCAAGGAATTGAAAATATCTACTAGAAAACGGATTGTCAAGAAATCTAACTGGAAAAAACACGTAAGTAAAGTTCAGAGAAATTCCGGAAAATCTTATAAAACTGTGAAAGGAGTTATGAAGCCAGCTAAAACACTTAATGCGCTTGAATGTCCATGTCCGTTAAAATGTCATCAGCATTTCACTGAGAATAATTTACGAAGTATTTTTGAAAATGTTTATAAAATTGGTGATCATGATTTGCAAAATGCTTATTTATGTGGACAAATTGCAGTAATTGAAACAAGAAGATCTAATAAGAAGTCTGTTGGCGAAACCCGAAGATCTAGTACAAGAATTTACAAACTTCCTGGAGTAAATAATGTCGGAATGCATGTCTGCAGAAGATATTTTAAGCAGATCTTACAAATAACCGATGGTCGTATTACACGTGCACTTAAGCATAGAGCACCTGGAAGTGTCACAACTACACCAAAATTTGACCAAAGAGGAAGACACCCACCTCATAATAAGACCAGCGTTGAAGCTACAGAAATCGTGAAAGAATTTATCAATAAATTTCCGAGATATAGCTCCCACTATTCAAGAAATAAGAATATTCAAAGAGAATTTCTCGCACCTACCTTAAACATATCGATTATGTACAATCTATATCGTGGAACTGTAGAAATGGACAAAGTTGTATCTAAACTCGTTTTCACCAAAATCTTTTCAGAAAATTTTAATTTGCATTTTCGAGCTCCAATTTCCGACAGCTGCAAAAAATGTGATTCTTTTAAAGTAAAAATTGAAGGCGCAGGTGATCCTTCTGAAAAGGAAAGGATTACGAGCGAAAGAGATTTACATCACCGAAAAGCTGAATCAGCTAGAACTGGGATGCAATTGAACTCGCAACTTAACAAAGAAGAATATGCAGTTATAGCATTCGATCTTATGAAAACTCTGCCGACACCAGTCATTTCCACAGGAGTTGCTTACTACAAAAGACAGCAATGGGCCTATTGTCTTGGTATTCATGACCTTATCACGAACAAGCCATTCATGTATACCTGGAATGAGGGAATAGCTTCACGTGGCCCACAGGAAATAGGGTCTTGCATTATGCATTACGTGAAAGCCAATGTCAAATGTAAGAACTTAATAATGTATAGCAATCAATGTGGTGGCCAAAACCGTAACATAAGAATGAGCACTATTTGCACATACATGGTCAACAATTGGACCTTCCCAGTAGAACAGATAGACCTCAAATTTTTAGTATCTGGCCACTCATTCCTACCATGCGATCAAGATTTTGGTCTCATTGAAAAGGAAAAAAATATATTATAAGGACATTTTTACGCCTGATGATTGGGATCGTGTAATCATCACGGCAAAAAAAAAAGAGAACCATTTCACTTGGTAAAGACGGCAGATGATATTAAAAGCATATCCTTAAACGAGAAACTAGTGACAAACAGAAAAATGTCCGGAGACAAGACTTAAAAAGTTGAATGGCTTAAGATTCTGTGGCTTCGATTTCAAAATGTGAAGTCATTTATAATTCAATACAAATATTCAAATAACATAGATGTTTTATTTGAAGAAGTTGATATTTCAAAGAGGAACTCCAGCAAGTTTTTAAATTTTGAATTGGAACCGCTTTATCCTGGAGGACGATTCATTGAAGCTGCAAAGTTCAAGAATTTACAGGAACTCAAAGAGTTCATACCGCCTATAAAGCATGCATTTTATAATAATTTAAAAACAAATTCGAGAGCCGAAGAAGAAGATATTCAGGAAGAAGACGAATAATTATTATTATTAATTTGTATTATTTAAAACGATAAAAATTCTTTTTATTATTTATCTGAAGAAATTTTGTATGTTTTAATAAATGGAGCCAAAATGGCCTAACCCTCAGTTCCTATCAATATATTTTTTTTAATGGATTCCAAAATGGCCTAAGCCACTTTAATTTTTATATTAACTGTTTAAAACAGTCTTTATCTAAGTTAATTAAGACCTAATGATTAACCTAAAACAAATATTACAACTAATATTTATTTACGATTAATAACAAAATAATAAAAATATTTTAAAAAGTTATTTTCTTTTAACTTCGTTTTTCTCAGAACAATTTTTTTGGGCTTAGGCCGTTTTGGCGCTGAGCGCCTCTCATATATATATATATATATATATATATATATATATAGTGAAACTTCGATATAACGAACTTCGTTATAATGAAAAACTCATTATAACGTATGTTTTATTCATGCCATTGAGAAAACCTCTTTATTGCAAAGTTTTTCATACAAAAATACACTATAGCTATAACGAAAAATTCTGAGGAAAAGAATTCTATATACCGAAATGTTCCTTACAATTCCTCAATATAACGAAATAAGAATAAATCGTAAATGGTAATGTAGCCTTACAAAAATTGCGAAATATAAAAATATTTACAAGCGCATTTGTAAAGCTTATAGACAGCGAAGTACTCACAAAACGCTCTATACAACGAAGTAAGAATACTATTATAACAAAATGGTAAAGTGTCGTTATCAAAAGAACGAATTCTTAATGTGTGTGCAAAACTATGGTTATAACGAATTTCTTTCGAATTTCTTTAACTTTCGTTACATCAAGGCTTTGCTGATTATATTTATAGCGAAGCAATGGCTATAACGAAGTATTTTCGGATCCCTTATATCGAAGTTTTACTGTATATATATATATATATATATATATATATATATTTATATATATGTATATATATATATACGTAAATATATATACATATATATATATATATATATATATATATATATAGATATATATATATATATATATATATATATATATATATATATATACTTTTATATATATAGTATATATGCATATAAATAAATCCATATATATATATATATATATATATATATATAGTATATATGCATATATATATATATATATATATATATATATATATATAGTATATATGCATATAAATATATATATATATATATATATATATATATATATATATAGTATATATGCATATAAATATATATATATATATATATATATATATATATATATATGTATATGTATATATAGATATTTATATATATATATATATATATATTTATATATATATACTTATATAAATATGTATGACTATAAATATATCTATAGTATATATATAAAAATAAGTTGTGTTCGTGATTTTATAACTCGAGAACCACTCAACCGATTTTCAAACGAGTACATGCGTTGAAACGGTTTACTTTCACTGATGGTTTATAAAAAAATCGACAAATTTCTACGAATATGCATTATACGCGCACTTTTATGATGGTGTGTTTTCCCTTTATAAAATGTAATTTTTTTCTTATGAGAATTACATTTTGTCGGTATAAGGCTCTGCTTGCTCATGTCATTTGACTTATTTAATTTCTGTGTGCTTATTGATTGTCATTTAAATTAACAGTGCGAGCATTGACATATTTTTAATTACTGATTTGTAATCCTTCAGTTAAAATTAAAATCTTGTGCATAAAACAAAAAATTAAAAAAATTATTCAACAATCAAGAAAATGTCTATTCTTTCTAGAAAATTTTATGTTTAATACAAAGACGTAAACGTATGTTATTGTATTGTCCAGCTACAAGGGCAGGGTTACTCTAGTATATATATATATATATATATATATATATATATATATATATATATATATATATATATACATATATACATATATATATATATATATATATATATATATATATATATATATATATGTATATATATATATATATATATATGTATATATATATATATATATATATATATATATATATATATACATATATATAGCTTATACAAAACCAATTTCACAATTATATGAAGCCGTATTTTCTACCATGAAAATAATTCTAAGCAAAGTACGCAATCGATTATCCGATAGACATGTGGCCGACCTACTAAGAACAAAAGAGTACCGAGGCCATATAGATCTGAATGAGCTAATAAATATTTATTTTAAATAAACATTTATTATAAACGAGTTTACAAAATAAATACAACTTTCATCAGTCTGATGCTAATAAATAAAAATATTGTGAATTTGTTTTTTTTCGTGCTTTTCTATAACGCGTTATAAGCAAGAGAAGTTTGATCATCTGCGGTTTAGATCAAAATGTTCCTCCTCAGACATAAAAATGTAGTTCATCTGCTGCCGCCATTTGAATCATCTCGCAAAATTCCAAGCGAATCGGCAAGTATGTTGTGCTCAGTTTGCTTGTTGTTGAACTCATTAATCTACTGATGATTTGGTGTAAGAACCAATGAAATGCAGGCATATAGACATACTTGACCACATAACAAACAAAAAGCACTAATTTAATTGTGACAATATGTCGAATAAACGATTTTAAAAACGTTTTGTGTAGATTTTGTTTTTCATTGTGCCTTTTTTATATACTTTTATTGCTTGCCAACGGCAGACTAATTGTATGAAGGTGGAAAAACAAAGTAGATTTATATCGAATAAAATTTGTTTGTTGTATTTTCTTGAATTAAATAGTCTGGCAACTTCGTGATGAGCAGATGAAAAATTCTGGTTGGCTTTATAAATTTACACAAAGCGTGGAATAAATTTCTATAAAACTGCAAATTAATACATAAAATATTATTAAAGTTACTAACTAATAAATATAGTCTAATTGATCGGTTTCGGTGCCTCCTGAGAGTGGTCTACATCATATTTGGCTGTCATAATTACTTAGCGAAAATCTTTTTTCATTCTAACCTCACTCTGTACACATTGTGCACTAAAAACTATTTTTTTTTCGCGCAAAACATGTCTCCCGTTGACATTATCTGCTGCTCGCTGCATACTTGTGGACAAAACATTACTAAGTCGCAAGGAAGTATTTGCTATGCGTTGTGTTCTAAGTGGTTCCATGCCAGTTGTGTTGGGTTGTCGTCTGATCAGTTGACATACATCAAAAAAGGAAAAGGTGTTATCAACTTTCTATGTGAACATTGCAAGACACCTAGAAGTGACACAGAATTTTCATTGCGTGAGGACTTGAGATTGGGGCTTGCTGATGTGCAATCTAGGTTTGATAAGATACTTGCGGAAGTTAAGATGGAACTAAATAATAAATTCACTGAACTCAAGAATGGCATAGATGATTGTAACGAAATGATTAAGATAGTAGATGCGTCAACTAAAAACAAGGTGAAATTGCTGGAAGATCATAACGAAATACTGCAAAGAAGATTGAATAGGAACGACATTATCATAAACGGTCTACCCAAGTATCATAATAATGTCCAAAGTGTTGTGGTCAATATCTGTGAAATACTAAATACGAAACTTGAGGAATATGACATAAACTGCTGCTATTTCACAAACAAAGGGAACACACTATTGGTTAAAATGAACAGTTTATGTAAGAGAGATGACATTATGCGCAATTATTTCCGAAACAGAAACTTGATGCTGTCGTCTGTTATGAAAACAGACATTAATAAGAGAATATATTTGAATGACAACCTCACTGCAATAACGAGAAAATGTCTCTTACATTGTCGTAAACTCAAAACGGAAAATAAAATAATCAATTTTCGCTTGTTAAATTTTGATAAGCCTAAGGTGAAAGTGTTGCTACCGGATCGTAGCTCCAATACCTACGATATGCTTCAGTTCTACTCACATTTCAACATCACAAACTAATGTAACTATGTTCAAAATTTCTTATAACTATACTCAATTAACATCTTTGTGAATTTATATAGCCAATTGAGATATATACGTGTATATTACATATTTTATTTATTTCAAACACTATATATTTATATATATATATATATATATATATATATATATATATATATATTGTAAGCGTAGAGGGAACATCTAAACTGCAGAACGGACATTTCTTCGGTGGTCGCAGGCGAGAGCAGTCGCCAAATAATTAATTACAAATTTCATTACCTTACAGTTCAGAAGTGAGATAAAAAAACCACCCTAAACGTTAAACCAATGTATTAAAAAAATGTATAAGGAAAAGTAAAAACATTTGTATTGATATAAAAAAAAGTATGTGTTTTAATAGTGATCATCTAAATGATAATAATTGTACTTGAGTGCGCGCGACAACGAAAATGAAACTAAATACTCTCTCGGGAGACGTGAACGACAACAAGACAACAAGAAAAGAAGCAATTGTGTTTGCATGTGCGCAGCAGTAAAAAAATTAAGATCTGTGTTAACATTCTCTAAAGCGGAATCTGTGAAAACGAACGAAAGAATTAAATTGAATTTGCATGTGCGTGGTTACACAGTCGAAACGAAGATTTCAAGAATTTTAAGTAAATAAATAAACATTGAAAGAAATAAAAAAACTGAATAGCGGATTATTTTTTCCCTTATATACAAACGAACAATAAAGTTTGCCTAAATAAGAAATGTATGAAAGATTCAAAACGTATGCAATGTATTGAGGACAGTGGTAAATAGTGAGTGGAAATAAATGAACAAACAACCAAGAACGAACAATATTCATAACGACGGCATAAAATGAATATCTGTTGAACGATTAAAGCAATAAGTTTCCAACAAAGACGTAGTGTGATTTCTTGGCTAACGGTGCACTGTCGCATACAGTGGTTAGAGGACGATAAAATTCGAAAAAAACGCAGACGGAAAATATATTAATTGAACGTTAAGAAGAGTGATATATATATATATATATATATATATATATATATATATATATATATATTAAACGAAACACATACAGTGGTTCGAGAACGGTAAAATTAAAAAAAACGCAGACGAAATAAATATTAATTGAACGTGAAAAAGTTGATATACATATATATATATATTTATATATTAGACGAAACGCATTAATAAATACATGAGTATTTAGTAATTTAAAGAAACAATCGTGCTAACGGGTAAACGGTGAACTGTGCAACGAAACGTATTTAACAGTTTGATTATATAACGTATTTTGACGGTATTTTAACGCACTTTAGACGACGATGAAGCGTATAGCAGATTTAAAAGTCGTAGATCTAAAGGATCTCCTACGAGAACGTAGTTTACCAACGAGTGGCTCTAAGGCTGAACTAGTTCAACGTTTAGAAGAGGCTGTAGGTTCTACCGAAATTGACTTTGTTGAAGAACAGCCAGATGGAAATGATGATGTGCGGGCACAAATCAATAGCTTACGTTCTATGGTAGAAGATGTGATGTCGATGGTGCAACAGCAAACTATCTCCAACGCACAACCGGTAAGAGAAACGCGCAGTGAATTCCCTCCCTATCAACCGTCCGTATCACCTCGAAATCTCGGGTTAGGAAGACGTAACGTGTACAGTGTAAAAGAAATTTCCGATACCCTCCCCGAATACGATCCTACTAAAGATTCGCTTTTTAGTATTGAACAATTTATTGAACAATTTAGAGATCATTAATGTTGGCCGTATATAGTAAGTTAAAGGGCCCGGCAAAGTTATGGGTCGACGCGTCCGAAGAACTTTATGTGTCGTGGCGTGAATTTTCAGCTGCATTGAGACCAGAATTTTGAGTTTTACCCAATGAAGCCGATATACACTTCAAAATGTCGAATGTAACGCGAAAAACGGGTGAGTCCGTAAATGAGTATTGTTTTAGAATGAGCGCTTTAGGTAAACGTTGTCGCCTGAGTGAATCTGCTATAATTAAGTACACCCGTGAGGGGCTTAAACATCGTGAGTTACAGGCTGCTATTGCATTTGGCAGTTCCAAAGCGTGATTATGGAAACAAAAACGAGAACGAGACGTTTGACGATGTGGCTAAGCCGACCAAACCAGAACGTAAGCCAATTGTGTGTTTTAATTGTTCGGAGGTAGGCCATATATCTAGCGCATGCCCAAAACCACCGAAACGTACGAGATGCAGGGATTGCCAACGAGTGCATCCAAGAGGATCAGCAGTAAACTGCGGTAAAGCCAACGTGCGAAATACGAACTGTGTAAAAAAACAATTTACTGACAAACAAGTTCAAATAAACGGCATCGAGATGTTTGTATTAATTGATACGGGCAGCGAATGTAGCATGATTAGAAGATCTAAAGCAGTTGATATTGACGCCGACAAGAAATCATGTAGCGTGTGCATTAGCGGAGTATGCGGTGGTACGAGAATTCTGCATGAAGTAATGGAAGTGAAATTCAAGATTGATGACATTGAGTTGCAGGTTGACTTGTTCATCGCAGATGACGACGTATTTTCATCCGATGTATATAATTGGAAACGACGTTTTTGCAAACAATAACGTACGCCTTATTTGTAACGATGTCGGTCAACGATTTGAATATTTAAACGTGTCGAAAACCAAAATTGACAATCAAACGCGCGAGAAAATAACGGAAATCGAACACGGTGAAATCGATGAAAGCACAAGAGACAATTTAATACGTTTAATCGAAGAATATCGGTATGTTTTCGGTAATGAAGTGAGTGAAATCGGTCTGACAGACGTAATAAAAATGGAAATAAAGACACAAATACACCGGTCATGGCAAAACCGTATCGTCTCCCAGAAACGAAGAAAGAATCTGTAAGAAAGATGATAGATGAACTTTTAGCTAATGATATCATCGTTAAGTCAACGTCGAAATACGCGAGCCCTATTGTGTTGGTGAAGAAGAAAAATGGTAACGACCGTCTTTGCGTTGATTACCGCCGTCTAAACAAGCATATGATTAAAGAAATTTTCTCCACTCCAAATATTGAAGAACGGCTGCAGGAGGTCATGAAATTCAACTACTTCACGGTCTTGGACCTCAACAGTGGTTATTACCAAATACCGTTTACGCAGACTAGTAAAAAATTTACAGAATTTGTTACCCCCGATGGTGTGTATGAATTTAAGCGTATGCCGTTTGGGTTGAAAAACGCACCTGCTGTGTTCCAACGGTTAATGGCCTTGATACGTGATAAAACGAATGACAGTGACGTAATCCGCTATATGGATGACATCGTAGTGGGTAGTAACGGCGTGGAAGAAATGTTTGAGAAGTTACACCGAGTCTTCAGTGTACTACGTGAATTACCTAAAATTGACACTCAACGTGAAGAAATGTAAATTCTTTGAGCAAACGATGGAGTTCCTGGGGCATAAGATACATAACGGTGGCATGAGTCCAGGAGCTGCGAAAACAAATGCAATTTTAGAATTTCCAACGCCATCTAACGTTAGAGAAGTAAGACAGTTTTTAGGCCTAAGCGGATATTTTTTCGCAAGTTTGTACCCGGTTATGCGTTAATATCCGAACCCTTACGTAAATTGCTTAAGAAAGATATCCAGTTTTATTGGAAAGACGAGCAGAACGAGGCTTTCTTAGCGCTAAAAACAAGTTTAACTACAAGTCCGGTTATAGTTGGTTACAAAACAACATCGGAGCATCAAATACATACGGACGCGAGTACAATAGGCTTGGCAGGTGTTTTAATGCAGCAAGAGGGCGCCGATTGGAAACCAATAGCATTCTTCAGTCGGTCAACAACAAATGATGAACAAAAGTACCGTAGCTATGAGTTGGAGGCTCTAGCTGTTGTAGAGTCCCTTGAGCGTTTTCGTTATTACGTTTATGGTAAAAGTGTAACGGTAATCACCGATTGTAATGCTATCAAGACAACAATGCAGAAAAAAGAGTTGATACCACGAATCGCTAGATGGTGGCTGCGAATCCAGGACTTTGATGTAAAGATCGATCACCGTTCAGGTCAGCGTATGCAGCACGTCGATGCATTGAGTCGAGCACCATATGAAGAGTCACGCGAATTGGATACGGCATCACTACGAATCTCAAAAACAACAATAAGTGAAAATGATTTATTATTTTCTATGCAATTGCAGGACGCAAGAATTGGTGAGATCGTAGAAAAGGTAAGAGCTGGTAATAAGGAGATGTGCAACGACTATGTGATAAAGGATGGTAGACTATTCCGAAAGCTAAAAGACAAATGTTTATGGGTTGCGCCAAAAGCCCTACGTTGGCATGTGATTCAAGGGCAACATGATAACGCTGGCCATCTAGTAGTGGAAAAGTCGTTAGAAAACCTTCAAAAGCATTTCTGGTTCCCTAGGATACGAAACATCGTTAAGTCGCATATTAAGTCTTGTATAGAGTGCGCCTACAATAAAGTCCAAGGAGGGAAACGTGGAGGTGAGTACCATTATGAAAATATAAAGATTGATGCGTTTTACACTCTGCTTAACGATCTTCACCAAACTGTTCCCACTAAAAGGGTTACTGGGAGTCCCAAGAGAAGTTTCCTTGATTTTGATGAAGTGAGAGGTGAGAGCTGCTAGAAATATGAGGGACCTGGCATTTAAAGCCTACAAGGAAAATGTAAATGACCTCAACTGGAAAATATACTGTAGGTATAGGAATAAAGTTAAAAGTATGATACGTAATTACAAAGCAAAATTCTGGGAGAATAAGTTTAGGAACTGTGGCAGTGGAGGTATTTGGAAGATCTTAAACAAGGAGACAAGAAATTATTCGAGTTGCTTTGATGCTCACGATCCGGAATCGTTCAATCGTTATTTTATATCATCTCAAGTTCACTCTGATGATGCTTACCCGGATTTCAATAGCTTCTCCCACACGGGGTTTTCGTTTAGATGCATTGATGAATATGAACTCACCCTTGCACTTCTAAAAATTAAGTCTAATGCGATAGGTTGTGATATTATTCCGCATACGTTTATGAAAATAACTTTCCCTTATATTAGTAAAATGCTTTTGCACATTTTTAATACAGTTATAATGGCTTCTAGCTTCCCTACTATCTGGAACACTTCCAGAGTTGTTCCTGTGAAGAAGAAAGGTTCTCGAACATGCTTGGAAAACTACCGGCCAATCAGTATATTACCATGTCTTTCAAAGATGCTTGAAGTTATATTAAAAGAACAAATGCTGGAGCACTTGAACTTGAATAATATGCTCAGTAATTGCCACTTTGGCTTTCGTTCTGGGTGTAGCACTTCTTCACTTTTACTTAATTTAACGGAATGTATTCGTAATAACCTTAATAGCAATAGGATATCAACGTTAATATCTCTGGACCTCAGTAAGGCGATTGATACCGTAAATTATACCATATTGGTCAACAAGCTTTCATCTGAATTCAACTTTTCTTCCTCATCTTGTAATTTGATGTTTTCTTATTTAACTAATAGATACCAATATGTTGGAGTGGGTGGTCTAAGTTCCTCAACTTCTCTCTGTACAAGCGGTGTACCGCAAGGTTCTATCCTTGGTCCGCTTCTTTTTCTAATTTATATGAATGACTTCGTCAGCTTCATTGGAAACACACAATGTAGAAATTTTCTTTTTGCGGATGACATAAATTTGCTGTTCACTGGTGAACGTCAGTTTCTTGACTGCCACGAGGAAACTATTAATTACGTATTGTCGCTAGTATCTGATTGGGCGGAATTCAACAAACTCAATTTTAATTCTACGAAAACTAAAGCGATATCATTTGGGGCATGATCAAGTTTCTATTTCTGTTATATTCAATGGCGTTTGTGTACCCTTTGTGGACTCTATGAAATGCTTAGGATTAACACTAGACAAATATCTGTCTTTTGAAAACCATATTTCTGATGTTGCTGCTAAAGTGAACAGCACACTGAGATCGTTATATAATCTTAATTGTTATTTTCCACTAAGAGCAAGGTTTATTATGGCACATTCCCCACTGATGACACATATTCTTTATTGTCTTGAAGTTTATAGTGGTTATTCATCATCTAACATACATAAATAGACTGAGATTAATTTTTAATCGCATTATAAGATACATCTTCAAATTGAGAATTTACGAACACATCTCTGATCACGTCAAACTGTTTCTTAAATGTAGCTTCCTTGACTTCATTAAAACTCTATATTATTTCTATAATATTATTAAATCTAATTCCTCTTTATCCTATTTGTTTAAATTCTCTAATACCTAAAATAAACAACACTACATTTGAAAGATCTTTTCAAATTAGAGTATGCAGACTTTACAATGAACTTCCTATTACTGTTAGAAATTTTGAACATTCCACCCCTAGCTTGAAACATAAGCTTTATGTTTTATGATTCACATATTGCATAATGCTTACGGCAATAAGATCACATTTTTGCCTTTTGTAGTAAAATCTTGTAAATGTACCCGCATTATGCTCAGGGAACTTTTGCTCATTTGTAAATATCATATGTAAATATAACATTCAATATTTTTGTAATATAGTATTATTATAATATGCTTATATTTTAATACGATAATGTTAGATATAAGTTCATCACTGTTAAGATAACTTTTAATCATATATGGCCCTACGGGCTCGATTAAATTAATTAAATAAATGAAATGAAAAATGAAATTAATTTCAAATCCTATGGTTTTGCTTGTGTAATTCTCAATTCATTTTTGGGAGTTTATGTATAAGCTAAAAGGTTTTGTTATTTTGGAATTATATTGGAATATAGACATACTTGACCACAAAACAAACAAAAAGCACTAGTGATGTCTTAACTTAAAATAATTATGCTTTTATTTTCAACACTTGTTAATTGAATCTTATATGGAAATAAGTTTTAATCTTGATGAACAATTGTTCATCACTGCCTGCTGACACCCGTTTGACCTTGTCGAAACTCTAGGATTGGATTGTAAGGTAGCTGCAGCAGCAATAGTTTCCTACGTCCGAACTGAGGGATGTCGATGACAAGACATTCTTGCAATTGTGCCACTCTTGTCAAAATTATTCACGAACCTCATTATAATCCATCTGCTAGGAGGAGTGCTAACATGCTCCTATATTTTCTTTGGACGGAAACTATAGACTCCAAAGCGTGAAAGCGGCGCACAAACCAAGTTCTTGTTTCATTGTCACAATTCTCCATTTTCGATTAATCTAAAGATCAATCCATAAAATAACAAGTAAAAACGTTATATTCGACCAGGTCGTATATTAAATAACCTCCAAATATTTAGTAAATAAATTTAATATGTTTACCTTGGTGAGACAGAGTTCCTTCAAGACTTCTCTGTACCGGGCGGGGTCCAAAAATAGACTATATAATGTTTTCCACAGACGAACGTATGGGCAATGCTATATCGTCTTCATCACTGATGAAGAATATATATTCTTTATGAGGTCCGATTCTTCCTGAAGGGTATTAAAACTGTATTTTGTCGGGGTCTCTCTGGCAAGGGCCGTAGGGGAGACATTTCACCTTTACCATAAGACTTCAGTTTTATGAGGAGTTGGTAGGGCAGAGGAGCACCAGGTTACGTCTCAGCTTCGTCATTAAGGCTTAAAAATTTTATTTTTAAGGAATGTAGGCTTAAGTAAAGCAATTTGTCAAATTTTTATACTATATTTGAATATAATAACGCCCACTAAAGGGGGCGGCGTCCAAAAATAATTTTTTGACTTTATGGCTTCAAGTTTAACACGTTGAACCTTCTTTGACATAAAAATATATCATTTGCGTAACAATATTACAAAAAAAAAAATAAAAAATTATGTTGTTTTTAGAGGTTGGTTTAGTTCTTCTTAGGGGAACTTTTTTCCCTTTTGCCCGATTTAGCCCATTTCCGAACTTGACCTGTGCTATCCTTCAAGATATATTAATACCAAATTTCTGGCTCGTTTCGTTTGGACTGAATCGTGATTTTTACAGACGGTCGGACGGGCATGCTCAGATCGTCTTAGATTTCATCACTGATCAAGAATATATATTTTATGGGGTCTCAGATGGATATTTCGCTGTGTTACAAACGGAATGACAAAGTGAATATACCCTCCAATTCTTTTTTGGAAGGTAGAAAAATGCAACAGGCTGGTTATGCAGAAAACATTTGTTACGTTTTTTTGGTAGCAGCTTTCAGAAGCCACCCTGTATTATTATTATACATTAGTATAAACTTAGAAACATATGTACGTATTAATATAAGAAGAATAAGCTTTAAACAATTTCCAAATTAAATGGTAATTATTACCGCATTTGGGTTCAGCCTATAAAAGAAAATCGTGGTTATTTTATTCCTACTTATTTATTTTAAATAGAAATTATTGTTACCAATTAACAAAATTCTATTAATTTAAATTAAATTGAATAAGGCGTGCGTTTTGACATACACACGATTCAGAAGTCGAACGAAAGAGAATGGTATGCAATACCAAAAATGCAATATAATTGTAAAAATTAAAAAGTAAAGCTACGAGAATCTTACTGGAAGATCAACACGTGTGCACATCCGGTAGTTTCCGTTGATGTTGTATTATTTTTGTTCAGCTAATAGTGGTTTAATTGTTTAACAAAGAAAGTAATTTTTTTTTTGTTGTTCCGAAGATTGTGCAGGTTATTTGATTCCGAATCATGTTGTATAACTTGTTGCATTTGATTTTGGAAGCAATCATTTTGTTGCGAGAAAACGTTTGTGTCAGAACTTTCGATGAAGGCCGACTTTGAGTCTGCTGATATTACTATTAATGTGACGGTCTCCAATATGTGTATTCTGGCCAAATGAAGGGAGCTGTTACTAACTTTGTCGTAGTTCGCACACTTGGGTGTGATAACCCATGAACGAAAGATACCATATGATTTTTTTTTATCTCGCACTCAGGGGATGACCCTTACATATGCAGTGCATTGCATACTCGTATAGTATTGAGGCGACAGATGAAGAAATATAAGGAGATAGAGAATTTTTGTAGCTTTTCGAACCTTTTTCTTCGCCGGCTAATTTTTTGCTACAGGACCGACGGAGGAGGAAGAGGAAGTGATGTTTTAGTACATGACAGGGTCAGTCAGTCAGCCTTCCATATTTAAACAGGCTTGCAACAACTAACTAAGATCAGAAGAATTCAACACAATATTCATGACTCAGTGCGGATTTCACTCAGGACCTTCCGCTTTGTGTTAACTACTTCAGCCAACAGCACAGAAGGGGCGGACGTATTTCGTTGAGGTACACAAAAAAATCGTGCTTAAAGTCGGTGAGCTTACAGGTCAAGTCCCACAAATATGGGATTTAGTGTGCAATAGTCGCCCGGTCTCACCGAGCTCTCGAATTTTAGCACCCTGTTAAAGGACTGGAACAACTACGGGTGGATGGCTGGCAAATGCCAACTTTTATTATCAAGTCGAACTCAGCTCGTGCCACAGTCACCTTCTTAGTCGGGAGTGCATTAGTTGGTCAATCGTGTCAAAACAAGTTGAACAGTTAATTGCTGCTGCAGCCAACCGCGAAAAAGCTATAGAAGTTGAGTAGTTAAGAAACCGCTGTGTTTTCACTGTCACATCCATTATTATAAAAACCTAAAACCACTAGTTGAACAGTTAGGTCCATTATACATAGCACTTGCTTTATTCCGTCGTTGTTTCTTTTATAAAATAAATTTTTCTGGTCAGGTTCGCCAATTTGGGTTTATGTCATATAAGAATATCTTGGTTGCTTTTAATTCATCCAATTTGTTTATTTTAAATAAAAATTATAATTAGTAATTAACAAAATGTAACACTGTACAACACAAAAAAAAATTACAAGGTCCGACCTATAGATTTTGATAGAGGAGGCAAAAAAAAAAGACACGTGTACCGGCGGTTTGAAAGTTTACATCTGAATTTCATTTGAGGGTGCATTAAAGTTTCCCAGTTCTGGCATATTCTTATTGTTAATCGGCATAAGAATCCATGTGATCTTTACATTTTAGGTACAAAATGTGTTCATCACATTTATGTAAAATGTTACGGAGAACATTTTTGTAGAATATGTTAACCCTCTAACTCCTCAAGGTATGGGTCTTTTTTGCCCTTATTTTAAAAAAGAGCAAAAAACACCATTAAATCAGGGATTTAAGGGGTTAAACTATTTCGCAAAACTGTTATCCGTTACATTACAACAAAAACAATGAAAAGCAAAATCAAAACAAAAACCAAGTGCTATATTTTTTATTGTACTGAAAACGTGTCAATTTGCGGTGCATATATTGTGTACATAATTTGTTTTGTGATTTGAGTGTTCTACTTAAAAAATAACAAAAAATTAAAGTAAACAATTAAACTTTACGTGTAAGATTTGTTTTGGCAAAAATGTCCAATTGTTTTAAAAAATGTGATTAATTTGGCTATATCTGCGGTATATATACTATACCGGAATATAAAGTTACGTTTTCCAATAGTCTTCAACCATCTATAAAAGGTATTTTAAGCTAATTTTGGTGGTCCAAAGGTAATTAATTTTTTGTTCTAAAACTATAGTTTTATATTTGAGCTCTCGCTGAAGGTCAACGAAATTCAATGCAGTTTGGAATTCCTATGCGGTGGTTAGATTCAGGTGAACATAATGACGCTACATGCTACGTGTGCCAAAATAGTCCTATATTAAAGTTGAATAGATATAGGCGAAAGAGTATGGTGAAATATTTCATCAGACATGCGCACCTCATTGAAGAACGCTATAAAGGGAAAAGCATTCATTCGCTTATCGCTGGACATTGTATGATAATGAAGTGAAATTGCCCAGAGCTAAAAACAATGTAATTAATGAATACTTCCTATCCAAATTTGCTATCGAAGGTAAAATAATAGAGATATTAGTGATTTTTAGTTAAATTTGATATTTTTTAAAAGAAGGACAAAAAACACCCATACTTTGAGGAGTTAGAGGGTTAACATATTCTACAAAAATGTTCTCCGTAACATTTTACATAAATTTGCTGAACACATTTTGTACCTAAAATGTAAGGATCACATGGATTCTTATGCCGATTAGCAATTAGAATGTGCCAGAGCTGGGAAACTTGAATGCCCCCTCAAATGAAATTCAGATGTAAACTTTCAAAACGCCGATACACGTGTCTTATTTTTTGTCTCCTCTATCAAAATTTATAGGTCGGACTTGTAATTTTGGAAAATATTTGATTTTGTTGTACAGTGTTATTACTTTAAATTTTATTGAATAGCGCGTGCTTTTTGTCGTGTACACGATTCAGAAGACGAACGAAAGAGAACTGTATGCAATACAAAAAAAAATCAATGTAATTGTAAAAATAAAGAATATGATAAAAAGAAATTAAACGGTGCCACATACATATTAGTTGTTTAAATCCTTATATTCATGAAAAGTAACAGTAATGTACAAATAGCAACGTAAGCATGAATATATGATGTAGAAAGAAACTGTTAATAAAGTTTTCTCTTAATGATGTGATGGAGAGTTTCTTTATACTTGCTTACATAGAGTGTACACAGACTGAAACATGACTAGAACCACTTTCTTGAATATTAAGGCCCAACTATAATATACTTATACTAGCGTAACCGAATCTACGAATACACGTAATCAAATATATATAACGGCCGAGACATATAGAATTCGTTGTACGTCATGGGTAGCCTTTTTCAATTGACAACTGTGCCACATTCAGTACTTCTTTGTCAATGCAAAGTACGAAAGTTGATATATTTTTGACGTTCACTACCTTGACACACATCATTAAGCTTTTTGAGTGGTTTTAATCATTATTTTTTGTATTCGGTGTTAAGAAATAATACACAAACAAAGAAATAAAATAAATAAAATGGAGAACGAACAATTGATTTAATATCCATCAACAAAGTACCCCTTTTTCCAAACTTCTCCGTCGATACATTAAATTCAGTTAAAACAAGTAAAAGTGCTATATTCGGCTGCGCCGAATCTTAAATACCCTTCACAGATGTAATCCTCTTCGTTAAATTTTTCGGCTAGGAAGGTAAAGGTTTGGCTTTTCTTATTTCTAATACCTCTGAACGTCCTTCAAATATATTAAATATTTTTAATTTAAAAACAAAAAGTAAAAATCCGTTTCATATACCCCAAAAAGTTCTAATTGTCCAACCGTAGAATCGTCTTTTAGATTTTTTTGGTTTTTAATACCAATTTAACCCTTCCCGAAGTATAAAAAAGATTTCATCCAGAAAAAAACGAAATTAGGAACTTATATGGATAATTTTATGTAAAAAATTTCGATTTTCCAACCCTGGAACCGAATTTTTAATTTTTTAATACTAACTTAATTTTTCTGAAATATAAATTCACTAAAAACACAAAATTTGGAATTTATGTGTGTGTACTTTTATGTACCAAAATATTTCGATTTTCCAACACTGGAAGCGAATTTTTATTTTCTTACCAATGCAATTCTTAGTGTAACATAGTTTTACTTGACAAAAAAATTAAAATTGTTAAACTTTTTGGTCACTTTCATGTACCATAAAATATTTCATTTGTCCAACCCTGGAGTCGAAGTTTTGATTTTTTAAAATTTTAATACCAATTTTATTCTTCCTGAATTATAAAACAGTTTTAATTAGCAAAAACAACAACGTCAATTGCATTTTTTGGTTACTTTTATGTAGAAAAAATATTTCAATTTTCCAACCCTGGAAAAGAAATTTTAATTGTTTTTGTTCTTTTTTTTACCAATGCAACTTTTAATGAGGCATGAAATAGTTTTATTTAAGAACAACTTAATATTTGTAACCATTTTGGTCACATTAATGTACTACTCTGGAATGTAAATTTTGATTTTTTTTAATTTTTGATACCAATTTTTTCCCTGAACTTTTTGGTTAATTTTATGTATAAAAAATGTTAAATTTCCCAGCCCTGGAAGCGAAATTTTCATTTTTTTTATTAATCCTAGTCTTCATTAGGTATAAAGTCGTTTTATTTAAGAAAAACTTAAAATTTGCAACCATTTTGGTCACTTTCATGTACTGTAGTATATATGTAATATATTGCATGTACCTAAAAAACTTCGAACTTCCCAACCCTGAAAGTGAAATTTAAATTTTTTTGTTACCAATGGAACTCTTCATGAGGTATAATGTAGTGTTATTTAAGAAAAATTTACAATTTTGCACCATTTTGGTCACCTTCATGAACCATAAAATATTGCACTTGTCCAACCCTGGATTCGAAATTTTTATTTTTTTGGAAATTTTTGATACCAATTTTGATTTTTTATTTATTTATTTAATCAGCCTATGAAAAAAATTCTTACAGGCCATTGAAAATATTTTATTACAGCATTAAATTTAAATCAAAATAGTATAATTGAGATAACGTATTAAAATCAACTACTTAAGTGATTAATGATATTCCTTTTAATGGTGTCAGGATGGGATGAATAATCAATTAAGTCGTAAAGGCTGTTGAATTCTGCACACATTCGACGGAATGGATCAAAGTTACCATAATTAGTGCGAAAATATTGTAGCTTGAGAGGCATGTAATATCTTGTCGGGCGTTGTGGAATTGTAAATTCAATTTTACTCAGCAGTACGTCGGAAACGCTAATACCGTTGATTAAGTTTAAAATAAATGAAACATTCATACATTTTTTTCTAGTTTTTAATGTAGGGAGCTTGATAAGAGATAGGCGGCTTTCATATGATGGAAGATTTGCATACCAGGGCAGACTTCTAAGACAGAATATCAAAAATTGTTTTTGAACAGATTCAATTTTCTTAATATGAACTTCATATTGCAGATCCCAGACCACACATCCATATTCCAAAATTGGTCTAACAAGAGAAGTATATAATTGCTTTATAACATACGGATCGTCAAACTCCTTTCCCCAACGTTTAATAAAACCAAGTACTCCTTTAGCTTTATTTATAATCTGGGAGATGTGATGGTTGAAAGTTAGCTTAGTGTCCAGTAATACACCAAGATCACGAAATAAATCAAATTTTTCAACAGCATATTCGTTAATTCTGTAGGTACACTGAACGGAAAATCCTCTGTGAAACGACATGTATTTACACTTCCTTAAGTTTAACTTCATTAAGTTTAGATTGCACCATTGGTTGAGGTTATTCAAATCCGTTTCGAGTAATGAGGACACATTAGAATTATTAAAGCTAACGAAAAGCTTTACATCATCAGCGTACATTAGTATGTTGGAATGGTGAACACAGGACGGTAGATCATTAATGAATATGAGGAACAATAAAGGACCCAAATGGCTACCTTGAGGAACTCCAGAAAGTACAGAAATAGGTTTAGATTTACGATTTCTAAACAAAACACATTGATGTCTGTCCTTAAGATAAGTCGATATCCATTTCATGAAAATAGGAGAAAAGTCAACTAATTCCAGTTTTGATATAAGAAGGTCATGATTTACTTTATCAAATGCCTTGCTAAAGTCTATATAAATTGTGTCGATTTGGTAACCTGAGCAGAACGAATCTATTACATAAGATGAAAATTCCAAAAGATTAGTAGCAGTGGAGCGTCCTTTTCTAAATCCATGTTGAAGTGGTGACAAAATTTAATTTTTGTGGGTTCTGTTGGCTGAAGTAGTAGAACACGAGACTATGAAGCGGAGGGTCCTGAGTTCGAGCCCGCGCTGAGTCATGAAATATTGTGTTGAATTCTTCTGATCAGTATTAGTGCGTGGTTGTGTTGTTGTTGCCAGCCTGTTTCAATGATGAAGGCATATCACTGGTCACTGAACAAAATTGGCAGCGACTGACACTATCATGTACTAAAAGCAGAGTAACAGTACCCACCTTCGTCGGCCCTGTAGCAAAAATTAGCCGGCGAAGTAAAAGCTACAAAAAAACTGTCTATCTTCTCATCTTTCCCAATCTGTCCCCTCAATACTGTCCCTTCGTTTTCAGTTCCGGCGCAATGCATTGCATATATAGTGGACATCCCCTGAGTGCTGGTCCAAGATAAAAAAAAAAAAAAAAAAAATAAGATGATAAATGATGTGATAGATGGTCTGTTATAATGTTTTCGAAAAGTTTCGGGATAACACTTAATTTAGCAATACCTCTGTAATTTGAGATGTTTGATCTACTTCCGGACTTAAACAACGGCAAAATAAATGATGCTTTCCAATATGTAGGAAAATAGCCAGCCGATAGCGATATATTAAATAAGTATGTTAAAGGCATAACTAGTGGAAATAAACACCGTTGTAGGATACAGCTAGGAACACCATCTGGACCATATGTTTCGGAACTTTTTAATTTTCTAATAGCGCTTATAATTGTTGTTGCATGTATTTTAGGAGAACTAATGTGTGTAGCTTCGGGAATTAAATATGGATATTCAGAAAGGTGGTTGAATTGTTTCCGTGAAAATGATGTGGAGAAAAAATCAGCAAACATGTCACAAATCTCTGAATCATCTGAAGATTCGTTATCACTGAACGTCATCATCGAAGGAAACCCAGAAACTTTTCGCTTTGAGTTAACGAACTGGTAGAACGATTTGAGGTTGTGTTTGAAACATGATTTAACCTTAGAAAGATAGTTATTATAACATTGTGTATTAGCTAAATTGTAATGTGCCCTTGATGTTGAATATTTTGCGTAATCAGAAACTAGACCGGTTTTTTGAAGACTCTATAATGTTTATTCTTTAAGTTTTTGAGTCTAGCAAGATGCGATGTGTTCCACGGGGGTCCATTAGTGATTTTTCTTTTTCTTAATGGAATAGATTTCTGAAAGCAGTCAAATAA
Source organism: Linnaemya tessellans (assembly GCA_951800035.1). Classification (NCBI taxonomy): domain Eukaryota; kingdom Metazoa; phylum Arthropoda; class Insecta; order Diptera; family Tachinidae; genus Linnaemya; species Linnaemya tessellans. Next base: position 61,303,719 of record OX637533.1, read on the forward strand.
TACTGCGTAAAATTTTAATAACTTTTTATCAATTTCTTGTGGATTTAAAGCATTGTCTGTATGATACTCAGACCAGTTTACCATAAATAGTAGGTTATTTAATTTGTTAAAATCTGCTTTCTTAAAATCAAATGATCTGTCATTATATAACCGGCAAGTTGATTGTAATGAAGTTTGCAAGAAGAAACTTATTTCCAAAGTAGGGTGATAAGGATCTTCAGGTGACAACACTGGAATCACACGTTTAACGCCAAAATCTTCAGGATGAACAACAAATACCAAATCAAGTAGCCTTTCTAATGTGTTCCGTATGCCATTTATTTGAAAAATCCCAAGATCAGCAAAACAGTCGACTAGAAAAAAGTTTGATTCCTGGCCAGTTGCTGGAGTAAAAAAGTTTGAGTCCGGTTCTTTGCACCAACTGATGTTTGGCATATTAAAATCACCTAGTACAATAACGGTGTCGGTAGGTTTTGATTGTTTCACGACGAACTCTATACATTTCAAATGGGTTTCATAAATCTGAGTACTTGAAGCAGGAGGAATGCACGAACATGTTATAAACATTGTGGTAAACTTCAACTTAATACATATAGCTACGAATTCGATATCCCTTGCAATATTTAAAACAATCTCTTCAGATGGTAAGCAAGTAGAAACTGCAATTAAAACTCCACCACCATCTTTTTCAACTCTATCACATCTATAAATATGGAATTTATTGCACATTATTTCAGATTCATGGACATTTTTTCCAGGTTTATTGCAAAGCCAAGTTTCCGTAAATGCAATAATATTGTACTCGATATCAAAACTTTGAAGGTATAACGATTTTAGTTTGGTATTCATACCACGAACGTTTTGGTAAGCAATAGAAATAGATGACAAATTAAGATAATTTCTTGTAGAAGAATTTGTTTCTAGTTTTTTGAACTAGAGGCTGTAGCCTTGGGAAGAGTTACATTATTTTCGTTTCTATAAATAAACTCTCTAACTATCGTATGTTCTGGCCAAAAGCTTGGGTTTACTATTTTATCAAAAAGGCATTCAGGAACAATTATTTTAAAAGATGATCTATTGCGTGTATTTAATTTAAAAATTTTTGAATCATTGGATAATTCACTACCAAGTTTTGTTTTAATATAGCATTCAACATCACTTGCGGATGTATCAGTTGTAAAGCGTGTAGCAAATATAATCTTTTTCGGAGGAATAGTTTTCAGAATTTGGTTTGAAGGACCTGTGAACTTCATATTAACAGGATTTTCGATTGATAAGACGCTAGGTGTGGGAGACGGAGAAGGTGTAAAAAAATGTGCGTTCGGAAGAATTTACAACCGTAGCGTGACCTGGCGGGCAATTAATTTCTGCTGGAACACTCAGCGAACGATTATCTGCATAATTTGATTTAGAAAGCACGTGTACAGAAGTAGATGGATTTAAGTTTAAAGGGTGAAATAGTCTTAGTTAGCAAAAAAAACAACGTCAATTGCCTTTTTGGTTACTTTTATGTATAAAAAAAATGCAATTTCCCAACCCTGGAAGCGAAATTTTAATACTTTAAATTATTTTTATCAATGCAAATCTTCATGAGGTATAAAGTAGATTTGTTTAAGAAAAACTAAAATTAGGTAACCAGTTTGGTTATTATATGTACCACAAAATATTGCATGTACCAAAAAAAAAATCATTTTCCCAACCTTGGAAGCGAAATTTTAATTTTGTTTTTAATCAGAAAAATTTCTAATCATTTTGGTCACTTTTATGTACAAAAATCGGTTTCACGTACAGACGGACATCGCTCAATCCTCATCGCTATTCATAAGGATCCAGAATATATACTTTATAGGGTCCCATATTGATAGCGAAGAAATTACACACGGAATGACAAACCTATATATACCCTTTCACTTTTTTGTGAAGGGTATAAAAAGCGACACATAACTTATGACGGATTCAATGAAATTTACCGATTTTTCGTCACACCAACCATAGACTGTGGTAAATGCATGAGATGGTATCTGCTATGCGCACCGAAAGTGATGAAATCACTTTAGAAAAAAATGTATTAGCTTGTTGTTAAGTTTTCAGCACAATTATAATATTTTACAGTAGTTAGTAACTGTATGTGCGAGAACAATTAATATACTCAAATTTTAGCAATTAAATTTTAAAATTTTAATTGCCAAATTTGTGTTAATTGGTTTTATTGTAATTTGATACTTTAATGATTTTGTGTGTTATTATCCCACGGTTAAATGGGGGTGTTCACATTGTTGTTGTTTTTTTATTATAATGTTGGGGTACGCGTGGGAATTTTTGTCTGTCCATATGACACCTTGGGAGTTTGTGTCTATCCATATGAGACCGTGGGAATTTCTGTCCGACCATATGTGAGGGGAGTTTGGTGGAGGGGTGCTGTAGTAACCAAAACGAGTTTGTATAAGTGAAGGCCGAGTCAGATAGAACTTTTTCGCTTTGCGTGACGTTTCTAACTTTAGCAGAAAAGCGCAAAGCAAAAGGCGTATGCCACAATAAAAACTTTGACTACACCCGTACATTGTTTCTTTTCCATAAAAAGTGGTTGATAATTTTGGTATTATACATATTTTTTTAATATTTATTGCATAAATTGTACATATATATTTAGCTTTTATTAAAACACATTCAGATATTTAAAATTTACGTCCGAATTTGGAAAAATAAAAAAAAGATTCCCGCTGATTGTCAAAAAGATGAGAGTTGCCCAACTTTAAGCTTCGCGTTACGTTAAAAGTACTTTATGTGACATGTTTCATATAGGTATGTATATTTCAACTTAAATGTCAAAGCGAAACTATAAAGCAACGCGAAGCAAAAGTTTTATCTGACACGGCCTTGAGCGTGAACCGTGGGAGTTTTAGGAATTTTTGTCTATCCATATGAGACCTTGGGAGTTTGTGTCTGTCCATATGTGACCTGGGGATACATTTCCGTCGGTATGTAAGCGTGGGAATTTCTGTCCGTCCATATGTGAGGGGAGTTTGGCGGAGGGGTGCTGTAGTAACCAAAACGCGTTTGTATATGTGAGAGTGAGACCGTGGGAATTTTAGTCTGTCCATATGAGACCTATGGAGTTTGTGTCTGTTCATATGTGACCTTGGGAATACATGTCCGTCGGTGTAAAAGCGTGGGAATTTTTGTCTGCCCATATGTGAGCGTAGGAATTCTGTCTGTCCATGTGTGCTATGGCCTAATAGAAAATAAGAAATTTTTAGTATCTGACACAACATTTTTTAGGAAGTACAATATTTCAAAAGTGTTGTATAAATGGAAAACCCTAATGTTTGTGGTTCGATTCTTCTTGCTGGAGTGAGATTTCATCTTTTATTTTTTGCTTGTTTTTAATTTTGGTGTGTGTTAACTTAAGACATTTTGTCCAGCAATTCAGTTATTTCTTTTTTATGTGCAATGCTTGAGTGTGGGGGAATAATTTGATTATTCTGATCTTGAAGACGTTGAGAAAAAAAATTTACTATTGCATAAATATTGAATCTGATATTTTGTTTATTTTATACATGAAGATCATCGATGGATTTTATTTGTTGATCTGGATGGTGGTGCGATTTCTGTATTTTGTAGAATATGAATATATATGCTATGTATAAGTGTGTGTGTGTGTGTTTTTGTGTTCTGACTGGCGATTGGAACGTCTGCCTGTCAGACAGGCTGTGTGTGTGACGATTGGTAAGTCTGTATGACAGTCCGCTTTTTTGCTTTCCTGGATTTAGCGCAAGTGGGTCCGTATGAAATCTGATAAGATGTACATATTCATGCGTACATAAATATCTATAAATCTATTTCATTTACGCATATATATACAAACAAATAATAAGCGTTTATTCTTTGTGCCCAAATACTCCCTTGACCATTTGAAAGAATAAACCATTGCGTTTGTTTGTTGTGTGGTCTCTTTTTTTTTATTAGGACCGGCACCCCTACTTATGCGTACATTGTGCTGGAACTAGGAAAATTGTGGGAAGGAGGATAAAGGGAGTAGTGTCTATGGACATTCTATTTGAATTTCTCCATGCTATATACGGCAGGAAAGACCTCCGCAGGGAGTTTATTCCACATACGGGCAAAGAATGAATTTTCCCTATAATGCGTAGTGCGGTTCACTGATAAATCCACCACATATGGGTGTTATAGTAAGTTTGGTATGTATGGTTTTTAAATATTCAAAAAAAATATCAAATCTATTACTATTGCATTAGCATAGAATCGCGATTAATGCAATAGGAAGCCTTGGTTTGTAGAGCGAGGCTTTAAAACTCGGCAGACGAGCAAATGATGCCCTTTATTTGAGTTCAGTGAAAAGAAGAATGAATTCTTGTGTCCAAACTGAGACTAACTTTTATTTACAAATTTTCTAACTTATATACTAATTTACAAATTATCTAAAAATTATCTGACACATCTTGCATTTCATTCATACATCCAAAAATGCCCAATGTAACATGGTGTTCAACTTTTGTTCAAGTTACAAAATGCATTTACTGATCGACTGACCAATCAGCACAGTCATTATTTTTAAACAAATTACATTTCTCCTATTTAAGGTATTTAAAATAAAATAAAAAGAAATTTGATTTTCCATTGTTACCCCTTAAGTACGGTCAAGTACCTAAAGCAATAAACTATAAGTGGAGCAAGTGAAAATACTCATGTTTCACTTCGCTGTAGGTATTTTGGTATACGTATGAAGTGCAAGCATTTGTTTACCACATGTGTCATAATGTTTATGTATCATTGATATGGTCGTTTAAAATTAATATTTTCTGTTATTTTTCTTACAAAAATATTGTGTGATGCTTTTGTGGAAATGAAAAATAAGTGTACACCACACCCTTACCCTTAAGATAAAATTTATGAGATTTTGAATAAATTTAAATCTGAATACAAATTAATAGTTTTAAAAATTTTTTTTTTGTATATGGTTAATGCATTTTTAGTAAGTATTATAAATAAGAATATATACTTATATCTACTTTATTTCATGATTTTTTTTTTGTATAATTTTAATGAGTTATTATGGAATATTCGTTCTTTATTATTTATTTCTAGTATTGAATTACAATTTTGTCTTTCTAGTATTCTATATGGACCAATGTAGGGACTCTGATTTTTCTTTCTACTTTCTAGTTTTACTAATACTAAGTCTCCTACATCAAATAAACTTTTTATATTATTATTATTATTATTATTATTTCAAGTCTATTATAATTAAAATTACAATAAACAAAAGAAGTGAAGGCACTAGCAACTAATGGCTATCGGCCCAAAACTTTTTATAATTTTCTTATCATATTCTAATTTTGATTTTTCTTTTGCCATATTTATTAAATTTTTTGCGTTATCTAATGCTCTCTTAATCCTAGTCCTAAGTTCATTAGCATAATTTTCCAAATCATAAACTTTAGTGTTAGTGCATAATGCGTCTGTGGGCAGAGTTGGTAATTTACCAAAAATCAACTGGTATGGAGAACAATTGCTATTTACGTGAGGTGTGGTATTATACGCAAATGTATAATAAGGTATCCACTTGTCTGTCCCATTCTAAATCCTCAACAAAATTTAACATATATTCATTTAATACTCTGTGATTTCTTTCTAGTGTTCCTATAGACTGATGGTGATATGGTGCTGAGAATTTCTGGTCTATATTTAATAGTTTGCATACTTCATTCATTAATTCATTTTTGAATTCAGTGCCTCTATCTGATTTTAATACTTTAAAGCAACCATATTTTAAAATAAACTGTTCTACTAGAGTTTTAGCTGTATTTTTCGCTTCTTTTGTTTCCATAGGGTATGCTACAACATACTTTGTTAATTCGCATTGCATTGTTAGTATATATCTATAATTATTAGAAGTTCTTAATGGTCCTACTGTATCTATTTCTATTATTTCAAAACTAGTATTTGGGGTTTTGGTGATATTCATTTCCTCTCTAATATGTTTTGTTTGCTTATTTCTTAAACATTTATCGCAATTTACAACGTAATCTCTTACCATTTTTCTCATATTTTTCCAAACATATCTTTGTTTGAGTCTTAGTACAGTTTTTCGAATGCCTAAGTGTCCTGATAATGGTGAGTTGTGGAATTCTTCAATTAATTTGTTTTGTAATTTCTTATTTTTAATGTACTGCAAAGGATTATACAAGATGACATTCAAGTTAATGTTTTTATATTTTTTAAATTTTGTCAATCTTTGGTATACCTCATCATAAATTCTTTTCATATATTCTACTGATATCAGTTTGAAAGTTTCATCGTCGCTAGCTAATGAGAGATCTTTAATATTCTGCTTATGCATATAGATTATCAGCTTCTCTAGAAACAAAACGTATTTTGCAAGATCATCACTAATATTCATATGATAGCTATTATTTATACAGTCAATGGTACCACTTAATTTATCATCATTGATAATTTTAAATTTCAATTTGTGCACATTTTTAATATCCTGTAGTGAAGTACATTCCCATATGTTTGTATATTTTTGTTGTTGGGATATGTTTTTCTCATCTGTGTTGTTTTCAGTTGTTTTGCCCTTTGCGTTCATTCCACGCGTAATTGCTAAAATTTTTGTTGGTTTGGAATAATCGTCTTCTATTGGAATCATGTTTTTTAGCATATCAGAATCTATCTTGATTCTAGATAATGCATCAGCATTTGTATTTATTTTTCCTTTTTTGTATATAATTTCAAAGTCATAATCTGATAAATCAATCCGTACTCTAGTTAATTTAGAAGAGGGGTTTTTATGAGTAAAAAGTGAAACAAGAGGTATGTGGTCAGTTACTACTATAAATCTTCTACCATATAAATATGGTCTAAAGTATTCAATGCCCCAATGTATAGCAAGTAATTCTTTTTCTATCACAGGTTTATTAATTTCGTGTTTATTCAAAGTTCTGCTAGCATAGGTTATTGGCAAATCTGTTCCTATTTCTCCCTGTGATAAGATTGCACCTAAAGCATAATTTGAAGCATCTGTTGTTAGAATGAAAGGTTTTTCAAAATCCGGATATTGTAACATTGGTGAACTAATTAATTTTTGTCTTAATATGTTAAAAGTTTGTTGACATTCATCTGTCCATTCAAATGTTTTTCCTTTCTTTGTTTGATCATTCAGACATTTTGTTAATGTAGCGAAATTTTTTATAAAACGTCTATAGTAATTACAGAAAGCTACAAATCGTTTTACCTCGTTAGCATCTTTCGGTATTGGATAATTTTGTATTGCCTTGTGTTTTGCTGGGTCTGTTTTGATACCTTCTTTTGTTATTAGATGACCTAAATAAACAACTTCCGACTTTAAAAATACACATTTTTTTGCGTTCAATTTTAAATTGTATTTTGATAAACGTTCAAATACCTGTCTCAGATTGTCATTGTGATGTTTCAAACTACATCCAAAAATTATGATGTCGTCCACATATAAAAATGATTTACTATCGAGACCTGAAAGTGCTATAGTTAGCATACGTTGGAAACTATTTGATGAAATTTTAAGACCAAAAGGTAGTCGTTTAAACTGATAGTGACCGTTTGATGTGGAAAATGCAGTTGGTTTTCTTGATTCTTTATCTAAGTTAATCTGATGAAACGAGCTTGTCATATCCAGAGTTGAAAAATATTTTGCTCTTCCCAATTTATCTAATACATCTTCAATTCTTGTAAGTGGAAATTTATCATTAACTATTTTCTTATTTAATTGTCTAAAATCTACTACAAGTCGCCATTTCTCTTTGTCTCCATTGCTTTTCTTTGGTACAACAAGTAATGGTGAGTTGTAAGGACTCGTTGAATGTTCAATAATATCGTCATCAAATAATTTTTGAACTTGTTGATCGATTTCTTCTATTTGAGTTTGTGGAAGTCTATAGTTTTTGATGTAAACTGGTGTTTTATCGGTTAAATTAAGATGTTGTGTATAAAAGTTATTTGCTGTTAAATCGTCGCCTTCTAAGTGAAATATGTCTTGATAGTCTTTAAAAATGTTTATCAATTCATCCGTTGCTTTACTGTCAGTATTGTCAATTTTTAACGTTTGTAATAGTTTGCTAAATCTGTTTTTATTGTTTTGGGATTTAGTGAGAAAAGCGTATTTATTTAATGGTTCAATTTCAAAATTAACATTTTTTAATATTACATCTTCATCTGTTGTATTTAGAAATTTAACATGAGTAATGCCTGTTCCTGGAACTATTGTATTCCCTATAAAAATTCCTGATTCTAATTCTTTACTTAAAATAATACTATCTTCCGTTAGATTTAATTGTACTGGACATATTAATTCAGATCGTTTCTCTATTTTAATGTAGTAATCTCTATTTATTGTAGATTTCATGGGAATTGTAATTTCTGTTTCTTGTAGAGTTAATGAAATCGTGAATGTTTCATAATCAATTTTGCATAAAAATGTTGTGAAAAAGTCTCTTCCTAAGATTCCGTCCGTTGGTATTGGAAAATTATCGTCGACTATGTGGAAATTGTGTTTTGATTGGTTATCATATAATTTAAAATTTAATTCTGTGATTCCAATAGATCTCATCTTTTCGTTTGTTATACCAGAAAATGAACATGATTGTGTTTTATCAATAAAAAGGTCTTCATTTAATTTTCCTAATTTACATAATGAAATATCAGCCCCTGTATCTATTAAAAATGTTAAGCTAGTTTTTGTTCCTATGTCTAATTCTATATAATTAGTAGTGTTTTTAGAAATAGAAAAAATTTTATTTAATTCTGCTCCGGAGGATGAATGATTAAATTTTGATTGTTCATCTCCGGGCCTTCGGTGTTTTCCTGAACTACATGTACGCTATTTCCATTGTTATTTCGGTTTCGTCTACCATTATTATTGTTGTTTTGTCTATAGTTGTAATGGTTATTATCATTCCAGGTATTATTATTATAATTTCTATTATTATTATTTCTATGATTATTATTTCTATGAATATTATTATTATTATTTCTGTTATTGTTATAATTCGAATTTCTATTATTCTGATTCGAAATATTGTTTCTGTTATAATTATTATTTCTAAAGTTATTATTTTTATTATTGTTTTTATTATTCCGCTTATTTGAATTGTTTCCATTATAAAAATATAATACTTGATTTTCATTACTAGAAAAGTCTTTTTCTAGTTCTATTGCAAGTTGTACAGCTTCATTCAAGTCCTTTGGCTTAGAAGCAAAAATTGTTGGCTTAATATCTGCATTAAGACCATTTTTGAATATATTCAATGCATAAGTATTATTAAGAGAAATAATTGTGTTTTTCTGTATAACATTGCATTGCGGTATTTCGTGTATTTGCAGTTCATTCAGTTCAGCAATCATTTCTAAAAGCTTCTCGTTATATGTTTGTATTTGTTCTTTTGCATGAATCTACTCAAAGTTAGTTGTATTTGAGCTATAGTTTTTGTAGACTTATATCTTGATTGAAGTGAATTTTTAAGGTTATTGAAATCACTAATTTCTGTAGCACTTATAGCAGTTCTAACGCTTGGTGTTAATTTCACATTAATAACAAAATCTATGAGTTGTATTTTCGCGTCAGTTGTTAAAGAATTGTAAATTATTTCAACTATTTTCAAAAATGATATTAAATCTTTGAAATTTCCAGAAAATTCTGGTATACTTTTCAATGATAGTTCTAAATTGAATGATGCCACTTTAACTGTGGAATTTGAACTTGAACTTGAATTTTCAGGAGTTAAGTTTGAGTTTTCAGTAGATACGTTTGAATTTTCAGCCTCTCTTTCTGAATCTGACATACTGTGAGTTGATTCTGTATCTAATCTTTCTAATTTTTGCTTTAACAGTGTCTTTGCTTTTTCATAAAGTTTGTAAAATTTCTCTATAAGTTTTTCTTTTATTTCTTTACCAATGCTAAATTCTACAAATTGTTTTTCAATTAACTCTACCTCTTCTAATTTTAAAATTAATGTTTTTTCAGTATATCCTCTGCTACCCGATTTTCTCAAATTAATGATAATTCTAGTCAATCTATCTATTAATTGGTCCATTTACAATACATTTTAGAATTTTTTAATTATTACTTTTTTTTTTTTTTTGATATTTAATTTTATTTAAACAATGTTATTGTTTACTTTCTTATTGACATATTTTTTATAATAACTATTTAGTTTTGAAATACATATGCTCAAAATCAATATAAAAATTATAGCTAATACTACAATACAATGTTTTTCATCATTAGTGTGTTTGGGTTTTTCGGTATTGTTGCCTATTTCATAGCCAGCAATTGCTACTAAAATTGCGTTACTAATTTTACTCCACCAACCCATTTTGATGTTTTTATTTATGTATGTGCATGCTTTATTTTTGTATAAATATATATAAATTTAAAAAAAAAACAATTTTTGTGCCTACTTTAAGTCATAATAATGAAATAATTTAATTATTTATGTAAATTATCATTATAAAATATAATTTTTGCTGCTTTTTATTTTTCTAACTCTTTTAATTGGTTGTAGAAGAGTTTCTTTTGCGGTCCGTTGCTAAGGCTTATTAACCGCCTTAATTCCGCTTTTTCTCTATTGAGCCGCTTCTTTTTGCCGCCCTTCGTCTTCTTTTTAGTTGGAGTTACAGGTGGTACTGGACGCTGTTTTTTCGACTTATTTCTCTCAAGATATTGTTCAATTGTAATTGGCTGTGGTCCACAATGCTTAGGGGTAGGTATGTAAGGTGGTGCCTGAATTTCCACGCCTTCAGTGGGATTGTACTCCTCCACCGCCAATCTGTTAACCAAATCTTCGAAAAGTTTATGAAAATCTTCGTCCATTTAAAAAGAAAAATTCCAGATATGTTGGCCAAGGATCGCCATATAGTAAGTTTGGTATGTATGGTTTTTAAATATTCAAAAACAATTGCAAATCTATTACTATTGCATTAGCATAGAATCGCGACTAATGCAATAGAAAGCCTTGGTTTGTAGAGCGAGGCTTTAAAACTCGGCAGACGAGCAAATGATGCCCTTTATTTGAGTTCAGTGAAAAGAAGAATGAATTCTTGTGTCCAAACTGAGACTAACTTTTATTTACAAATTTTCTAACTTATATACTAATTTACAAATTATCTGACACATCTTGCATTTCATTCATACATCCAAAAATGCCCAATGTAACATGGTGTTCAACTTTTGTTCATGTTACAAAATGCATTTACTGATCGACTGACCAATCAGCACAGTCATTATTTTTAAACAAATTACATTTCTCCTATTTAAGGTATTTAAAATAAAATAAAAAGAAATAAAAAGAAATTTGATTTTCCATTGTTACCCCTTAAGTACGGTCAAGTACCTAAATCAATAAACTATAAGTGGAGCAAGTGAAAATACTCATGTTTCACTTCGCTGTAGGTATTTTGGTATACGTATGAAGTGCAAGCATTTGTTTACCACATGTGTCATAATGTTTATGTGTCATTGATATGGTCGTTTACAATTCATATTTTTTTTTATTTTTCTTACAAAAATATTGTGTGATGCTTTTGTGGAAATGAAAAATAAGTGTACACCACAGTGTGATCGCACTGTAGAACACGCTCTAGCGTGTAGAGCGTAGAAAAGTGCGCGTTTCGGGAAAGAGATCCCTGACTTCGGTGGAACAAAACCCGTTATAGTAACGATCAAATAGTGAAACACACCCCACATTGCGTCGATGCTCAAGTGAGTCAATAGAGTTGGCTACCCTACCGTCCCCTATGAGTTTCTTCGCTCTCTCCTGTACACGGTCGAGTAACTTCAAAATAGACTTTGAAGCTCCGGCACATACATGAGAGTTGTATTCCATCTTCGGTCGGATGTAAGTGCTATAAATAATAAGGAGATCAGATGGGGTGAAGTATGTCTTACACCGCCTTAGAAAGACGAGGCACTTGAATGCTTCTTTTGAAACATGAGAAATGTGTTCTGTCCAGCGAACGTCACACCGGATTTTCATGCGAAGAACATCAAGAGCTCTCTGAAATAAATATGTATGTAAGTTTTTATTTAAATTAAAAAGACATTTATTTTAATATTTATAAAAGTTTGTTATCATTTTCATTTTTAAGTAAAATTGCATTCCTTAAGGCACAAACATCATAGTCGTGATAGCTACAATAGAGATGTTTTGAATGCTTAGTTTCCATTTGTTTAAAATTAATGCAGCCAATGTCTTCAATGTTATAAACTATTTGATGAATCATAAATAAATAAATAAATAAATCAACTTTTTCAACAGCATATTCGTTAATTCTGTAGGTACACTGTACGGAAAATCCTCTGTGAAACGACATGTATTTACACTTCCTTAAGTTTAACTTCATTAAGTTTAGATTGCACCATTGGTTGAGGTTATTCAAATCCGTTTCGAGTAATGAGGACACATTAGAATTATTAAAGCTAACGAAAAGCTTTACATCATCAGCGTACATTAGTATGTTGGAATGGTGAACACAGGACGGTAGATCATTAATGAATATGAGGAACAATAAAGGACCCAAATGGCTACCTTGAGGAACTCCAGAAAGTACAGAAATAGGTTTAGATTTACGATTTCTAAACAAAACACATTGATGTCTGTCCTTAAGATAAGTCGATATCCATTTCATGAAAATAGGAGAAAAGTCAACTTATTCCAGTTTTGATATAAGAAGGTCATGATTTACTTTATCAAATGCCTTGCTAAAGTCTATATAAATTGTGTCGATTTGGTAACCTGAGCAGAACGAATCTATTACATAAGATGAAAATTCCAAAAGATTAGTAGCAGTGGAGCGTTCTTTTCTAAATCCATGTTGAAGTGGTGACAAATAAGATGATAAATGATGTGATAGATGGTCTGTTATAATTTTTTCGAAAAGTTTCGGGATAACACTTAATTTAGCAATACCTCTGTAATTTGAGATGTTTGATCTACTTCCGGACTTAAACAACGGCAAAATAAATGATGCTTTCCAATATGTAGGAAAATAGCCAGCCGATAGCGATATATTAAATAAGTATGTTAAAGGCATAACTAGTGGAAATAAACACCGTTGTAGGATACAGCTAGGAACACCATCTGGACCATATGTTTCGGAACTTTTTAATTTTCTAATAGCGCTTATAATTGTTGTTGCATGTATTTTAGGAGAACTAATGTGTGTAGCTTCGGGAATTAAATATGGATATTCAGAAAGGTGGTTGAATTGTTTCCGTGAAAATGATGTGGAGAAAAAATCAGCAAACATGTCACAAATCTCTGAATCATCTGAAGATTCGTTATCACTGAACGTCATCATCGAAGGAAACCCAGAAACTTTTCGCTTTGAGTTAACGAACTGGTAGAACGATTTGAGGTTGTGTTTGAAACATGATTTAACCTTAGAAAGATAGTTATTATAACATTGTGTATTAGCTAAATTGTAATGTGCCCTTGATGTTGAATATTTTGCGTAATCAGAAACTAGACCGGTTTTTTGAAGACTCTATAATGTTTATTCTTTAAGTTTTTGAGTCTAGCAAGATGCGATGTGTTCCACGGGGGTCCATTAGTGATTTTTCTTTTTCTTAATGGAATAGATTTCTGAAAGCAGTCAAATAATACTGCGTAAAATTTTAATAACTTTTTATCAATTTCTTGTGGATTTAAAGCATTGTCTGTATGATACTCAGACCAGTTTACCATAAATAGTAGGTTATTTAATTTGTTAAAATCTGCTTTCTTAAAATCAAATGATCTATCATTATATAACCGGCAAGTTGATTGTAATGGAGTTTGCAAGAAGAAACTTATTTCCAAAGTAGGGTGATAAGGATCTTCAGGTGACAACACTGGAATCACACGTTTAACGCCAAAATCTTCAGGATGAACAACAAATACCAAATCAAGTAGCCTTTCTAATGTGTTCCGTATGCCATTTATTTGAAAAATCCCAAGATCAGCAAAACAGTCGACTAGAAAAAAGTTTGATTCCTGGCCAGTTGCTGGAGTAAAAAAGTTTGAGTCCGGTTCTTTGCACCAACTGATGTTTGGCATATTAAAATCACCTAGTACAATAACGGTGTCGGCAGGTTTTGATTGTTTCACGACGAACTCTATACATTTCAAATGGGTTTCATAAATCTGAGTACTTGAAGCAGGAGGAATGTACGAACATGTTATAAACATTGTGGTAAACTTCAACTTAATACATATAGCTACGAATTCGATATCCCTTGCAATATTTCAAAACAATCTCTTCAGATGGTAAGCAAGTAGAAACTGCAATTAAAACTCCACCACCATCTTTTTCCACTCTATCACATCTATAAATATGGAATTTATTGCACATTATTTCAGATTCATGGACATTTTTTCCAGGTTTATTGCAAAGCCAAGTTTCCGTAAATGCAATAATATTGTACTCGATATCAAAACTTTGAAGGTATAACGATTTTAGTTTGGTATTCATACCACGAACGTTTTGGTAAGCAATAGAAATAGATGACAAATTAAGATAATTTCTTGTAGAAGAATTTGTTTCTAGTTTTTTGAACTAGAGGCTGTAGCCTTGGGAAGAGTTACATAATTTTCGTTTCTATAAATAAACTCTCTAACTATCGTATGTTCTGGCCAAAAGCTTGGGTTTACTATTTTATCAAAAAGGCATTCAGGAACAATTATTTTAAAAGATGATCTATTGCGTGTATTTAATTTAAAAATTTTTGAATCATTGGATAATTCACTACCAAGTTTTGTTTTAATATAGCATTCAACATCACTTGCGGATGTATCAGTTGTAAAGCGTGTAGCAAATATAATCTTTTTCGGAGGAATAGTTTTCAGAATTTGGTTTGAAGGACCTGTGAACTTCATATTAACAGGATTTTCGATTGATAAGACGCTAGGTGTGGGAGACGGAGGTGTAAAAAAATGTGCGTTCGGAAGAATTTACAACCGTAGCGTGACCTGGCGGGCAATTAATTTCTGCTGGAACACTCAGCGAACGATTATCTGCATAATTTGATTTAGAAAGCACGTGTACAGAAGTAGATGGATTTAAGTTTAAAGGGTGAGGTGCTGACACAGAGTTATTATTGGCAAGATTACAAGATTAAAATATGAAATAGTCTTAGTTAGCAAAAAAAACAACGTCAATTGCCTTTTTGGTTACTTTTATGTATAAAAAAAATGCAATTTCCCAACCCTGGAAGCGTAATTTTAATACTTTAAATTATTTTTATCAATGCAAATCCTCATGAGGTATAAAGTAGATTTGTTTAAGAAAAACTAAAATTAGGTAACCAGTTTGGTTATTATATGTACCACAAAATATTGCATGTACCAAAAAAAATCATTTTCCCAACCTTGGAAGCGAAATTTTAATTTTGTTTTTAATCAGAAAAATTTCTAATCATTTTGGTCACTTTTATGTACAAAAATCGGTTTCACGTACAGACGGACATCGCTCAATCCTCATCGCTATTCATAAGGATCCAGAATATATACTTTATAGGTTCCCATATTGATATCGAAGAAATTACACACGAAATGACAAACCTATATATACCCTTTCACTTTTTTGTGAAGGGTATAAAAAGCGACACATAACTTATGACGGATTCAATGAAATTTACCGATTTTTCGTCACACCAACCATAGACTGTGGTAAATGCATGAGATGGTATCTGCTATGCGCACCGAAAGTCATGAAATCACTTTAGAAAAAAATGTATTAGCTTGTTAAGTTTTCAGCACAATTATAATATTTTACAGTAGTTAGTAACTGTATGTGCGAGAACAATTAATATACTCAAATTTTAGCAATTAAATTTTAAAATTTTAATTGCCAAATTTGTGTTAATTGGTTTTATTGTAATTTGATACTTTAATGATTGTGTGTGTGTATTTTCCCACGGTTAAATGGGGGTGTTCACATTGTTGTTGTTTTTTTATTATAATGTTGGGGTACGCGTGGGAATTTTTGTCTGTCCATATGAGACCTTGGGAGTTTGTGTCTATCCATATGAGACCGTGGGAATTTCTGTCCGTCCATATGTGAGGGGAGTTTGGTGGAGGGGTGCTGTAGTAACCAAAACGAGTTTGTATAAGTGAAGGCCGAGTCAGATAGAACTTTTTCGCTTTGCGTGACGTTTCTAACTTTATCAGAAAAGCGCAAAGCAAAAGGCGTATGCCACAATAAAAACTTTGACTACACCCGTACATTGTTTCTTTTCCATAAAAAGTGGTTGATAATTTTGGTATTATACATATTTTTTTTAATATTTATTGCATAAATTGTACATATATATTTAGCTTTTATTAAAACACATTCAGATATTTAAAATTTACGTCCGAATTTGGAAAAATAAAAAAAAGATTCCCGCTGATTGTCAAAAAGATGAGAGTTGCCCAACTTTAATCTTCGCGTTACGTTAAAAGTACTTTATGTAACATGTTTCATATAGGTATGTATATTTCAACTTAAATGTCAAAGCGAAACTATAAAGCAACGCGAAGCAAAAGTTTTATCTGACACGGCCTTGAGCGTGAACCGTGGGAGTTTTAGGAATTTTTGTCTATCCATATGAGACCTTGGGAGTTTGTGTCTGTCCATATGTGACCTGGGGATACATTTCCGTCGGTATGTAAGCGTGGGAATTTCTGTCCGTCCATATGTGAGGGGAGTTTGGCGGAGGGGTGCTGTAGTAACCAAAACGCGTTTGTATATGTGAGAGTGAGACCGTGGGAATTTTAGTCTGTCCATATGAGACCTATGGAGTTTGTGTCTGTTCATATGTGACCTTGGGAATACATGTCCGTCGGTGTAAAAGCGTGGGAATTTTTGTCTGCCCATATGTGAGCGTAGGAATTCTGTCTGTCCATGTGTGCTATGGCCTAATAGAAAATAAGAAATTTTTAGTATCTGACACAACATTTTTTAGGAAGTACAATATTTCAAAAGTGTTGTATAAATGGAAAACCCTAATGTTTGTGGTTCGATTCTTCTTGCTGGAGTGAGATTTCATCTTTTATTTTTTGCTTGTTTTTAATTTTGGTGTGTGTTAACTTAAGATATTTTGTCCAGCAATTCAGTTATTTCTTTTTTATGTGCAATGCTTGAGTGTGGGGGAATAATTAGATTATTCTGATCTTGAAGACGTTGAGAAAAAAAATTTACTATTGCATAAATATTGAATCTGATATTTTGTTTATTTTATACATGAAGATCATCGATGGATTTTATTTGTTGATCTGGATGGTGGTGCGATTTCTGTATTTTGTAGAATATGAATATATATGCTATGTATAAGTGTGTGTGTGTGTGTTTTTGTGTTCTGACTGGCGATTGGAACGTATGCCTGTCAGACAGGCTGTGTGTGTGACGATTGGTGAGTCTGTATGACAGTCCGCTTTTTTGCTTTCCTGGATTTAGCGCAAGTGGGTCCGTATGAAATCTGATAAGATGTACATATTCATGCGTACATAAATATCTATAAATCTATTTCATTTACGCATATATATACAAACAAATAATAAGCGTTTATTCTTTGTGCCCAAATACTCCCTTGACCATTTGAAAGAATAAACCATTGCGTTTGTTTGTTGTGTGGTCTCTTTTTTTTTTATTAGGACCGGCACCCCTACTTATGCGTACATTGTGCTGGAACTAGGAAAATTGTGGGAAGGAGGATAAAGGGAGTAGTGTCTATGGACATTCTATTTGAATTTCTCCATCATATATACGGCAGGAAAGACCTCCGCAGGGAGTTTATTCCACATACGGGCAAAGAATGAATTTTCCCTATAATGCGTAGTGCGGTTCACTGATAAATCCACCACATATGGGTGTGATCGCACTGTAGAACACGCTCTAGCGTGTAGAGCGTAGAAAAGTGCGCGTTTCGGGAAAGAGATCCCTGACTTCGGTGGAACAAAACCCGTTATAGTAACGATAAAATAGTGAAACACACCCCACATTGCGTCGATGCTCAAGTGAGTCAATAGAGTTGGCTACCCTACCGTCCCCTATGAGTTTCTTCGCTCTCTCCTGTACACGGTCGAGTAACTTCAAAATAGACTTTGAAGCTCCGGCCCATACATGAGAGTTGTATTCCATCTTCGGTCGGATGTAAGTGCTATAAATAATAAGGAGATCAGATGGGTTGAAGTATGTCTTACACCGCCTTAGAAAGCCGAGGCACTTGAATGCTTCTTTTGAAACATGAAAAATGTGTTCTGTCCAGCGAACGCCACACCGGATTTTCATGCCAAGAACATCAAGAGCTCTCTGAAATAAATATGTATGTAAGTTTTTATTTGAATTAAAAAGACATTTATTTTAATATTTATAAAAGTTTGTTATCATTTTAATTTTTAAGTAAAATTGCATTCCTTAAGGCACAAACACCATAGTCGTGATAGCTACAATAGAGATGTTTTGAATGCTTAGTTTCCATTTGTTTAAAATTAATGCAGCCAATGTCTTCAATGTTATAAACTGTTTGATGAATCATTTTTTCTAGCCATTTTTTCTTCTCTCCGCCCTTAATATATATTTGTGAATTTCTTATATTGGATTTTAAAAACTTGCAAACGCTTTGAAATCAGACTGATCAATCATTCTAGTTAATATGATGATAGTTTTTGGTTAACCAAACTGCTTCTCTCTGCTTTTTGCTTGATAAACATTCGATATCAAAAGGCGGTTTTATGATGAAATTGAGACATTCGTTGTTGCTGAAAACGACAGCAGACAGACATTTGAATTATTTTTGAAACCTTGCAAGTTTACAAAAACAATATCAGCATCCATGTTATTTAATTTATAAGACCTTCCGGACTTGACCTTTTATTGGTATGTATTCTCTTACGCGGTCATGAATAAGAACGCAGTAAGCTTATGTCGTTGCTGAAATATTTGTTCCTGTTTCAAATTCAATTTTTATATCAATCGGTCCGGTATTGACTGATTCGTTCTGATAAATTACATCTACTACAATAATTGGGGCGTCGTCTTTGAACTCCTGGGCAGTTAACAATGGTTGAGGCTCTTTCATATAGTAGCTTTGTTGAAATCTTACATACATATCATATAGAATTGCGTACCGTTCATTTTGAATTTTATGTTAAGATCATCATATGGGTAAGAGGTTGAATTTAAATGTACTTTTAAATTAGTCAGTTCACAGTGAACAAATTTCTGTCGTTGAAATGCGACCAATACAAAACGTGGCCGTTCTTTACTTGCAGCTAATTTAACATTCCAAATATGACTTGTCCCTGTATTCAATTGTGGATTCATATGACAATCCCAGCTACGAAATGCCATCGGTATAGAAGAACAATTGTTAATAATTTTGATCATATTCAACTTGCTCCGATCAGATAATTGTACGTGTGCAATTCTACAGGAGATTAGTGAAATTGAAAGTTTCGATTTTTCAGTAGAAACGCTCGAGTGTACAAGAGCTTCATCATTTTTATTGCGCAAGAGTATCAATTCATGCTTTCCATTAAGTATAACTTTGTTGTTGTCTCAGCAAATCCCAAAAGCATTTTAAGTGGTAAATAAAAATTAAAATATCCATTCTTAAGATTCAGTTTTAAGATCATCAGTTTTATGCCATCCACCATTTTGCATTGCAACGCTTTCGGTTAGTGATAGAGATACCAAATTTTTTATTGTGGTTGTTGTTCCTAAATACCTTGTATGATCGAATTCAATGCCATTAAGCTCGTAGCGGATTTCATCAAATAGATGTGCAACAAAGTTGGTTTTCAATTTCGAAAATTCTCGGAAAATTTTCCAGTTTTTTCATCTACAACGAAACCTTCTACATATATGTAGCTCTCACTAGGTAACACGTCCAAATCTTGATTTTGTATTGAGATTCGAATCTCGTCATTATTATTGTACGATTGTAGATATGGTATGTAGGTATGATAGTCCTTTTTTATTATATTGTCGTCAGACAATGGCTTATCCAAGACGTTTATTATTGAGCTCAATTTTGTTTTCAGTTTGAAATTCAAAGACTTGAGAAAACTTTTGTTTGCTGTTGTAAGTCACCTTTGACGAGCAGATCTTTTAAATTATGGTTTAGGTTGCAATATCTGTGGATGAGACATGGCTGCAGTATTTTGTGATATACTTGTATTGTATATTATCATAACTTAGTTGGCCTTAAATGTATTCGTATTGTAATTTCCTCTCCTCGAAAATTAATTAAATCACCGTTCTGATCAACCATGCGCAGTGATAAAGAACTTATCTCTTTGGTGTTTACAGGTAAATAAATGAGATTCCTTGGAATCTCATCTATTTTATAGTCTGCAAGTACATTAATCGGAAACTCATGAAGTGTGTGTGATTTTTAATTGTTCATATATGTATTAGTAGCGATACTACTTCGCAAGAGATTTTCTTTAAAAATATTAATTGGAAGATCTGGGTAATGATCATCAGTTGGTGTTAGGTTAGGTTAGGTTGAAAAAAAGGGCATAAGCATCCCAATCCGTCCTGGATTACACTTAGGCCTCATAGGCCTGTTGTGCGCTCTATAATAAGGAGTTCCCAGTCCCCTGTAGGGAGCCTCCACCGATACCATGGAAAACCTCTGAGTTTGATTATGTCAAGAACCTAGTTTCTTCAATGTATTTCCTTAAGTTTTTCCAAAAAGAGCTCCTAAGAAATTTCATCTCCTGTATAATCTCTTGATTAAATGTTTGTCTTCTGACTTGGCTAAAAGCTGGACAGTAGCACAAGTAGTGCTCCAGTGTCTCGTCCTCTTCCTGGCAGGCCCTGCATGTTATATCGCCAACGATTCCCATTCGTGCCAGCTGAGTCCTCAACTCTGTATGTCCTGTTATTAAATAAACCAACCTCCGTAGTGTTGGCCTACTCAATGTTAGGACCTCCTTTGTCCTACTACCATCTGGGTCCCCCCATAGAATTCTAGTCACCCTACCTACGGTAGAGTGCTGCCAATCTTTTGTATGTAATTCTATAGCCCATCGCTTTAGTTCTTTCTTAAAAACCTGAAATGGGTTCGGACTATCTAGTGTGATGTTCGCCATTAATGCTCCAATCTTTGCTAGCCTATCTGCCTCAACATTTCCAGGTATCCCCTGATGTCCTGGAATCCATATTATCTCTATGCCCCCACATTGCGTGTATGAGTTAATCTCATCCTTGCACTGTAGTACACACCGAGATTGAACCACATGATTCCTCAGGGCCTCGATGACCTTCCTACTATCCGTGAATATACGAATCGGTAGTCTGTTATCGAGTTCCTTCAACCATTTTATCCCTTCCGTAATAGCCACGATTTCACTCTGAAATACCGTCCTAGGATCCGGCAGTATTTGCTAAAGTTACGACCCATGTCACAGAAACCTCCACCCGATCGGTCACCCATCCTCGACCCGTCCGTGTATAGGTGATTTATGGGGTTCATTGTACCTGCATCCTCCCATTCAATACCTTCTGATATTATGGTGGTGCAGTGTGATTGTACATATCTAATAGGGATTCTATCGCACGTGACCGTGCGAGCGTTGTTCCCGGGTAAGACGCGTACTATACTCTGGTGTTTGGTTGTGTGTTCCCTTGTCAGCCACTCACCCATTACCATCAATCTCGTAGCAGTCAGAGCTGCTTCATATTTAACCTGTATATCAATAGGCAGTATTGATAGATATTTTCCATCGCCTTAGTTGATGTGGTTTTCATCGCGCCACAGATGCCGATACAGCACTGTCTTTGTATCCTTTGAAGATGTTTGATATTTGATATTTTATATCAAACATCTTCAGTTGGTGCTAAGATTTTACTCTTGAATCCTAAAAGATTCCCAATTGTGTTTTCTTTATTAAAATATATTGCATCTTTAGAACTATTTATTTCAACTTGCATCGTATTGTTGTTAGCTTCTTTAAAAATATGCTCTCCAGGACTAAGTCGTTTTTATTGCTCTTCTATGTAGTCAACTATATCTTTCAATTCATAAGATCCTATTGGTACTGCAATTACATATTCCCCTATATGAAACTGTTGTATGAATGAAAATCAGTTAACGCACACTCATATGTGTCATTTAAGTCAATGGGAGGAAAATAATTAGCATATAGCGCTGATGAGTTAGAGCTCAGAGTAAGTGTTATTGACATTATAACAGCCTGTTCACAAATAAATAAAGTTTACTACACAGCATGGTTTATAAGAATGATTTGAATGTAAGAATTGTAACGAATTGGAGCAGAATTAATCGGAATCATTTGGGGGCTCAAGACTGGATATCAAAGCCCCCAAATACAGTTTGTCTATATTTTCTGAAGATATGGTAGCTATCGAAATAAAAAGAGTGAAGACATGTTATAATAAGCCCATTTACTTGGGATTTTGTGTACTTGTTCAAGAAAAATCTATCATTAAAATATATGGATACTGACTCTTTTATTTACACAATAAAAACACAAGACTTTTACGCGGACATAAAGCCTGACATCGAACAACAATTTGATACATCAGATTATGCTATAGATAACAAATACGACATTCCTCTTTTGAACAAAAAAGTTTTGGGTATGATGAAAGATGAAAACTACGGGAAAATAATGAAAGAATTTGTTGGGCTGCGATCTAAGAGGTATTCCTTTAGTGTGCAAGATCAAAATGACGTAAAAAAATCGAAAGGGGTAAAGAAATCCGTTTTAGATATGTATAGTTTATTGTCATATAGAAATTGTTTGTTTGATAAGTCTATTGTATATGACACCATGTTAACGTTTAAGTCCAAATTACATCAAATTTGTACTAGTCAATTAAGTAAAGCAGTATTAAGTTATGCAGACGATAAGAGAAAAATTAGTAAAAATAACATAAATAATTTAGCCTGGCATCATTTTCGTATAGAAGTACCCAATCCTCATTACGAACTTGATATGCTTTTGCCAGAGATTGCTAAACTTCAAGAAGAAGAAATGGGATAATATCTACATAGTAATAAGAGAATTGTTTTATTTTTAAGAGAAATAAATAGAAATTGTACAAATACATATATTAAAAATGAGAAAAAATATCTTGATTTTTGTTTTATTGTTTTTTGATTTTTATTTAGCTTCAATGAAATATTACATAATACGAATTAATTAAATTATTTATCACCATTTTTCTCAAATAAAATAGGGAGCATTGGCAAGTATCTGGACCTTCATCACAATCTGGATGACTCCACGGACAAGACTTGAAGTGACCATCGTCCTTGTATTCATCTTCCATTACACCAAAATCCTGGTTTTCATCCAACATATGGAGAAATAATTTCACCATTTCCCTTTGTTCATATAGTTGACATCCTTCAAAATCGGCTAAGAATTGTTGAACTTTGTTTCGAATTTGACTCATGATTTGAATTTTTGTTACTTTTTGTATCCGAAATTGGCTTTCGATCTTTTTGACTATTAGTTCTCTGCTAATAATAGCTTTCAACGAATCAGTTGTAATATAAATGATATACAATTCAGAAAACTAAATCTGCGTTTCACTCCAAAACTAATTTAAAATTTTGAGTGAAGAGCTCAAAAATGTATACATATATCACTCTATCTTTTTCCAACTTTTTAGTTTTAAGTTAGATTTCATTATTCATCTATTCGTCTTTTATTCTCTCTCTCTCTCTCTCTCTTACATACAAATCAAATATCATTGTCTATCAATTTTCAGTTAGACTTCTTAGTGTCTAGAAAGCTTATATTTTGATTACTTCGAAATTTAAGTTCAAACTTATAAGTTGTGAAATATTAATAGCGCAATAAGCTTAATAAGCAAATTCAATTCCTGTAATACAATATCCTTAATTATCGTATGTGCAAAGCGAATAACAACTAAGTACGGGAAAACAGTTCAACTTGAACTGGAAAACAATATAATGTTTCTCCCCAACCGATACAATATATTTACAGATGTAGAATTAGAGAACCTTTAAAGTGATAAATATCGACTACAAAGAAAAGGAGAGAGAAACCTGATCTTAGAAAGCGAGATGAACGAGGTTTTGATACCAAACTCCCAGTACCCCGTTTGGCACTAAAAAATTAAAACAATGTTATATATGTATTTTATAATTAACAAAAAAAAATAAAACAAACGAAATTTTTTTCAACTATACAGATATATGATTGTGTTTTATTTGATATATTCAGTTATTTCATAAAGAAATTTCAAACATAAGTGACCACAATTAAATGTATTAAAGTTTTGATGTGGATTGTAGTTGTATTCAATATTTCTACCTAGGTATTTGATTATCTCTAAAGGAGGTTGTAAAGTTCCAAAGCTACCGAAATATTGTTTTTCATCATTGTTTCTATGGTATACTACCCAATGAGTACCTGGTCCTGTTGACAAATCTAAATTGATTATTCCACATTAGATTTTCCTTGCACGTTTTGGCAGCGACTCCAACATGAAAACTCCTCTAAAGTGTGGAATATTTCTTGAAAATTTTCTTACATCAAATTCTGATAATGGTTTGTTGGGTAGCATATCTAATAGTTTTTTGAATGATATTTACAAACAAGTCCATAACCCTTTTTATGTGGTCTAAGGTACAGTCCTTCTCCCTTAGCGATTGACTTCATTGCTTTATTGTGTCTGGTGGCTTCCTCAAGTTGTTTTTTTTTTTTTGCATTCTATGTTACATTTACAGCCTTACCTATAGCGGCGCCTCCAGTTGATAGACTACCAAGTGCAACTAGAGCAGTTAGAATCGGTATTAGAGGTAAAAATCCACAAATTTTTGGAACATTTATAATACGCGGTATTACAACACGAGCTTTTTTCCCTTAAGTGATCTGTTGATAACTTTATGAGCGATTTTAATGTCTTGTGGTTTTTCCTTCCGTAATGTTTTTGTTGCTGCTCTAATTGAACTATTGAACACGTTTTTGTCATTTAAATGAGTACGTGGCGATAGTCTATGCCTATTTCTGTTCCTTTTCTCCATACCCATACCAAATTTAGTTTTTGCTTTCATTGCATTGATCACCATATATGCAATGTTTTTTCTGCAAGATTGCTATCGTTTGAAAGAACTCTTTCCCAAGCTTTATTTTCATGAATTTTATCAGCTTGGTATCTACTGTTTAATTCTTTGTTTTTGTAGTAAGCTATATCGTGATTTTTGCTAGCAGCATCCAATAAATTAATTCCTTTATCTCCACTGGCTAAACGCTTTTGTAAACTTGTGCCAGGTCCACAGTACTGATATCAAGGAAGATGTAATTTAAAAGGTAGAGAATTTATTGTTTGTAGCGGGTCACCTTTATTGATATGTTGTATTTAATATTCTGAATATTTAATTGCTTTATGACTTCTTTAATTAGTTAAATAAGTTGCATCATATATTTTAGTAATAAACTGTGTGATTACTTTCATTTCATTTTGTACATCACTATCATGTGTGATCTGTTCTCTGCAGCACTGCAAATACAGAAAAGCTCTTTGTTGTTTTGGTTTTGGTGTCTTTTCCATAATGTTAACGATCGTTTGCTGTATGAAAGCTCTTTCTTGTGTGTATAAAAGCATAGCACCAGACAAAGACATTTCATTCCGTATTTTCAGGTTGGTTTGAGTGGTCGACAAACAAACTCTTTTAGCATGCGCTCTTCGTGACAACGATGGTTGTCGTTGAACGTTGCTAAGTGTGTTTGTTTGCTAGAGTTAAGTTGTTGTTGGTCGCGATGGTGACCGCAGTTAACTTGAACTCTTTGATTATTTCATTCCGTATTTGCAGAAACTAATAACATTTATTTAATATAACAAACCATTGTTATAAATTGGCACCGAACTAAGAGGCAGTGAACAACAACCGTATAATTTTTCCCTCATATAAAAGTGAATCGTGGCAGAATTTTCTAGAATTTTGAGAAGCAGTCGTCTTGCGAAAAACGTGAACATGATTACGCTGACTACGGAGCAGGTTCAAGAACTTATGAAGGCAGTCAATCAACCTAATAACAGAAGTGGCTCATTTAGTAGCTGTTATGGAGGAGACAAAAATCCATCGAAGGTGGAAGAATTTATTTCTTCTATAACAACGCACAAGCTAGTGGAGAAAATATCTGACAGGGATGTGGTAAACGGTATGCCGATGCTTTTAGAAGTTGACGCTGCAGAATGGTGGCGAGGTGTAATGGCAAATGTAACAACTTTCGATGATGTTGTGCGTATGCTGCGTGAATCATTTTCACCCCCAAAACCGTCCTGGAGAATTTATGTCAAAATTAATGAAACAAACCAGCAGAAAAACGAGCCTACAGACTCGTTCATACGTAAAGTGAGCTTTATTTGCCCAGCTGTCCAACGGTCCATCGGAATCAGACCAACTGGGTATGTTATTTGGTATGTTGCACTCTCAAATTCGAGAACGTCTGCTCCGGCACAAGGTGGAAACTTTTGAGTTGCAAAAAGATGCTCGAGAAGCGGAGCTAGAATTGAGTGAACGTGCAACAGTGAACGCTAATACCGTCGGAAACATCAGTGGTCCTGAAGGCGGTCCAAAACGTTCCTTTTGCCGTAAAAAGGGACATACCATTGCCGTAAAAGGGGACATACCATTTAAAAACAAGGTGCTATTCTGAAACAACAGCCTGTGAATATTGACTCTGTGGCACTTAGACCAAAATTTGCCTGCTACGGTTGTAACGCTCATGGGATAGTTAGAGCTAATTGCCCGAATTGTAGTAAGAAGAGTAGCAATATATCACCTCTACGCTGGGTAGTCATCTTGTCGCGATGTGGAGGCTTAGGTCTAGCTGACCGGTCTGTACGGGCGGGGGCAGCTGTTATCAGTAGCCCCTGGTAGGGTCACCCATGCCAGAGTGGCCAACAACTAAGTACCGACCAAGAACCACCCTGCCCGGACTCGATAGCGTCTGTTTTTCCCCATGGGGCGGCTATCGAATCAGTCCGTTTCTCGGTCCAATGGACCATGTCCAAATCCATCAGCGTCTGGGCGGCTGATGGTCTGCGTCTGCATCCAGTTGGGTCGGCAGCTGGCAGTAGGTATAAAATGCACCCATTAACCCACCCAAATGGAAAACAAAAAGCCATGCCCCACGTACCTGGTTAGGGGCTTAACAATCTCCGGGGACCCTATTCCCGCGGCGCAAGTAGCAGGACGCGGTGAATCGAAAGCTACTGCTGCTCACGCTGGCCGGGTGTCCACATCAGGCCCGACCAGTCTGCGGACTACTGACGTGGTGCGCAATCGGCCTGGATCAACCGGGCTGATTGCTGTTGAGAAAGAGACAAAACACCCGGCAACGGGTGGATGCCCCAGTACTAGCATCGAGGTACCTCTGTCTTTAGCTCCAAGTACCTCAAAAGCTGCTCAGGTCCTTACCGGTAAAACGGTAAAACCCCCTTCTTCGGGTGCGAAGGGAATGGAAAAGCCTAAGCCGTCCAAGCCCGTCGCCTCCAAAGCGCACATTGCGCAGGAAAAGGCTAAGAGGATTACTTCTAGCCGCAGTACTGCGTCACCCACTGCCAATCCCGGCAAAAACATCACTAACCCTTCGCGCAAAAGTGCTTCACGCAGGGCAAACGATGCGAGGCGCTCCGCCTTAAGGACTATTTCGCACTTTGGTGCGATCCCGGTTGTACCAGCTTTCTGAAAAGCAGGCAGCTTCTCTAAAGTGGGCACAGGCTCATGTGTCGAGGCTGCAAATAAACTCCTCCCCCGCACCTGCCACGGTTGCGGCGCCTAAACGGCAACGTTCGGAAGAGGAGAACGATGCAGCTAGGGCTTCTAAGGAAAAACGTCCTAAGAGCATCCCTTCGAAAGGCACCTTCAGTGAGATCGCCAAAGGCAAGCTCATAAGGGCCATAATCGATAGGGATGTGTCAGACGGTGCCGTTTCCAATACCAGGTGGGACTTGGTTAACCAAAAACTAGCGGGAGTGTTCTGGAAGATCCGCAACGAGAATCCGGGACCGCCGCCTCAATGCGTTGATGCTGGCTAGCGCCAGCACGGCGTTAAATTGATGGCCTGCACGGATGAACGCTCAGCGTCTCTGTTGAAGAAGGCCATCGAAGCTATTGGCGAGGTGTGGGAAGGCTCTAGGCTGGATGTGGTTTCCTTGGAAGACATACCCAGAAGACCAAGAGCCTTGACCATAGTCCCCGCTGAACCTTCCTCCCCGAAGGAGATCCTTGAGATCCTTAAGGACTGCAACCCGGATCTACCCACCCATGACTGGAAGGTAGCTAAGGTGAATGCACACGAGGAGTTTAGAAGGGAGGTGGTTCTGATTCTCAATAAAGAATCTTTGACACCGATCCGTAAGAGGGGCAACAAAATCTTCTGTTTCAGTACGATTCTCTTGCGCTTCTACCGGACCGATGCCAAGAAGAACCGCAACCGAGGGAATGGTGCTGCCGACGGCGCTGCTGCTGGTGTGTCGGACGTAGCTTCATACGGGCAAGAGGACACCCACTCAGTTTCTGACTTGGTGGGTGGCTTCTTTGAACGGATGGAAGTCGCGGATGAGGAAACTGACGCCCTCTTGGAATCCAGCCAAGAGGACGCCAACACCACCGTAATTGCGCTCCCGGATGGTGAAGGTGACGAAAATATACCTTCACCACTCAAAAGCAGCATCCCCTGCGAGGCTCCTCCGGGTGGTAGAGAGGAAGGAGGAGCTGGTTATGGTCCAGGAACCCTGGGTCCACCAAGGATGGGTTCATGGACTGACACTAAAGGACTATAAGCTATTGTTTGCCAAAGGCACAGGTAATATTAGATCTTGTATCTTGGCTAAAAACTCTTTGCGTATCTTTATCCTATCTGATTTCAGTGATGGGGATACTGTAGCAGCTGCTCTGGAGACCCCGTCCGGTACGGTTTGGCTGGTCTCGAGCTATATGGCGCATGACCACGAGGGCACTCCACCAAATGGCAAGGTGCGTGGTATTGTGTCCAGGGCGATAAGCACGAGGACGCCTATAATAATAAGTGCTGACGCTAATTCACACCACACCTCCTGGGGTAGTAGCGATACTAACGAGCGGAGTGAGTGTCTCTTCGATTTCATTTTAAATAATAATCTTGAAACTGTCAACAGGGGTTCAGAACCCACTTTTATTGTGTCTAACCATACAGAGGTTTTAGATGTAACATTGGTTAGTGCAGAGCACACCAATGTGGTTAGCGGTTGGAGGGTTGCGGATGACTGCTCCCTATCCGATCATCGCTATATTGACTTTAACATAGGGTTAGGTGTAAGTAGATTCAATCCTATAGTTAACAGAAAGAAGACTGACTGGGAGCTACAGAACAGTGTACTCTGCAACTCCTTATCGACGTCTCCAACTATTAGAAATATTGGGGACATCGACTCTGCTGTGGAGATTCTAAGTGAATCGTTCCGCTGTGCTACTAATGTGGCTTGCAAACCAACGGTTTGCAGGGGAAGGGCCAGACCACCATGGTGGAGCCCGGAAATTGCACATTCACGAAAGGAATGTCGTAGGCTATTCAACGAGGCTAAACGATCAGGCGACTGGTCGGCATACAAAACCTCCGTGAATCGCTTCAAGAATCTTGTCAGGAACGCAAAATGGAGGTCTTGGAGGGCTGTCTGCAGTAATGTGGAGGGTTCATCTGAAACCAACAGGCTGCGTAAAATGCTATCAACCGCACCGGT
This sequence comes from Linnaemya tessellans, assembly GCA_951800035.1. Taxonomy (NCBI): domain Eukaryota; kingdom Metazoa; phylum Arthropoda; class Insecta; order Diptera; family Tachinidae; genus Linnaemya; species Linnaemya tessellans. Next base: position 61,333,467 of record OX637533.1, read on the forward strand.
TGTACCCAGCTACATGCAGAAACCATGGGGTAGCTGGACCATGAGTAGTCAAGAGACACTGAGCTACTACTCGACACTCATTTTCCTAGTAGCCAGGCGGCACCTTGATGGCAGCTTGACGACAGGCGCAGTCACAACTCCATTGGATATGGATAGGCTCCGCTGGGCTGTACACAGCTTCGATCCGTTCAAATCTCCGGGACCAGATGGAATAATTCCAGCGGATCTACAGAGAAATGCGGACATTGTCCTACCTTGGCTCGCGGTAATTTACAGTGAATGCCTTAGGATTGCATATATACCTATATTTTGGCGTACGTGCAAGGTTGTCCTTATCCCGAAGGGGAGTAAGACGTCGCACACCAAGCCTAAAGACTTCAGACCGATAAGTCTTACTTCTTTTTTACTCAAAACTTTAGAAAGGGTAATTGATATTCATCTGAGAATGACCATTCCCAATGAGCTTTTCTCTAAATCACAGCACGCCTACAATAAAGGCAAATCTGTGGAAACGGCACTACATTCTCTAGTGGGCCACATAGAAAAATCTCTTGAGTATAAGGAATTTACTATGGGGGCCTTTCTGGACATAGAAGGTGCTTTCAACTATGTCAACCCCGATTCCGTCATCAATGGGATGGTAGCAGTTGGGATTGATAACAATTTATGTCGGTTTGTTAGAAACTTACTAACTTTCAGGGTAGTCAGGGCCTCGATTGGGAATGTCACTGAATATAGGGCAGTCTATCGGGGCACTCCACAGGGAGGTGTTCTGTCACCTCTGTTGTGGAACCTGACCATTAATTCGCTTTTGCTAAGTCTAGAACGCAGACAGATTATGACTGTCGCGTACGCGGATGACGTAGCGGTGGCGATATCGGGTAAGCACTTGGATACCATATCTCAGTGTATGGAGTCTGCGCTGGCTTTGCTGAGTAGGTGGAGTGTCAGCTGTGGGCTCGGCATCAACCCAGCCAAGACTGAGTTGGTGCTCTTCACTAGGAGGTATAAGACCGATAGCTTTATACACCCAAACCTTAACGGCACCTCCTTGAAACTATCTAAAACCGCCAAGTACCTGGGAGTGATTCTGGATAGTAAGCTATCATGGAATCAGAACATACAGGCGAGAGCGGAAAGGGCCTTAGTGGCTATTTATACATGCAAAAGGGCAGTAGGCCTCAAATGGGGTATCAACCCTAAGGGTATCAATTGGATCCTTGAGGCTGTTATTAAACCAGTACTCTTTTACGGGGTATTGGTATGGTAAAATGCGATGGACAAGCAGGCTCATCGCAGGACCTTTGAAAAGTATTTCGGGTCGTAGCGAGACTGATGACAGGCGCACTAGGATCTACACCAACGGGAGCAATTTTTGCAATGCTAAATTGGCTCCCGGTTGACATTCTGGCCAGACAATTGGCTCTATTCTCTGTGGTCATGTTGAATACAGTATGTCCATGGACTAGGACTGACTATGGGCATGCTAGGATTTTAAGAGAGCACTCGGAAATCCATGCCAACATTGACTATTGTGTACCAAGACCCTTCTTTGGTGGACTTTTCCGTTCCATTGTCGTTGACAGGGAACAGGTGGACAGACTTTCCTTTCCCGAGAATTCAATTAGAGTTTTCACTGACGGATCCAAAAGGGGAACAAGAACGGGCGGAGGCTTCTATGTGGAGAACTTCAATGTAAGATCTTAATTTCGGCTCCAAGACGGTTGTACTGTCTTGCAAGCCGAAATCTCTGCTATTACTCGGGCAGCGAGATGGCTGAGGTAATATAGGATATCGAATGATATCTTCATTGTTACCGATAGCAAAGCAGCCATCTCTGCTATTAGTGCTGTGTACAGTACATCAAAAACTGTGGTCGAATGCCGACTGGCTATCAAAGAGATAGCGAGACATTCGAGGGTGACACTGGTTTGGGTGCCGGGACATTCTGGATGTCCAGGCAACCATACTGCGGATGAGATTGCCAGACAGGGGACTGAATTGAGCAGTTCAATGATCAGTCACTTTACTGGCATTCCATTATCGCGATGCAAGTTTCTGATTCAAAGCGAATCATACAAACTAGCTCAACTTAGGTAGGAAAGCGTGGCTAACTGTCTCGTGGCAAGAGCCACGTGGCCCTATTATGATTTGCGCAGAACACGCGACCTTCTCAAGGTTGAGCATGCGAGGAGGATGGGTCTAATATATAACTAATGCAGAATGCAATGATGAAGAGGAGGAAGAGACTGTCCTTCATCTTCTGTGCCCTTGCAAATGCAAGGGCAGGTCCTAACCTAACCTATCACCAAGGACTGTAAGTTTTAATTCGGTTGGCTTATTCATTGGTAGAAACGTTCCAGTGGTAAATGTTCAAATATTTGGTGTCCTTGGGCAGGCTTGACTCTGGCGCCAAAACCAGTGTAGCTAGTATTATATTTGCACATAAGTATATAAAGAGAGCATTAAAAAACAATTGATTTATTGTTGTGAGTAAAAGAAATACATTAATGGGTTTAATACTATTGATCTGCTAACTGCGGCGGTCGAACAGCGACTGACTGCTATCCATACATTACACCCCTTAACACCCAGAAGAAGTATAGAATTGTGTTGGTTGCCTGTTACGCGCTGATCGGCGAGGAGATAGGGAGGAGGCTGCCGGCAATAAGGCCTTCGATGGAGAATCATTTGAAGTGGTCAATGGAATTTCCTCTCAATTATATGTTATGTCAGACTCAACGTTACTAGGTTGTGGCAGTGACATATTGAGTGACTCCCCTTCGGCTGGCGAATCGCATTTAGTGGTCTCGGTCCCTTCTACACGACGACGAAGCTGATCTAGATGGCGTTTAATTATTCTAGAGTCTTTTAGTTCGACCTGATAAGATATTGGACCAGTCTGATTGGATACTCGACCTTCCATCCATTTTGGACCAGAAGCATAATTCCGTACCCAAACTGGACTACCTGTAACGAAAGGTTTAGTTGCTATTTGTTCTGTCACCTTACCATATGCAATTTCATGCGGCTGTATTTTATCAAAAAATGATTTGAGTTGGCGATTGAATAATAGCTCCGCCGGAGTACGATTTGTTGTTGAATGTGGTGTAGTGTGTTGACTAAAAAGAAATCTGGCTAGGCTTAGGTCGATATGTGTATCTCGGTCCAGCTTTTTTAAATAATTTTTTGTGTTTTGAACCATTCGTTCCGCTTGTCCATTTGTAGCCGGATGGAACGGTGCGCAACGGATGTGACGAATAAAGTTGTTTTCCATAAATAACTTAAATTCGTCAGATGCAAAGGAGGCTGCATTGTCTGATACAAGTTCATCCGCCCCAAGTCAGACATCCTCTAACTGCCGACAGCTCTGTTCGACGGCAAAAATATGGATAACATTCATCAGACCGATCAATTTTGTTAATAGGCCACCCCCTTAACACCCAGTTTAAAACCTTGGAGAGTATACGATCCTTTGACGTTTGAATAAAAATTTTCTCTGCATTTATAACCGGTTTCGTAGATAATTCGATTATTAGGACTTCTTCACTAGATGACGATTCTTGTTCAGTAGACATTGGAAAACAGCTTAAAAAATCTGCATTGCCCATCTTTGTACCAGCACGATGTATTAAGTTGAAATCGTATGCGCTGAGAAAAATTGAACGTCTGATTGGAAATGACATTGGGAACTGGTTTTGTTTGTTTTTCGTTTTTTAACATTTTAAAAGCGCTCTCATGTTGTGTACCCCATGACCAGTGAGAATTTTTGTCCAGTAAACGATGTAGTGGCTCTGCCACCGTAGCTTTATTTGGTAAAAAAGCGTGGTAAAAATTTAACAAGCCCAAAAATACTTGCAATTGTTTTTTATCTTTAGGTAATTGAGCTTCATGAATTGCCCTCACCTTGTCAGAAGACGGACGTATTCCAAAAGCGTCAAGTTTGAAACCCAAAAACTCGACAGATTCAACACCGAACTGACATTTATCTTTACGTAATCTCAAACCAGCTTTGTCGAACCGCAAAAGAACTTGATCAAGTCTGTTGGCCAGTTCCTGTTCAGATTTTCCCATCACAACGATGTCGTCAAAATATGGCAACACCCCTGGCACCCCTCGCAACAAACCTTCTATGAAACTCTGAAATATTCCAGGCGCTGATGAAATACCGAATTGAAGTCTGTTTACTCTGAACGCACCTTAGTGAGTAGTAATGGTTTGTAAGAGTGCCGAACGCTCATCCACAGTTAATTGTTGGTATGCTTGAGCCAAGTCTAGTCTGGCATAAATTGATCCCCCTTCAATCGACGCTAAGAGTGTGTTTATTGCTGGGATTTGATGACAATGTGGTTTAATTGCTACATTTAAAGTTGACTTGTAATCGCCACAAATGCGGATTGAACCGTCTTTTTTTATTACGGGAACTATGGGAGTCGCCCATTCTGCATATTCTACAGGCTGCAGAATGCCTTGGCCACATAAACGATCGATTTCTTCTTCGACTAAAGTCTTAATTGCAAAAGGTATGCGACGTGGTAACAACCGTTTTGGCTGTACAGTAGAATCAATTTGTAATGACACCGGTCGTCCCGTGTAACAACCAAGTTCTGTTGAGAATAAATGTTCGTACTTACTTAATACGGTTTTAATATTTTTGCCACTATTGACAGCAAAAACGCCTTCAATACGTATACCGAGTGCTTCAAACCAGTTTAGTCCAACAAGATTCGAGCCGCTACCAAATGCAATGATTAACGGTAAATTATTACATTTGCGATGATTATACTCTACTGATACATCGATGATCCCCTTAACTGGAATATGGTTTTGTTGAAAATCACTCAAAGATATGTCACATTTTGAAAGATCTGGTTTTTTGGTAGACCAGACGTTATTGAATGTTGCCTCAGACATGATGGTCACTGTGGTTGTGAGTAAAAAAAATAATAAGTATTATACATTAATGGGTTTAATACTATTGATCTGCTAACTGCGGCGGTCGAACAGCGACTGACTGCTATCCATACATTACGAATTTGAAGAAAATAATGGATTTCAAAGGTTGTATATACGAGTCAATCATATGTAATGTGTCTCTTGCCGACGGTACCTCGTGTGAAAGAATGTGCCTAACGACAAAATGTAAAATGGTGGTTGGTGGCAGGTGTTTAAACATAGAATTCCTGATTTTTCCAGAAGATAAGAGCAATAAGACACTAATTGGTTCCGATTTTATGGAACAGGCAGGAATTGTTTTGAATATGGGGCAGCGGTATTGGTACTTCAAGAGTTGTCCTACTCAGCAATTTGATTTTTGTGATTCATGGCCGTAAGATTTGAATCTTTTCGAAAGGGAAAGAGCGTCAAACAGAATACACCGGAGGTGGTTTCCGACTCCCTCAAAGTTACTCCTAAAAGAATATGTAAGACACACGTACCTGATATTGAGTCCTATGGTCCCGATTATCACAAAGTAATTGACTACTCGCCTCATTCGATACAGGCAATATTTCGTGACGCGATTCCTACCGAGATAACGACGCCTGATAGAGCGAAGAATTCTGGCCTTTTTAGTGGTGTTGTATACAGGCCTCAAGTGGATGAGGAGGATCCGATTTTTACGCCTATCTACTCTCTTGAGTACACGTTTTTAAAATCATCAGATGAAGCGGATTTGACTTCTGACCAAAAGGCTCAGCTAGAAAATGTTTTGGCTGCTCATAATTCTGTGTTTGGTGGGTTAGGTAAACAATCGTCGTATGCCGTGCACACGATAGATACCGGTAACCACGATCCCATTGCTTTACCCCCGTATCGTCTTTCGTTTGCCAAAGCTCGTGAACTAAAACGCGAAATAGAAAATTTGCTTGAAAACGACTTAATAGAGGAGTGTGAATCAGCATGGCCGTCACCAGTAGTAATGATTCCCAAGAAGGATGGTTCAATTCGCGTATGTGTGGACTACAGAAAATTGAACTCCATAACAGTTCCCGATAGGTATCCGCTTCCCCGTATGGATGATCTGTTACGAAGTATATGACAACATTAGATTTGCAGTGCGGCTATTATCAGATTGAAGTGGCGGAAGGGGACCGTGATAAAACTTGTTTCATTACCCCATTTGGGACATATCGCTTCAAAAGAATGCCATTCGGGTTGCGGACCGCACCCGAAACGTTTCAATGATTAATAAATCGTTTTAGAACAGGTATTCTCGATATTTGTATATTTTCCTACCTCGATGATATTATTATATGCTCTGAGAGTTTCCAACAACATCTGAATAATCTAGACAGAGTTTTACACCGTTTGCTCTTATTTGGATTACGTTTGAAAAGCCAGAAATGTAGATTTCAGAGTAAAGTTTCTTGGCCATATATTTACTCCAGAAGGAATATCTGTCGATTACGCTAAAACACAAGCAATTACTGAACGTAAAGAACCCAGAAATGTTAAAGAGCTAATATCCTTCATCCAAACGTGTTCGTGGTATAGGCGATTTACCGAGCAGTATGCCGAAATCGCTAGACCCCTAACAAATCTTACTAAGAAGACAGCAGTATGGAAATGGGGAGAATAAGAGATGAAATCTTTTAACGCCTTGAAAAGAGCTTTAACAACCTCACCCGTATAAAACAAGCAGAAGATAACATGACATATGCTATAAAAACAGACGCCAGTGCTTATACTCTCGGTGCGGTTTTACTCTAGGGGTAGGGCTCAGAAGAGCATCCCATTGAGTATGCCAGCCGTTTATTAAGCAGTGCGGAACGTAACTATTCTACTACGGAACGTGAAGCCTTGGCTATTATATGGGCATGTAGTAAATTTCGTGGTTACATAGAGGGAGAGGGGATTAAACTGCTTACGGATCATAAACCATTGAAGTGGTTATTAACGTTAAAATCGCCAGCTGGCCGACTTGCTAGGTGGGAATTGCAAATTCAACAATACAACTTTATAATTGATTACGTCCCTGGAAAAGCAAACGCCGCAGCTGACATGCTTTCCAGTCCGCCCTGTAATAATCATGAGGATAATATTGACTGTGGTAACTGTTTCTGCACATTTTCCCTAGATATGCCAAGTAGGGGCGCTACCGAAATCCGTCAACCACAACTAAATAATGTTCTGAAGGAAATAATAAAATCTTTAGAAAAAGAAGATAAAAACTCTATTCGTTAGATAAACCGATGTTATCTGCTGAATAACGGTGTTCTGTATCATGCTAATGATGATTGTGAAGATGCTCAATTGGTTATACCTACACAAGAGCGAACAAAAATTTTGAAAACTTATCACGATGAAAGTACCGCCGGACATTACGGTGTAGAGAGAACTATTGCCCGTATAGCTAGTAGATATTTTTGGCCAGGTATACGCAGTGAAATTATGTGAAAATCTCTATTGATTGTCAACGTTTTAAAGCTTCAAATATGAAACCTACCGGTTTTTTACAAACAACTAGCAGTAAACAAAGGTTCGAAGTCGTGGCTGTAGACTTGTTTGGTCCTCTACCTGCAACGGAAGAAGGTCACCGATGGATCTTAATCACCGAAGATGTAGCCAGTCGCTGGGTTGTAATGTTCAAACTAAAAGATGCAACAGCAGAAGTATGTGCTAAAATTCTATTGGATGAAATATTTTTACGTTATGGCTTGCCTAGACGTAAAAAATCCGACAACGGTGTACAGTTTGTATCAGCTATAATGCAGCAAGTAACGTACTGCCTTGATATACAACAACAATTTACACCAGTGTATCACCCTGAAGCAAACCTTGTGGAACGCAAAAACAGAGACTTGAAGAGTCAACTAGCTATTTTGGTACAACATCAACACAATAACTGGCATCAGAACTTAGCTGCCATACGTTTCGCTATGAATACCGCAAAGTGCCAAAGTAACGGATATAGTGCAGCCTACCTGACTTTTGGTAGAGAACTGCGTACTCTAGATGATGTTAAGCATGATGTTAGATCCGTAATTGAGTCTGAGAGTTTCATTCCAAAAATCACATCATACCTCCGAACGATTTCCAACGCTTTAGGAAATGCAAAAGAAACTGAAGCAAAGATTCAAGACAAAAACAAAAAAGTATGTTGACAACCAACGAAGACCGCAGCCAAATTTTGACATCGGAACTGAAGTACTAGTCACAACACATGTTTTGAGTAACACGGATAAGGGCATTTCATCTAAATTTGTGCCTAAGCGTGATGGCCCGTACCTCATCACAAAGAAGATAACGTCATCCTCATATGCAGTATCATCCCCGGACAACTTATCGATGCCACTTGGTACCTACCATGCTCCAGCATTGACTTTGTACAAGGGTACGAATAGTAAGGAAGCTCCATCGCCAGTTCATCCCATGAAGAGACGCGGACGACCTAAAAAGCCTAGTGATGTAGCCTAAAGATGTTGCCGTACTTGTCGGGTCGACATCCCGTACGCCAAAGGGGGAGACTGTAGCGGGTCACCTTTATTGATATGTTGTATTTAATATTCTGAATATTTAATTAGTTAAATAAGTTGAACGATCGTTTGCTGTATGAAAGCTCTTTCTTGTGTGTATAAAAGCATAGCACCAGACAAAGACATTTCATTCTGTATTTGCAGGTTGGTTTGAGTGGTCGACAAACAAACTCTTTTAGCATGCGCTCTTCGTGACAACAACGGTTGTCGTTGAACGTTGCTAAGTGTGTTTGTTTGATAGAGTTAAGTTGTTGTTGGTCGCGATGGTGACCGCAGTTAACTTGAATTCTTTGATCATTTCATTCCGTATTTGCAGAAACTAATAAAATTTATTTAATATAACAAACTATTGTTATATGTTTTATTTAGTAAACCTTCTCCAACGATAGTTTTCTTATGACTGAATGTTTTTTTATAAAACTTAACCATATTATTTTATTCTAGAATAAAAGATATTGTTTTGTGAATTTTACAAGTAGTTATTGAAATGCGCTTAGTAAAACAACACAAAAATAGGTTAGTTCGTAATGTGGATGTATCTTCAAATGACAGCACAAATATAAGACATAGTTCCTTGCTACCAAATTCTATTCGAGCATTAACAGTTGGTCCTTCAAATTGTAGAAAAACTAATGAAATGTTTGCTAGAAAGTGCTAATGGTCTTAAGTTTGAAAATATCTATTTGTACTCAAAATCTCTGTATCAACCTAAATATGAATACCTAAAGAATTTTATTTCGCCAATTAAAGGAATGGGATACTACACATTCGCAGACAATGAGTCCGTTTTTCTTCCTAGCGAAGCTAAAAGCAATTCAATTATGATTTTCGATGATGTTGCATGTGAAAACCAAAACAACATACGTGCATATTTTTGTATGGGGCGTCATAAGAATGTAGATTCATTTTACTTGTGTCAAACCTACACAAGAATTCCGAAACATTTAATAAGAGATAATGCCAATTTAATTATAATGTTTAAACAAGATGCGAAAAATATGAGACATGTATACGGTGATCATGTTGCCAGCGACATGAACTTTGGAAAGTTTCATTATATATGTCAAGAATGTTGGAAGGATAAATATGGATTTTTGATATTAAGTAAAGATAATGAACTAAACAATGGTCGCTAAGAAAATCATTTGATTAGTTCATCATAATATAAGTTACTGTTCATCAAGGGTATCGCTTAGTCTGGCTTTAAACATTATACATGATTGTTATAACTGGTCATCTAAGCAAAACTTGATCTGATATATAATAATCTGATACCTAATAAGCTGATCTGATAACCTCATCTGATACCTGATAAACTGATCTGATACCTGATAAGCTGATTTCATACCTGATAAACTGATCTAATCTGATACCTGATCTGATAAACAGATATGACACCTGATAAACTGATCTGATACCTGATAAGTTGATCTGATACCTGATAAACTGATCTGATAACCTGATAAACTGATCTGATACCTGATCTGATAACCTGATCTGATACCTGATCTGACACCTGATAAGCTGATCTGATACCTGATCTGATAACGTGATCTGATACTTGATAAGCTGATCTGATATCTAATAGCTAAAATGAATGAAAAAATTCTGAAAGAATTGCTGACAACAAGAAATATATTGAAGAAAAAGCTTCGTAGTATAAAAACTGGTGAAATAGATACACATCAGAAATTAAGAGATATATTCAAGCCCATAACAGAACCTTTAAAAGAATTTATAAATAGCTCTAACTATATTGATATACCAAATAAAAAAGAAAAGAATGATAAATAATGAGGAAAGTGCCAGTTTTCATCCTCAGAACTCAACAATGAAGTTGGAAACAAGTACCACTAAGAAACTAATTGAAGAATCAATGTTTAAATAGTCTAACAGTAAAAGTAACAGCGATTTTGATGAAGATGACTTTTATTCACAACATTCTAATCATGACGAGAGTTATCCTGACTTATCACTATTGCAATCGAGAAATGAAATAGATACTAACTATGGCCCACATAGAAATAATAATTACGAATGGAAATTTGGTAGTAGCAACATCGAGTTAAATCAAGATAAAATACAAGTTGGTGGTCAAATATGGGCTCTCACCCCAGGACTGTTTTCTTTGATGTTTCATAAAACACCAAAAAACTATGATAAATTCGAGCTTGAAATCTATAAAAAAATATTGCTTACTAATAATGCACACAGAAGACATTATAATTCCGATGGTCAAATCAAGGGGACTAGAGGGTACATGTACAAACATATTATTGGAAAACTTTTTAAAGAGAAAAATCGTAAGAGCTCATCGGAATTAACAAAGGTTAAAAACTATGATAAATTCGAGCTTGAAATCTATAAAAAAATATTGCTTACTAATAATGCACACAGAAGGCATTATAAGTCCGATGGTCAAATCAAGGGGACTAGAGGGTACAAGTACAAACATATTATTGGAAAACTTTTTAAAGAGAAAAATCGTAAGAGCTCATCGAAATTAACAAAGGTTAATTATTTAGGTAAAGGGTTGTAGCAGGTAAATCCTCATAAATCAAACTATATATACTGGGATGATCCAAACGAGTTGGTAGATCGACTTAGACTACTGCTTGCATTGATGTCCAAAACAAAAGAATCAAAAATGTTGCAAAATCTTTGGAAGAAAACGATGCTATCAATAAATTGTTTTTGCAAACTCAAATCGAAGAAGTAGAACACAAAATGTTAAAAGAATTTAAAGAAGATAACAACAAAATGCACAAAACTCTAAAAAATCAAATCGAAATGCAACAACATGAAATAATATTACAGTTGGAAGAGAATAAAAAATTGCAAGAAAGCATTTCCAAGATCAGAGTATCCTTCGAAGAAGAAATTGAAAGATTAAATTAGAAAATGTATAGATTTGAAAATTACATGTTTGTGTCTATAGCTGAAAGCGCATCAGATAGATCACAACACACCCAAAAGACTTCTTAAAGCTTAGACATGGATAGAAAAAGAAGTTTAGTGAAAGAGCTCCATAAGGAAGCTCGAAAAATGTTTGGACGCCGTAGAGTTGTTATGAAAGGAATAGACGATCTTTGGCAAACGGATTTAGTTGAAATGGGGAACTATTCTACATACAATAAAAATTATAGATTTTTGCTAACTGTAATTGATACATTCTCCATATATGCTTGGGCAGTACTTACAAACAGATGATGGTCAAGAATTCTTCAACAAACACTTCAATCAATTGATGGATAAATACAACGTCAATTACTACTCAACCTATAGCATCATGAAAGCATCAATAGTAGAACGATTCAATAGAACATTAAACGGAATGATTTGGAAAGAGTTTAGTTTTAATGGTTCCTACAACTGGCTTGATATATACAAAGATTTACTTAATGCATACAATAGAAAAGTTCATCGCACCATTAAAATGCCACCGATTAAAGTCAACTCAAAAAATGAAAAGCAGCTTCTAAATACAGTATACAGCCATTTAAAGATGTACAAAATGTCAAAATTTAATGCAGGGTTCCATGTACGTATTAGCAAATATAAAAGTATTTCTGAGAAAGGCTATACTCCGAATTGGACAACAGAAATTTTCACAATCAAAAGAGTTCAAAATACATATCCTACAACATACATATTAGAAGATTATCTTGGAAATCCTATTAAAGGTGGCTTCTATACAGAAATACTGTCAAGAACTAGATTTCTAAATACATATCTAGTTGAAAAGGTGATTCGACTGAAAGGGGACAAAGCATTAGTTAACTGGTTGGGATTTTCTAATCAACACAATTCCTGGATAATCAAAGATGAAATACTATAGTTGGAAAACGAAATAAATCGCCATCCGCAATGATAACATTGACAATAACATCAATATTTTTAATAACTAATGTAAATTTTAAAATAAGATTATAAAATATATATGCAAATCATTCATATAAACCATGCTGTGTAGTAAACTTTATTTATTTGTGAACAGGCTGTTATAATGTCAATAACACTTACTCTGAGCTCTAACTCATCAGCGCTATATGCTAATTATTTTCTTCCCATTGTCTTAAACGATACATATGAGTGTGCGCTAACTGATTTTCATTCATACAACAGTATTCCAAATGTAGACTCCTATAACAATATGTTTCATATAGGGAAACATGTAATTGAAATACCAATTGTATATTATGAATTGAATGATATAGTTAACTACATAGAAGAACAATACAAACGACTTGTTCCTAGAGAGCACATTTTTATAGAAGCTAACAACAATACGATGCAACTTAAAATAAACAGTTCTAAAGACCAGATATATTTTAATAAAGAAAATACAATTGGGAATCTTTTAGGATTCAATAGTAAAATCCTAACACCGACCGATGATCATTACTCAGATCTTCCAGTTAATATTTTTAAAGTAAATCTCTTGCGAATTAAAAGTAGTATCGCTACAAACACATATATGAACAATTCAAAATCACATACACTTTATAAGTTTCCGATTAATGTGCCTGCAAGCTATAAAATATATGAGATTCGAAGGAATCTCATTTATTTACCTGTAAACACCAAAGAGATAAGTTCTTTATCACTGCGCGTGGTTGATCAGAACGGTGATTTAATTAATTTTCGAGGAGAGGAAATTACAATACGATTACATTTAAGGCCAACTAAGTAATGATAATACACAATAGAAGTATATCACAAAATACGGCAGTCACGTCTCATCCACAGATATTACAACCTAAACCACAATTGAAAAGATCTGCTCGTCAAAGGTCACTTACAACAGCAAACAAAAGTTTTCTCAAGTCTTTGAATTTCAAACTGAAAACAAAATGAGCTCAATAATAAACGTCTTGGATAAGCCATTGTCTGACGAAAATATAATAAAAAAGGACTATCATACCTACATACCATATCTGCAAACGTAAAATAATAATGATGAGATTCGAATCTCAATACAAAGATTTTTACGTGTTACCTAGTGAGAGCTATATATATGTGGAAGGTTTCGTTGTAGATGAAAAAGCTGGAAAATTTTCCGAGAATTTTTGGAATTGAAAACCAATTTTGTTGCACATCTATTTGATGAAATCCGCTACGAGCTTAATGGCATTGAATTCGATCATACAAGGTATTTAGGAACAACAACCACAATAAAAAATTTAGTATATCTATCACCAACCGAAAGCGTTGTAATGCAAAATGGTGGATGGCATAAAACTGATGATTTGAATCTTAAGAATGGATATTTTAATTTTTATGTACCACTAAAAATGCTTTTGGGATTTGCTGAAGACTACAACAAAGTTATACTTAATGGAAAACATGAATTGATACTCTTGCGCAATAAAAATGATGAAGCTCTTGTACACTCGACCGTTTCTACTGAAAAATCGAAACTTACATTTTCACTAATCTCCTGTAGAATTCCACACGTACAATTATCTGATCGGAGCAAGTTGAATATGATTAAAATTATTAACAATTGTTCTTCTATACCGATGGCATTTCGTAGCTGGGATTGTCATATGAATCCACAATTGAATACAGGGACAAGTCATATTTGGAATGTTAAATTAGCTGCAAGTAAAGAACGACCACGTTTTGTATTGGTCGCATTTCAACGAGATAACAAATTTGTTCGCTGTGACCTCACTAATTTAAAAGTACATTTAAATTCAACCTCTTACCCATATGATGATCTTAACATAAAATGTAAAAGTGAACGGTATGCAATTCTATATGATGAGTATGTAAGATTTCAACAAAGCTACTATGTATACCTTGTTAACTGCTCAGGAGTTTAAAAACGACGCTCGAATTATTGTAGTAGATGTAAGCTGTCAGAACGACTCAGTCAATACCGGACCGATTGATATAAAAATTGAACTTGAAACAGCAACAAATATTCCAGCAACGACATCAGCTTACTGCGTTCTTATTCATGACCGCGTAATAGAATACATACCAATAAAAGGTCAAGTCTGGAAGGTCTTATAAATTAAAAAACATGGATGCTGATATTGTTGTTGTAGACTTGCAAGGTTTCAAAAATAATTCAAATGACTTCATCGCAAAAGAACTAGCTGTAGTTTTCAGCAACAACGAATGTCTCAACATCATCATAAAACCGCCTTTTGATTTTGAATGCTTATCAAGCAAAGAGCAGGGAGAAGCAGTTTGGTTAACCAAAAACTATCATCATATTAACTGGAATGATGGATAAGTTTCATTTCAAACCGTTTGCAAGTTTTTAAAATCCAATATAAGAAATTCACAAATATATGTTAAGGGCGGAGAGAAGAAAAAATGGCTAGAAAAAATGATTCATCCAACAGTTTATAACATTGAAGACATTGGCTGCATTAATTTTAAACAAATGGAAACTAAGCATTCAAAATATCTCTATTGTAGCTATCACGATTATGGTGTTTGTGCCTTAAGGAATGCAATTTTACTTAAAAATGAAAATGTTAACAAACTTTTAAATAAATGCTTATAAAAATTAAAATAAATGTCTTTTTATTTAAAATAAAAACCTACATACATATTTATTTCAGAGAACACACAACAAACAAACACAATGGTTCATTCATTCAAATAGTCAAGGTAATATTTGGGCACAAGGAATAAACGCTTATTATTTGTTTGTATGTATATGCGTAAATGAAATAAATTTGTAGATATTTATGTACGCATGAATATGTACATCTTATCGCATTTCATACTGACCCACTTGCGCTATATCCAGGAAAGCGAAAAACCGGACTGTAATACAGACTGACCAATCGCCACACACAAAGCCTGTCTGACAGACAGACATTCCAATCGCCAGTCAGAACACAAAAACACACACACACACACACACTTAGACATCGCACCACCATCCAGATCCCCAAATAAAATAAACAAAATATCAGATTCAATATTTATGCAATAGTAAATTTTTTTTCTTAACGTCTTCAAGATCAGAATAATCAAATTATTCCCCCACACTCAAGCATTGCACATAAAAAAAACAACAATGTGAACACCCCTATTTAACCGTGGGAAAATACATACACACAAATATTAAGGTATCAAATTACAAAAAAAAAACAATTAACACAAATTTGGCAATTAAAATTAAAATATTTTAAAATTAAATTGATGAAATTTGAGAATTTTAATTGTTCTCGCACATACAGTTACTAACTACTTTTTATGCTTAATATAATATTTTATGCTGATGATATGTAGATATACAGCCTTATGCAAAAAAACTTAACACAGACTGGTAAAAAAATGTTAAGCAAAATTCCTTAAAGTATCATGCAAAAACGGTTGTTAGCTTACCACACGTGTTGTAAACCGATGTTAACATCAAATAATTTAAAGTAGATATTCATGTACTTTAAAGCGGTGTTAAATATTTTTTTTTTGGCAAATGTTTTGTGAAAACTTTTAATTAAAGCATTTCAGTTTTGTGTATTTTTGTATTAAAAATGGATACATTAAATTTAATGAACAGAATCGGTAAAATTATTTATTTCGATGTGAAAATTTTATTCAATATGTAATTTTTATTTAGAACGTATAAACCAAATAGCGGGCTATTATCGGGCACGTACTTATAAAAGAGAAGTACCGTTTTAGCAAGGAAATTGTGAAGGAAAATGTAACATTGGTAAAACAAGACATTGAAGTAGACAGCAGGGGATGTGCAACATCACCAACATACAATTTTGGTAGCCATCCACTGATTTTTGAGCTGTGTTATTGTGCGCTGACTCGCGACACATTAACTGTTGAAGCTAAAAAATTTAAGAAATTTAAAAAAAGGAAATGATCGTGTGGTTGTATATAAATATATATATATATATATATATATATATATATATATATATATATATATATATATATATATATATATATATATATGTGATGTACATAACTTTCTGCCACTTCCACCCATGCTTTTTTCTTTGAATGGTTGGTATTGTTGTCCGTATTTTTGTTTTCAATGACTTTGACCTTTCTTATGAGTTCCTTAAGCAGCATCTATGATGGTAAATATCATTCAAAGTATTAACACAGATAATGTAAAAACAATAAAATTTATAGTGATGTACGTGCAATCAACACAAGTAAAGAATGGTTGTTTTTAAATAATCGGCTTAAAACCTTAACAAGAAATGGCGTATTTATTATTTTGCACTATTATAAATACCTTTAGTTTATGTTTTTTCTGTAGTATATATATTATTTTGCATATAAAAAATTAAAAATGTTATTTTATGTTAAAAATATACAAAACATTTTTAAAACATCCGACTATCAGGATGAATTAGCACTCACTATTTTGCATCGTTAATTACAAAGAGACAAGAGAGAATGATGACGTTGCCATTATCAACAAGTAAAATTATTTGAAGTATGCATTAGTTAACGCACTGTTTTTGCATATAATTTTTTAACATAGGTATGTTACCCTTAAAGTAGCTATTAACTAACGTGAACTTCAAGCATAAATTAAGATTTTTTTTTGCATAAGACCGATAATATACATATGTATATTAAAGTGTTTTGTTACAATGAATGAGATGTTGACAACTACTTGCATCAACTGTTACAAATTTTAGTACTTCCTCAATTTATTTTTAAATGTTTTCTAAATTAGTACTTAATAAGTTGCTTATGGTAATCTATATATATAACAATAAGTTGTCCGGTGTTCGTGATTTTATAACTGGAGAACCACTCAACCGATTTTCAAACGAGTACATGCGTTGGAAAGGTCTACTTTCACTGATAGTTTATAAGAAAAACACCGAAAAATTTTTACGAATATACATTATACGCGCACTTTTATAATGATGTGTTTTCCCTATATAAAATGTATATTTTTTCCTATGAGAATTACATTTTGTCGGTATAAGGCTCTGCTTGCTCGCGTCATTTGACTTATTTAATTTCTGTGTGTTTATTGATTGTCATTTAAGTTTACAGTGCGAGCATTGACATTTTTTAATTATTGATTTGTAATCTTTCAGTTAAAATTAAAAGCTTTTGCATAAAAAAAAATTATTCAACAATCAGGAAAATGTCTATTCTTTCTATAAAATTGAATTTTTAATACAAAGACGTAAACGTATGTTATTGTATTTTCCAGCAACGCGGGCAGAGTTACTATAGTATATATATATATATATATATATATATATATATATATATATATACTCCGGCTTGAGGGCGGAGTGTATACGTGTCAGAAGGCAGAATTACAGGAATAGGAGGAGGGCCCTAAAAGATGCAATTCGTAGGAGCAAGCGGCAGTGTTTTCTTAATATCTGTGATGAGGTGGATGATAATCCTTGGGGTCTCGCATATAAGCTGGTCACCAAAAAACTTAAATGCCTGACCCCGTTGCAACCGAGTGAGGGGCCAATCCTGGAGGAAATTGTAGACCATCTCTTTCTCCAGCAGGACACACCACCTTGGAAGCACAACTCTCCAATTGGGACATTAACTGAGATTGAGGACGTTGTCTCTAGGTTCAGAGACAAAAAGGTATCGGGCCTCGACTGTATTCGAAATATAGTATTAAAGGAGGCCATCAGGCTTTGTCCCGAGCAGTTCTTAAGAATAGTGAATACATTTATTCAATTAAATGTTATGTACTTATATGATCTGTGTGTTCCCATAAAAACCAAACGAATTATTGCCAGTCAGCCACCATGGTTCAGTGCTGAGATAAAGTATATAATAAAAAAACGTGATGAGGCTTACAACCGTTGGAAGAGGTTTAAAACTGACAATCTAAGAACTGTTCACAAATCTATTCGCAGAGAAGTCTTGAAACGAATTAAGCACGCGAAATCCTTATATTATGAAACTAAATTCTCTTCTGCGTTAGACAGCAAATCCAAATGGAAGGAAATCCGTAACATTGGTATTGGACAGAAAATTTCGTCCCCAAGCAATCATGATGTTGATGTTAACACTATTAACGATAAGTTTGTAAACGTCAATGTCCCATTTGCGTCAGATAACACTTACGGCGATCTTTGTTATGTCCCGGTAAAAGATCCATTTAGCTTTCGATGCGTTGACCAAGTTGAGGTGCTGAAAAGTTTTTTGGAGGTGAAATCTAATGCAGTTGGCATGGACGGTATCAATCCTATTTTTTTAAGAGCTTTAACACCTAAACTCATACCATTCATCACATACCTGTTTAACTCTATTCTCACGAAATCTGCGTTTCCTGCGGAGTGGAAACTCGCAAGAACCATTCCTATTCCAAAATCTAACAATGAATTTCGACCCATTTCTATTCTTCCCTGTTTGTCTAAAATTCTGGAAAATCTTTTAGGTAAGCAAATGAATGAATACATTGCATGTAAGGATTTGTTATCTGCAAAACAATCGGGGTTTATGAAAAAGATCGAAAATTGATCGTAATATGGTGGCTTTCTTGATCCTTCTGGATCACAGCAAAGCGTTTGACACAGTCGATCATAAAATTCTGCTGTTAAAACTCCAGAAGCTTTTTAATTTTTCAAGCTCTGCGTGTAAGCTTTTATCATCGTATCTCACTAATCGATCGCAAATAGTTCAACTTAAAGACAAAATATCAAGAGCACTCATAGTGAAAAGAGGAGTTCCACAAGGTTCAATTCTTGGGCCCCTTCTCTTTTGCTTATATATTAATGACCTGCCTGACATCACAATCGATAGTACAGCACATATGTATGCTGACGATGTTCAGCTCTATAACAGTAGCAATATTGCTGACTTAAATTACTGTGTCAACAACATCAATGATGACCTAACCAGAATTGGAATATGGGCGAAGTCAAATGGTCTATGTATAAACCCCGCTAAATTTAAATGTATTTTGATTTCTAAATCTAGGAGAAATTTCCAGAACCCTCGGTTAAAAATTAACGGAGATAATATAGGTTTTGTTACAACAGCGTCTAATCTGGGACTGATCTTCAATGATAGACTAACTTGGTCTGACCATATAAATGCAGTTGTAGGCAGAGTCTACGGTATGTTGCGCAGCCTTTGGGCAGTTAAAGATTCAACACCATCTACAATACGTATGTTATTAGCCAAAACGTATCTTATACCAACTCTCCTATACGGATGTGAACTTTTTGCAAACTGTACTTATGAAGACAAAAGAAAGCTTAACGTTACTTATAACAACATTGCTAGATACATTTTTAATAAAAGACGCTTTGAGCACATTTCGTCATATGCCCATCAGATTTTCCAAACCAATTTCGAGAACCTCTTAAAATGCAAATGTCTGATGTTCCTGCACAAAATTATTATATCGAAACTACCGACATACATCTATGATAGAATTGTGTTCGCAAGATCTAACCGCGGTAGGAACATTATACAACTGAAGTATAGGAGTCTTATATCCAGTCGACAGTTCTTAATTCACACAATCAGTCTTTGGAACACCTTGCCAAACAACATTCAAAAATTAGGCAACGCTAACATATTTAAAAGAGAATTATTTAAATTTTTTATGTAATATTACTTTCTGCTCTCCTTTTTCTATTTAATAATTTTTGCTTACTTTCTCCACTATATTATATTTTTCATCCTCTTATTGCAAATCTGCTTTTGTTATTAAAATTTTGTTTAAAAGAGCTCCTTTGTTACAAATATTAATATTATTGCTAGCCTTTGAAACCTAATTATACATTATATATTATTTATGACTTATCTGTTTTTGTGTAATCAATAGCACTATCATTTATAAGACATCTTGTCTTGTTGTGCTATGTCGCAATTTAAATAAATAAAATAAAAAAATAAAATAAAACATGCTTAAGTAAGGGAATTTTTCCAACATGATGGAAGAGGCAGAAGTTGGTATTAATACCAAAAGCCAATAAACCCCTGGATGATCCCTCATCTTATCGGCCACTGTGTATGATAGATACATGTGGGAAGTTGCTAGAGGGTGTGATCTGCAGAAGACTTGGGAATTGTGTTAAAAACAGACATGGTCTATCAGACAACCAATTTGGCTTCAGGAGGGCGAGGTCAACAGTGGATGCTATAAATATGGTAGTAGAATCTGCTGCACGAACTATCTATGGCAGGAGTTGGAGGAATGGCACAAAGGAGTACTGTGTAGCTGCGATGCTGGATGTGAAGAACGCGTTCAACACAGCGAGCTGGGTGCATATTGTTGATGCTCTAACTCGATTGGACATCCCAGAATATCTAATAGGGATAGTGCAGGATTATTTCCGGAATAGGGAATTGATCTATAGTACAGATGCGGGTATAAGGAAACGTAAGATTAGTGGTGGTGTTCCCCAAAGATCGATACTTGGACCATTGTTGTGGAACGTAATGTAGGATGGGGTACTAAGGTTGACTTTACCTAAAAGAGTAAAGATCGTGGGATTCGCAGACGATATAGAGCTGGTGTGTGAGGCTAAGAAATTGCTAGAGGCAGAAACCATTTCAAATGCTAGCGTACAATTAGTAAAGTCCTGGATCACTGCAATGGGATTGACTCTAGCCGATCATAAAACCGAAGCGGTTTTGATTAGTAGTCGTAAGACTAGGGAAACTATTACCCTCAATGTTGGCACCTGTTCCATAGAATCAAAGGCATTTCTGAAATATCTGGGCGTGATGATTGACACACGGCTATCTTTTCGCGAGCACTTGCGATATATAGCATCCAAAGCATCAGGGACCTGTTTGGCGCTATCTCGGATTATGCCAAACACGAGAGGGCCAAAGTATCTTCAGAAGAGACTGCTCGCTGGAGTAGTAAGGAGCATTATCCTATATGCACACCCGGTATGGTCAGACTCACTTAGATATTCCACATATGTGGGGCTGGTATCCCTGTGTCCACATTGCGGTGGGAATGTGGTTGAGGATGCTGGGCATGTCGTCTTTGTCTGCTCACGATTCAGCAACTGGAGGTCGTATTTAGAGGAAGGTTTGGGCGTACGATCAGCCCGGAGAATATTATTCCGACCATGGTGGAATCCTTATTGAATTGGACCAGCGTGTGTAGTTTTGTATAGCTTGTTCTAATAAAACTTCACAGATTAGCACAGATTCGTAGGAGAGTTAGTACGTCTTAGGATTCGTTAGCAACTGACGATTAAATATGCGCATCAGTTCCGAACCTCCTTACCTAGGAACTAAGGAGGACGTAGAAATAATACTGATAATACTACCCACCCTGATGAAATGTCAAAGCTGTCCCAGGGTGGTGCTAGTGAAGTTGTCGTGGGGCCACTATTGATAGTTGCTATCATTACGTCCAAAAAAAATATATATATAAACAGCTGTGGTCAATATAATAGCACCACGCATGAATTTATATTGACTCTGTTATCATCTGTTTAACTGTTGGGCCGATTCAACTCAAAACAAATTAATAAATTCTTTGATGTTAATGGTTTATTATCATAAGAAAATTATTTGATTTTTTCAACAGTTTATAATACGATAATTAATTTAAACAAAAAACTTACAAACTGCACAGTTAAAATAATAGCACTTCAGTTAATTTTTAACAAAAAATAGTGGTCTTTCGTAAAATAAATCAAAAATTTCACTTAGATATCTTGCGGATAAATTATTTTTATCTACACCTCGATACGAGAAGCAACCCCATACCATAATACTATGGCGTCCATGTTTGATAGTTTTTGATGTGAATTGTATGTTGTATTCGCTGTTAGGTGGCTTACGGACAAAAGATCTGGAACCCGTTTCACCAAAAATAACAATTTTGGATTCGTCAGTCCATAGCACATTTCTCCACTTTTCATTTGGCCAATTTAGATGTGTTTGAGCAAAAGATATCCGTTTAGCAACATGCTTAGAGTAAAGGAGTGGCACTTTTCGAGGACTACAGGCATTGAGGCTGTTGTCTCGAAGTCTGCGGCGATTAGTTTCCACGCTCGCCGGCACATCCAATGTTTTTTTGAGCTCCGTAGCTGTCATAAGGGGATTTGCTTTAGTCATCCGTACTAAACGTTTTACTTATAAAACTCGCTTCCTACCTCGGGATTCAACTTTTTGCTCATACCTTAGCGCATTTATTCCTTTATAGCCCAGCAATTCCTTGTTTGGGAATACGATTTACCCTCGGACTCTAAAGTTTTTTATTAGTTCACGTTTTTCCGGCGAACAATGCTTTCCGCGACCTATAACTATACAATTTTTATAAAATTATTACACAATTGTTAATTTTATCAACGGGCTTAAGTTCGAATCTGCAAGACTGCAAATCATTTTTTGTTATTTTATTAATAAATGAATTTGTTCAAATTCTATTTTTATTAATTTATATTAAGATTGGAATATTAAGAATATTTTCTCATATTCAATTTTCGTTAAAATATTGGTTAAATAGTTGATATTCCTACTAACTAGCACCACTTGCAAAAGTGGAAAAATTGAACAAAGAACGCTGATGAGATGGCGTAGCGGCCTCGAAATCAGTACTGATCCGTTTATGCTGGTTTGATGATTATTGAAAAATATTCTTAATATTCCACTCTTAATATAAATTAATAAAAATAGAATTTGAACAAATTCATTTATTAATAAAATAATAAAAAAAATGGTTTGCAGTCTTGCAGATTCGAACTTAAGCCCGTTGATAAAATTAACAATTTACATAAGAAAGTTCGACTAATAAAAATTCATACATTATTATTACACAATTTTATAGAAAGTATATTAAAAAATTTGTATTACCTGCCGTTTTCACTTTTTTTTCACACAATTTTGCAAAATGAATTGGAAAAATCCTACTGGTGCTATTATTGACTGCACGAAATTTTCAAAATTTGTAACACTCAAAAAAATAATATAATAATTAGGTGAAATTTGTACATCTTTCGAATCAGATAATTGCAACTGGTGCTATTATATATATATATATATATATATATATATATATATATATATATATAAATATATATATATATATATATATATATATAAATATATATATATATATATATATGTATATATATATATATATATATATGTATATATATATATATATATATATATATATATATATATATATAATAGCACCAGTTGCAATTATCTGATTCGAAAGATGTACAAATTTCACCTAATTATTATATTATTTTTTTGAGTGTTACAAATTTTGAAAATTTCGTGCAGTCAATAATAGCACCAGTAGGATTTTTCCAATTCATTTTGCAAAATTGTGTGAAAAAAAAGTGAAAACGGCAGGTAATACAAATTTTTTAATATACTTTCTATAAAATTGTGTAATAATAATGTATGAATTTTTATTAGTCGAACTTTCTTATGTAAATTGTTAATTTTATCAACGGGCTTAAGTTCGAATCTGCAAGACTGCAAACCATTTTTTTTATTATTTTATTAATAAATGAATTTGTTCAAATTCTATTTTTATTAATTTATATTAAGAGTGGAATATTAAGAATATTTTTCAATAATCATCAAACCAGCATAAACGGATCAGTACTGATTTCGAGGCCGCTACGCCATCTCATCAGCGTTCTTTGTTCAATTTTTCCACTTTTGCAAGTGGTGCTAGTTAGTAGGAATATCAACTATTTAACCAATATTTTAACGAAAATTGAATATGAGAAAATATTCTTAATATTCCAATCTTAATATAAATTAATAAAAATAGAATTTGAACAAATTCATTTATTAATAAAATAACAAAAAATGATTTGCAGTCTTGCAGATTCGAACTTAAGCCCGTTGATAAAATTAACAATTGTGTAATAATTTTATAAAAATTGTATAGTTATAGGTCGCGGAAAGCATTGTTCGCCGGAAAAACGTGAACTAATAAAAAACTTTAGAGTCCGAGGGTAAATCGTATTCCCAAACAAGGAATTGCTGGGCTATAAAGGAATAAATGCGCTAAGGTATGAGCAAAAAGTTGAATCCCGAGGTAGGAAGCGAGTTTTATAAGTAAAACGTTTAGTACGGATGACTAAAGCAAATCCCCTTATGACAGCTACGGAGCTCAAAAAAACATTGGATGTGCCGGCGAGCGTGGAAACTAATCGCCGCAGACTTCGAGACAACAGCCTCAATGCCTGTAGTCCTCGAAAAGTGCCACTCCTTTACTCTAAGCATGTTGCTAAACGGATATCTTTTGCTCAAACACATCTAAATTGGCCAAATGAAAAGTGGAGAAATGTGCTATGGACTGACGAATCCAAAATTGTTATTTTTGGTGAAACGGGTTCCAGATCTTTTGTCCGTAAGCCACCTAACAGCGAATACAACATACAATTCACATCAAAAACTATCAAACATGGACGCCATAGTATTATGGTATGGGGTTGCTTCTCGTATCGAGGTGTAGATAAAAATAATTTATCCGCAAGATATCTAAGTGAAATTTTTGATTTATTTTACGAAAGACCACTATTTTTTGTTAAAAATTAACTGAAGTGCTATTATTTTAACTGTGCAGTTTGTAAGTTTTTTGTTTAAATTAATTATCGTATTATAAACTGTTGAAAAAATCAAATAATTTTCTTATGATAATAAACCATTAACATCAAAGAATTTATTAATTTGTTTTGAGTTGAATCGGCCCAACAGTTAAACAGATGATAACAGAGTCAATATAAATTCATGCGTGGTGCTATTATATTGACCACAGCTGTTTATATATATATTTTTTTTGGACGTAATGATAGCAACTATCAATAGTGGCCCCACGACAACTTCACTAGCACCACCCTGGGACAGCTTTGACATTTCATCAGGGTGGGTAGTATTATCAGTATTATTTCTACGTCCTCCTTAGTTCCTAGGTAAGGAGGTTCGGAACTGATGCGCATATTTAATCGTCAGTTGCTAACGAATCCTAAGACGTACTAACTCTCCTACGAATCTGTGCTAATCTGTGAAGTTTTATTAGAACAAGCTATACAAAACTACACACGCTGGTCCAATTCAATAAGGATTCCACCATGGTCGGAATAATATTCTCCGGGCTGATCGTACGCCCAAACCTTCCTCTAAATACGACCTCCAGTTGCTGAATCGTGAGCAGACAAAGACGACATGCCCAGCATCCTCAACCACATTCCCACCGCAATGTGGACACAGGGATACCAGCCCCACATATGTGGAATATCTAAGTGAGTCTGACCATACCGGGTGTGCATATAGGATAATGCTCCTTACTACTCCAGCGAGCAGTCTCTTCTGAAGATACTTTGGCCCTCTCGTGTTTGGCATAATCCGAGATAGCGCCAAACAGGTCCCTGATGCTTTGGATGCTATATATCGCAAGTGCTCGCGAAAAGATAGCCGTGTGTCAATCATCACGCCCAGATATTTCAGAAATGCCTTTGATTCTATGGAACAGGTGCCAACATTGAGGGTAATAGTTTCCCTAGTCTTACGACTACTAATCAAAACCGCTTCGGTTTTATGATCGGCTAGAGTCAATCCCATTGCAGTGATCCAGGACTTTACTAATTGTACGCTAGCATTTGAAATGGTTTCTGCCTCTAGCAATTTCTTAGCCTCACACACCAGCTCTATATCGTCTGCGAATCCCACGATCTTTACTCTTTTAGGTAAAGTCAACCTTAGTACCCCATCCTACATTACGTTCCACAACAATGGTCCAAGTATCGATCTTTGGGGAACACCACCACTAATCTTACGTTTCCTTATACCCGCATCTGTACTATAGATCAATTCCCTATTCCGGAAATAATCCTGCACTATCCCTATTAGATATTCTGGGATGTCCAATCGAGTTAGAGCATCAACAATATGCACCCAGCTCGCTGTGTTGAACGCGTTCTTCACATCCAGCATCGCAGCTACACAGTACTCCTTTGTGCCATTCCTCCAACTCCTGCCATAGATAGTTCGTGCAGCAGTTTCTACTACCATATTTATAGCATCCACTGTTGACCTCGCCCTCCTGAAGCCAA
Organism: Linnaemya tessellans; assembly: GCA_951800035.1. Taxonomy (NCBI): domain Eukaryota; kingdom Metazoa; phylum Arthropoda; class Insecta; order Diptera; family Tachinidae; genus Linnaemya; species Linnaemya tessellans. Next base: position 61,359,940 of record OX637533.1, read on the forward strand.
ATTGGTTGTCTGATAGACCATGTCTGTTTTTAACACAATTCCCAAGTCTTCTGCAGATCACACCCTCTAGCAACTTCCCACATGTATCTATCATACACAGTGGCCGATAAGATGAGGGATCATCCAGGGGTTTATTGGCTTTTGGTATTAATACCAACTTCTGCCTCTTCCATCATGTTGGAAAAATTCCCTTACTTAAGCATGTTTTATTTTATTTTTTAATTTTATTTATTTAAATTGCGACATAGCACAACAAGACAAGATGTCTTATAAATGATAGTGCTATTGATTACACAAAAACAGATAAGTCATAAATAATATATAATGTATAATTAGGTTTCAAAGGCTAGCAATAATATTAATATTTGTAACAAAGGAGCTCTTTTAAACAAAATTTTAATAACAAAAGCAGATTTGCAATAAGAGGATGAAAAATATAATATAGTGGAGAAAGTAAGCAAAAATTATTAAATAGAAAAAGGAGAGCAGAAAGTAATATTACATAAAAAATTTAAATAATTCTCTTTTAAATATGTTAGCGTTGCCTAATTTTTGAATGTTGTTTGGCAAGGTGTTCCAAAGACTGATTGTGTGAATTAAGAACTGTCGACTGGATATAAGACTCCTATACTTCAGTTGTATAATGTTCCTACCGCGGTTAGATCTTGCGAACACAATTCTATCATAGATGTATGTCGGTAGTTTCGATATAATAATTTTGTGCAGGAACATCAGACATTTGCATTTTAAGAGGTTCTCGAAATTGGTTTGGAAAATCTGATGGGCATATGACGAAATGTGCTCAAAGCGTCTTTTATTAAAAATGTATCTAGCAATGTTGTTATAAGTAACGTTAAGCTTTCTTTTGTCTTCATAAGTACAGTTTGCAAAAAGTTCACATCCGTATAGGAGAGTTGGTATAAGATACGTTTTGGCTAATAACATACGTATTGTAGATGGTGTTGAATCTTTAACTGCCCAAAGGCTGCGCAACATACCGTAGACTCTGCCTACAACTGCATTTATATGGTCAGACCAAGTTAGTCTATCATTGAAGATCAGTCCCAGATTAGACGCTGTTGTAACAAAACCTATATTATCTCCGTTAATTTTTAACCGAGGGTTCTGGAAATTTCTCCTAGATTTAGAAATCAAAATACATTTAAATTTAGCGGGGTTTATACATAGACCATTTGACTTCGCCCATATTCCAATTCTGGTTAGGTCATCATTGATGTTGTTGACACAGTAATTTAAGTCAGCAATATTGCTACTGTTATAGAGCTGAACATCGTCAGCATACATATGTGCTGTACTATCGATTGTGATGTCAGGCAGGTCATTAATATATAAGCAAAAGAGAAGGGGCCCAAGAATTGAACCTTGTGGAACTCCTCTTTTCACTATGAGTGCTCTTGATATTTTGTCTTTAAGTTGAACTATTTGCGATCGATTAGTGAGATACGATGATAAAAGCTTACACGCAGAGCTTGAAAAATTAAAAAGCTTCTGGAGTTTTAACAGCAGAATTTTATGATCGACTGTGTCAAACGCTTTGCTGTGATCCAGAAGGATCAAGAAAGCCACCATATTACGATCAATTTTCGATCTTTTTCATAAACCCCGATTGTTTTGCAGATAACAAATCCTTACATGCAATGTATTCATTCATTTGCTTACCTAAAAGATTTTCCAGAATTTTAGACAAACAGGGAAGAATAGAAATGGGTCGAAATTCATTGTTAGATTTTGGAATAGGAATGGTTCTTGCGAGTTTCCACTCCGCAGGAAACGCAGATTTCGTGAGAATAGAGTTAAACAGGTATGTGATGAATGGTATAAGTTTAGGTGTTAAAGCTCTTAAAAAAATAGGATTGATACCGTCCATGCCAACTGCATTAGATTTCACCTCCAAAAAACTTTTCAGCACCTCAACTTGGTCAACGCATCGAAAGCTAAATGGATCTTTTACCGGGACATAACAAAGATCGCCGTAAGTGTTATCTGACGCAAATGGGACATTGACGTTTACAAACTTATCGTTAATAGTGTTAACATCAACATCATGATTGCTTGGGGACGAAATTTTCTGTCCAATACCAATGTTACGGATTTCCTTCCATTTGGATTTGCTGTCTAACGCAGAAGAGAATTTAGTTTCATAATATAAGGATTTCGCGTGCTTAATTCGTTTCAAGACTTCTCTGCGAATAGATTTGTGAACAGTTCTTAGATTGCCAGTTTTAAACCTCTTCCAACGGTTGTAAGCCTCATCACGTTTTTTTATTAAATACTTTATCTCAGCACTGAACCATGGTGGCTGACTGGCAATAATTCGTTTGGTTTTTATGGGAACACACAGATCATATAAGTACATAACATTTAATTGAATAAATGTATTCACTATTCTTAAGAACTGCTCGGGACAAAGCCTGATGGCCTCCTTTAATACTATATTTCGAATACAGTCGAGGCCCGATACCTTTTTGTCTCTAAACCTAGAGACAACGTCCTCAATCTCAGTTAATGTCCCAATTGGAGAGTTGTGCTTCCAAGGTGGTGTGTCCTGCTGGGGAAAGAGATGGTCTACAATTTCCTCCAGGATTGGCCCCTCACTCGGTTGCAACGGGGTCAGGCATTTAAATTTTTTGGTGACCAGCTTATATGCGAGACCCCAAGGATTATCATCCACATCATCACAGATATTAAGAAAACACTGCCGCTTGCTCCTACGAATTGCATCTTTTAGGGCCCTCCTCCTATTCCTGTAATTCTGCCTTCTGCCACGTATACACTCCGCCCTCAAGCCGGCAATATCATTATTCCACCAATAAACCAGTGGCCCCTTTCCGGATCCTTTCCACCTCACCATAGATGCATCGCTCGATCGCGTGATATGGTTTACCAATTGTTCTGCCATATACTCAGCTGAACCATTTAATTCCATACCTTCCATACAGATGGCAAAAATATCCTTATCAAAGGTATTCACTTTCCATCCCGACAAACTTTGTGCACGAAGTGTCACATGCCGTATATCATCCTGTATATCCATAATAATGGCACTGTGCTCGTTGTGAGTATAAACATCAGATATTCTCCAGTTTACACGGTTTATAATGGTATCGCTGGCAAACGTAATATCAATAATTGATCCACCATTTCCTCTTCTAAATGTTTCCTCATCTCCAGAATTCAAGAGCACAACATTCAGCGCAGAAAGGGCCTCTAATAGCATCCATCCCCTTGCATTTGTCAAGGGGCAGCCCCATTCAACATCCCACGCATTGAAATTCCCTGCTATTATAACAGGACTCCTGGCTGCAGCGTCCATCACTATGTTGTCTATAATAACACGAAAGTCATCAATAGAATACCTAGGAGGAACATAACAGCTGTACAAACATATGCCGGAAACAGTGGCCCGCGTTTACCCACATTGCGGTAATATCGTTTCCCTCAATATCAAAGATCCGGTAGTCCATATAGCTGCTGTATTTGTATCATCAGTAACCCAATTTGCAGATACAATCTTCTTATATGGCTCTTATATGGCTGTTTAACCCTTAAGCTTTTGTAGCGCCCTCTTGTAGTACGGGCAAACTACGCATCCGGTGACACGGTCACCATTAGTATTTCCATCCTTTCTACAGAGCATGCAATAAGGTCTGTTGGAACATGTTGCAACCTTGTGGCCAGCTTCCCCACAACGCAAGTAATTTCCGGATAGATCCTGGCAGCTACAATTCGTCGCCCTATGTCCAAAATCGACAGTTGTAGCACCTCTTCGGTGCTATCTTTTCCCGTATTCGACACACGACCCAGCCGATGCGTATCTTGGACATCTCTAGAAGACGTCTAGCTAGAGGAGCACTCAGGCCAATCGTGGCAGTTTGTGTTCCCCCATACGCTCTCCTCAGTGATCTATTTGCAGTCAACTGCAGTACCTTAAAATCGTCGGATTTACTAACTATGGCGTCATAGATGTCCTCCTTGCAAGTCACCTCCTCTATGTCCCTAATTTCAATCCTAACCTTTTGGGATAGTGCCCGTACTTCGGCAGTTCCACCCAGTACCGCTTCCACCTCCGACCTGAACACACCTATGTTCTGGTGAGCGGGTTTAATGAGCTCCAGTAGCAGCTCACACCTCTCGGTCTTCCGAATGCCCTTCACATTCTCCCTCAGATTACTAAGTTTAGGGTCCTTCTTTACTTGCTTTAGAATCTCAGCATAGGAAGCTTTCTCACATGGTTTAACAACCAGGGCATCCAAAAGTGACCCCTGCTTACTCCTAATCCTATTTCTATTCCCTTCCCTGGGATGGACCTTTATCCACGCAGGTTCCTTAGTGCCTGGGTTCGGCAAAGCAGCACCATTCGCTGCCGCCGATCCCACAGAGCTACCTTCACTACTCCTGATGGCATCTACTGTATCCTTCCTCTTCTTCTTGGCCCTATTCTCCCTTGGCCCAAGAGTACTCTCATCTCTCCTACGCTTCGGGGTCGCACCTGCAGGGACAGGGGAGATGGTCTTACCATAACCCCAGTCTGCGTCTGCTTATTGCAGTGTACCTTGCAATTGCTAGCAGTTCCACTGCTCAGCTCATCTGCCACCTGCTTATAGAATGCCTGTATTTCTCGAGACATCGATACTATATCCTTGTGGACATTCGATCTTGTCTTGAGAAAGTCTAATAGCTTTGCTATCCTCTCTCCTAGTTTCTCAACCTTGCCTTTTTGTTCCTGACCACTACCAGCTGTGGTGTCAAAACCTACCCTATGCGGCGTGTTCACCACCGTAGGGGGTGATCTCGCGACCATCGGCCTCTTCAGAAATGGATTCTCAATTTCACCATTTCCTGAGCTTTCCGCTCTCGCTTCTAAATCAATTCTATTGTTTTTCTGCATCTCTATTTGATAGGGTCCAAACTCGCAGCCGCTGTCTCCGTTCGTTGTGCAGTCACGTTTAGATCCCATGGGTGTCTTTGCAACCATGCGAGGGTTGACGAAGAGACCTTATGGATCAATCCGCCAGAGCCAGATCCATGCTAACCGGGAATCAACATCCGGACCTACAACACCAACTTAATGATGACGAACTTCAAACGTACTTTGAGACTTGCCAAGTTTTAATAGGATGGAGTCAGTTGTGGCATTAGCCTGAGAGCCATTTCTGTACAAATTCACTCATACATACTTAAGTGCCAGAATACCACATCTACCATCCCAGGGTTCTGCCATTTCAAATCGTTCTCCCAGGAATGCCATAATTAAAACCATATTGGACTTGGTCTTAATGCCAAGTCCAGTACGTGCTTTGGGAAGCCTCAATGGTCTATTAAAAACTAAAAAAATAAAAAAAAATTTTCCAGGGATGGGAAATAAAATTTTTGTCGGCCTATTCCGTATATTGTAGTACATGTAGCAACTAAAATTGTTAAAAATTTTAAGTTTTTCTTTAACAAAACCTCTTTATACGTCATGAAGATTTGCATTGGCAAAAAAAAATTTTTTAATTCAAATTTTGCTTCCAGGGGTGGGAAATTGCATTTATATACCCTTCACAAATAAGTGAAAGGGTATATACAGGTTTGTCATTCCGTGTGTAATTTCTTCGATACCAATATAGGACCCCATAAAGTATATATATATTCTGGATCCTTATGAATAGCGATGACGATTGAGCGATGTCCGTCTATCCGTCCGTCTGTAGGTGAAATCTGTTTTCCCAAGCCCCCAGAAGAGCTAGAGACTTCGTTGTTGGACCGTTGGATTGGAAATGAACTTAAATAGAGTGATATTGAAATTCAGAAAGATCCGAAGTATGGTTCCAGAGCTGGGAAGCTTACACCTATTTATCGACGCAAAATTTATACCAAAAATCAATTATTTTTTTTAATGTTTGTATATTAAACCTATTTCTTGCTTTGGGAAGCCTCAATGGTCTATTAAAAACTAAAAAAAAAAAATTTCCAGGGATGGAAATTTAACAGAAATTTTTTCGGCCCATTCCGTATTTTGTAGTACATGTAGTAACTAAATTGTTAAAAATTTTAAGTTTTTTTATAACAAAACCTCTTTATACGTTAAGAAGATTTGCATTGGCCAAAAAAAAAATCTAATTCAAATTTTGCTTTTAGGGGTGGGAAATTGCATTTTTTTATACGTGAAAGTAATCAAACAGGTAACTGAAGTTTTTTTTTTTTGCTAACTAAGCCTGTCTTATAATTTAGGAAGAACAAAATTGGTATCAAAAATTCAAATATAAAATTTCGAATCCAGGGATGGACAAGTGCAATATTTACTAGTACATGAAGGTGACCAAAATGGTTAAAAATTTTAAGTTTTTCTTAAAAAAAATTACTTTATACCTCATGAAGCGTTGCACTGATAAACAAAAAATTGAAATTTCCCTTCAGATTTGAGAAAATTAAAGTTTTTTTTGGTACATGCAATATTTTGTAGTACATGTTATAACCAAAATGGTACAAAATTTTAGTTTTTCTTAAACAAAACTACTTTATACCTCATGAAGATTTGTATTGATAAAAAAAAATTTCAAAAATTAAAATTTCGCTTCCTGCGTTGGGAAATTAAAATTTTTTTTATACATTAAAGTAACCAAAGAGGCATTGACGATGTGTTTTTTTTTTAGCAACTAAAACTATTTTATATTTTAGGAAGAACAAAATTGGTATCAAATATTTCCAAAAAAAAAAAATAAAAATTTCGAATCCAGGGTTGGACAAGTGCAATATTTTATAGTTCATGAAGGTGACCAAAATGGTTGAAAATTGTAAATTTTTCTTAAATAATACTACTTTATACCTCATTAAGAGTTGCATTGGTTAAAAATAACACATAAAAAAAATTATATTTCACTTCCAGGGTTGGGAAGTTTAAAGTTTTTTTGGTACATGCAAAATATTCTAGTACATGAAAGTGACCAAAATGGTTGCAAATTTTAAGTTTTCTGGGATTGGTAAAAAAATTTAAATTTCGCTTCCAAGGATGGGAAATTGAAATTATTTTTATACATAAAAGTAACCAAAAAGGCAACTAACGTCGGTTTTTTACTAATTAAAACTATTTTTTAGTTCAGAAAAGTGGTATAAAAAAAAATCAAAGTTTAGATTCCAGAGTTGGATAACTGCAATATTTTGTAGTACTTGAATGTGACCAAAATGGTTACAAATATTAAGTTTTTCTAAAATAAAACTATTTCATGCCTCATTAAGAGTTGCATTGGTAAAAAAATTTAAATTTCGTTTCCAGGGTTGGGAAATTGAAATATATAAAAGTAACCAAATAGGCAATTGACCTTGTTGTTTTTGCTAACTGAAACTATTTTATAATTCAGGAAGAACAAAAGTGGTATTAAAATTTTAAAAAATCAAAACTTCGACTCCAGGGTTGGACAAATTAAATATTTTATGGTACATGAAAGAAAGTGACCAAAATGTTTAAAAATTTTAATTTTTTTGTCAAATAAAACTATGTTACATCTTTTAATTAAATCTACTTCCTGTTTTAGCAAGAAAGAAGAATTACATCTGTGAAGGGTATTTAAGATTCGGCACAGCCGAATATAGCACTTTTGCTTGTTTTTTTTTAACTTCGTATGCAAAAAACCGGAACAGACTGATGGAAAGATGAAATATTTGGAGGGCAAATACACTGTGCGCTTAGTTTAGTTGATGGTTCCAAATTCTATTTCATTGATAAAATAACAAACCTGTTATTAATTCAAATAAACAAAAATATTATTAATTCAAATAACATAAAAAATTATGGACATATTACATTTATAAACTGCATATCGATGGCTTAATATTAAAAAGGCCTAATTCGATTTTTTCTTACTTTACAGGAGAAGGAAAAATCTTAATAAAATCCGTAAAATTTACGATACAAATGTTTTGATTGCTTTTTAATAAAATATGTTCCATCTTTTTTTAATACTTCCATCAACATTTTCCTTGTGTCATATATTTTACGAATTCAACTAAGTTTTTTCCTTCTCCTGTCAAGTAACAAAAAATCTCAGTTAGGCCTTTTTTATATTAGCCATCATGCGTATCGCACCCGTTCAACAATACTGTATTAACTCAAAATTTGTTTATTTTATCTCTTTGGCAAAAAACAATAGATAACACTTATGTCTACCTATGGTTACAAATTCCCATAGTTCTGACTACTCTTTCTAAATAAAATTACATGTTGTGACCTTTTTCCTGCTGAAATGGGTTATTTCTGTGAATCAAGAAAATAAAATTATTTTGTGTTGTTTGAAGTGATTGGCACTAACAAATAATTGTTTTCGAATAAAGAGTAGCATTTTGAGTTAAGTTGTTATTGTAATAATAAGTTTCTTTTAGTCAGGTAGTATTTTGAGTTGCAACTGTTTAATTGATTCAGGGTAAACAAATTTTTTGTTTTAATTCGAAATTTGATTGTTTTCATGAAATAATGCTTAACTTTTTCTTAGAGTTGTTACTGAAATAATTCTATTTTTTTTATTGAGTTATTAATTACTGTTTTGATGAAATAGTTGTAATGACCCTTTTTAATATTATCACTTTATCATTTTGCATTTGAGCAATATTGCAAAAAATTCAATTTTGATCAGCTAGAAATTTTATTATTAATAGTGAATATTTGAAATCAAAAAGTCTAATTAGTTCAATTAACAAAATGAGTTGTCCAAAAAAAAAAAAGATTCCACTATCGGAAAATAAAAGAAAAGATATTATGGATCTAGTCAAGAGAAACATGATCTCTAAAATGTATTACGATTCATACTACGAAAATTTAAAATATATATTTTAAACTTTTTTAATTTAATAAAATATATATTTTAAACATTTTAGCGGTTGTTAGCATTTATGTAGCTTTAAAAATTTTGTTTAATTTAGTCTTTTTTCATTTCGTGTTTTATTAAAAATGTATTAAATTTCATATAAAAAACACTACTCAAAATATTTACTTCTAATAAACAAAAATAATTCAAGAAAATGATAGTAACAAAAAAAATCGGTTTTCTATCTGCAGAGAATGAACAAATAAAAAGGTTATGCAGCGCAATACAATAATTGATAGGTTTTCTAAATATTGCCGAACTTTTGTTAATGACAACTTCCTTAAGAGTTAAGAAAACATTTAAGTTTTTGTATATAAATTATAATGGCCAAATTTCTTTTCTTTTTGATTTTGATGTATTTAATCAGCTACTGGCCTACCGTGTTTTTATGTAAATAAAAATGCAATTTTTATTTCATGCTTTGTCCCGACGTTTCGTGAATTTTATGTTCACTTTCTCAAGGGAACTTCGTCTATTTAATAAAAAAAAAAAAAAGGAATGTAGCAACTATTTTTTCATACATCAACAATTGTTTTAATTTTAGGACTTACATGCATAAATATATATATAAAAAACTACATTAAAATTATTTTGTACAAACTTTAAAATATTTTTGTTCCCACTATGTAATATACAAATCACAGATGTTAAGTGACTGCAAACTTGTAACTGGCGCTTAAATTATCGGTGTCCTCTTTGATGTTTATTGTTTTGTTAATTTTTTGTTGTATTCTTAAACTTTCTGTTATGTACCTTTTCTTCGTGTTGTTTACCTCATCCAATATTCGTATATTGTCAAAGTCTGGCTTGTGTTGTGTTTGTATTACGTGTTTTGAGAGAGCAGTGTTTTCTTTGTTTTTGAATATATCATTTTTGTGCTCGTTTACTCTTGTTTCCAAAGCTCTTTTTGTTGTGCCAATATATACTAGATCACAGCTGTTCATGTTATTGCCTTTGCATGGTATCTCATACACTACGTTATTTTGTTGTAGTTTTTCTATTGGGGTTTTTGTTTTTGTGAATATTGCACTTAATGTTTTATTGGGTTTGTATGCAAAATTTAGATCATTTTTATCTATTGTTGTTTTTATTGTTTTGTTGTCAGTGAGGCCGGGAATATACTTAACACCAAAAAAAACGTTTTTCTTGGTTGTGGTTGTCCTGTTTGTCTTCTAATGTGGGTTTGTAGGAATTAATAAGGAATTTTAACCCTGGAGGGAAACTATTGTATTTAAGAATTTGAGTGATTTTATTGATGTTCTTTGTATGAAATTGTTTATCACTAATGTCTAATACTCTTCGTATAAAATTCTTTGCTGTATTTATAATTTGTGGTTTTGGTTGGGTGGTATTGAAGTTCATTATTCTACCGGATGACGAATTTTTTGCATACCAGTCGAATATTATTTTATTTCCAAACTAATGCAATTTCGTGTCAAGATAAGGTAATACGCCGTCTTTTTCAACCTCTATGGTAAATTTAATTTTTGGATGAAATTTGTTGAGCGTTTCCAGAAATTGTCCTTGTGGTCAATGTGTACGATAGCTAAGATATCATCTACATATTTGGTTATGTATTTAATATTGATGTTTTGAAGTTTTAGTTCATCTAGTGTTACATCTAGTAATTTGTCCAGTATGATATCTGCGATTGTGGGTGAAAGAGGGTTTCCCATTGGCATGCCGAAGATTTGGCTATATACGTCCTTCTCGTATATAAAGTAGTTATTGTCGTATAGACAGAATTTTAGGATTTCTATAAACTTTGAATTTGGAATTGATGTTCTTTCTTTAATAAAGTCCCATTTATCATTTATGTTTCGTAAAGCTGTGTTTATTGGGATGTTCGTAAAGAGAGAAACTGCGTCAAAGGAAACTATCAAATCATTTTCTTCCAGGTTTATTGTTTGTAGTTGCTTTTTCAGTTGAAAGGAATTCTTAACGTTATATTTGGTTGAGATTATATGTTTCAGAATTTGTCCTACGTATTTACTTAATTGATAGCAAGGAAGTTGCATTGATGAAACTATAGGTCGTAAGGGCATGTTGTCCTTGTGTATCTTTGGAAGGCCGTAAATTCTTGGAGCATTGCTTGCGGCACAAGTCAGTTTGCATTTTTGCCAACTGTATATATACTCCTTTTTGTACAATTCCATTACTATTTTATTGTTATTTTTTATTAGTTTTGTAGTAGGGTCTGTTCTCATTATTCTATAGGTTACTTTATCCTCCAGTAAATTTCGCATCTTAGTGTTGTATTCTTCTTTATATATCGCAACTGTTTTGTTTCCCTTGTCTGCTTGAGTTATTACTCTCTCTTTATGTGTCTTAAGAAATTTATTTGTTTTTTCAAAAATAGCTAAAATCATTTTCTCTCGAAGATTGTTTCTTATATTTCTTCTAAAAAATGTTACCATATTTGCCAGACTGGTTCTTATCATATCTTTTTCTTCATTTATGTTCTCATCTAGTTGTTGTATACATCCCTCAACATCCGCTATAATCTCAAGTGCTGAAAAATTTTTTCTATGAATGGGTAACGCAAATTTTTTCCCCAAGGACAAAATCCATTGGATTTCCCAAGGGATTTCTATTCTTGTTCTATTTTCAAACCATTGCGGGTTAAATACTAGTCCTTCTTTGTTGAAAAATTCAACTTTGAGTGTATTTAATTTTTTAATTTGTTTTTCTTTTTTGTTTTCTGTCATATATTTAGCCCTTTCGTTCTGGCTTCTGATAAATTCCTCAAAATCGTGTGTTGAAATACAGTTGTTTATGCCTATTTTAAGATGGTGTAATTTTCTTTTAATTAGTTTTAAATCTGTATTAGTTTGTGATATTTCAAGATTCAGTATTTTTGTATGAAAAAGATGTTCTATTTTGTTTAGTTGAATTTTTATTGTTCGGCATTGGAAAAGGTTCGTTACTTTTGCTGTTGAGTATTTTGTGTGATTGGGAATAATGCCAAATTTCCTGCATGTTAGTAGAAATTTGAGTTGTTGTTGTTTGTGTACTAATCTTTTTAACTCATTACTGCATTCTTTCATAGCTCTGCATGTCTCCATGTCGTATTTGTATGATATGTGTTTGAAAAAGTCTTTCATTTTGTTGTTGTATATGTGTTGTATGTATAAAAAGTTGAAGATTCGAATTTAATAATTAAATAGAATAGTTTTTTGGCTAGCTATCCGACTGTCAGTTTTTCAAAAGTAACGAACCTTTTCCAATGCCGAACAATAAAAATTCAACTAAACAAAATAGAACATCTTTTTCATACAAAAATACTGAATCTTGAAATATCACAAACTAATACAGATTTAAAACTAATTAAAAGAAAATTACACCATCTTAAAATAGGCATAAACAACTGTATTTCAACACACGATTTTGAGGAATTTATCAGAAGCCAGAACGAAAGGGCTAAATATATGACAGAAAACAAAAAAGAAAAACAAATTAAAAAATTAAATACACTCAAAGTTGAATTTTTCAACAAAGAAGGACTAGTATTTAACCCGCAATGGTTTGAAAATAGAACAAGAATAGAAATCCCTTGGGAAATCCAATGGATTTTGTCCTTGGGGAAAAAATTTGCGTTACCCATTCATAGAAAAAATTTTTCAGCACTTGAGATTATAGCGGATGTTGAGGGATGTATACAACAACTAGATGAGAACATAAATGAAGAAAAAGATATGATAAGAACCAGTCTGGCAAATATGGTAACATTTTTTAGAAGAAATATAAGAAACAATCTTCGAGAGAAAATGATTTTAGCTATTTTTGAAAAAACAAATAAATTTCTTAAGACACATAAAGAGAGAGTAATAACTCAAGCAGACAAGGGAAACAAAACAGTTGCGATATATAAAGAAGAATACAACACTAAGATGCGAAATTTACTGGAGGATAAAGTAACCTATAGAATAATGAGAACAGACCCTACTACAAAACTAATAAAAAATAACAATAAAATAGTAATGGAATTGTACAAAAAGGAGTATATATACAGTTGGCAAAAATGCAAACTGACTTGTGCCGCAAGCAATGCTCCAAGAATTTACGGCCTTCCAAAGATACACAAGGACAACATGCCCTTACGACCTATAGTTTCATCAATGCAACTTCCTTGCTATCAATTAAGTAAATACGTAGGACAAATTCTGAAACATATAATCTCAACCAAATATAACGTTAAGAATTCCTTTCAACTGAAAAAGCAACTACAAACAATAAACCTGGAAGAAAATGATTTGATAGTTTCCTTTGACGTAGTTTCTCTCTTTACGAACATCCCAATAAACACAGCTTTACGAAACATAAATGATAAATGGGACTTTATTAAAGAAAGAACATCAATTCCAAATTCAAAGTTTATAGAAATCCTAAAATTCTGTCTATACGACAATAACTACTTTATATACGAGAAGGACGTATATAGCCAAATCTTCGGCATGCCAATGGGAAACCCTCTTTCACCCACAATCGCAGATATCATACTGGACAAATTACTAGATGTAACACCAGATGAACTAAAACTTCAAAACATCAATATTAAATACATAACCAAATATGTAGATGATATCTTAGCTATCGTACACATTGACCACAAGGACAATTTCTGGAAACGCTCAACAAATTTCATCCAAAAATTAAATTTACCATCGAGGTTGAAAAAGACGGCGTATTACCTTATCTTGACACGAAATTGCATTAGTTTGGAAATAAAATAATATTCGACTGGTATGCAAAAAATTCGTCATCCGGTAGAATAATGAACTTCAATACCACCCAACCAAAACCACAAATTATAAATACAGCAAAGAATTTTATACGAAGAGTATTAGACATTAGTGATAAACAATTTCATACAAAGAACATCAATAAAATCACAAAAATTCTTAAATACAATAGTTTCCCTCCAGGGTTAATAAAATCCCTTATTAATTCCTACAAACCCACATTAGAAGACAAACAGGACAACCACAACCAAGAAAAACGTTTTTTTTGGTGTTAAGTATATTCCCGGCCTCACTGACAACAAAACAATAAAAACAACAATAGATAAAAATGATCTAAATTTTGCATACAAACCCAATAAAACATTAAGTGCAATATTCACAAAAACAAAAACCCCAATAGAAAAACTACAACAAAATAACGTAGTGTATGAGATACCATGCAAAGGCAATAACATGAACAGCTGTGATCTAGTATATATTGGCACAACAAAAAGAGCTTTGGAAACAAGAGTAAACGAGCACAAAAATGATATATTCAAAAACAAAGAAACCACTGCTCTCTCAAAACACGTTATACAAACACAACACAAGCCAGACTTTGACAATATACGAATATTGGATAAGGTAAACAACACGAAGAAAAGGTACATAACAGAAAGTTTGAGAATACAAAAAAAAATTAACAAAACAATAAACATCAAAGAGGACACCGATAATTTAAGCGCCAGTTACAAGTTTGCAGTCACTTAACATCTATGATTTGTATATTACATAGTGGGAACAAAAATATTTTAAAGTTTGTACAAAATAATTTCAATGTAGTTTTTTATATAAATATTTATGCATGTAAGTCCTAAAATTAAAACAATTGTTGGTGTATGAAAAAATAGTTGATACATTCCTTTTTTTTTTATTAAATAGACGAAGTTCCCTTGAGAAAGTGAACATAAAATTCACGAAACGTCGGGACAAAGCATGAAATAAAAATTGCATTTTTATTTACATAAAAACACGGTAGGCCAGTAGCTGATTAAAGTTTTTGATTTAATACGAGTGCGATATGTAGTTTCAGTTCTTAAAATGCACTCAAAGTACACATACAATTTTTTATTTATTTATTATAAAGGAAACAACTGAGCCAATAAGGCCTTACATAGTTGATGGTCTAACAAAAATAGATTTATATTAACAACTACTATGTAAACAATATATGTATAACAATTATCAAACAAAATTTCTTCATGCAAATATAGAAATAGTTAACATATATATGATGACATGTAATGCGCAAAATATTTAAATGAAGTGTAGCGGTTATCGAATTACCTACAAAAAAATAGTACCTAAATATTGTTGATGGATGCGTGATCCATAAGTTTTATTTTAAATGTATGTGGGGTAAGTGTAAAATCTCTAAGAGGTCGTGGAAAAAGATTCCAACATTTAGCGACTCGCATATTAAAAGATGTTTCATTAATTACGTGTAATCTCATAGGATATAAAAGTTGCGAATTCCCGTCGGTCTGCAAAAATATGAAAAATCTCTGAACGTACTCTGGACAATAGTGAAAAATAACTTTGTAAAAGAATAAGGGACTGCTCATGATAACAAAACTTCTAAAATTGCATCCAAGAAAATCTAAACCATGTTCGGAAACATGATCACGCAGTTTTAAGTGGTATATAAAACGTATTATTCTGTTAAAGAGTAATTTGCACCTATCTAAATTATATTGACTGCATCGGCCATAAATTTCAATACAATATAATAAATTGGACATTAGCAATGAATGAGAGATGCGTTTTCTAATAGAAAGGGTAGGTATAAATTTAAGGAATATAATATCCTTAAGGTATAATTAATTTTGGAAGTGAGTTAATATGTTGGTCGAATTCAAGGTCATTGTCTAAGACGACTCCAAGACATTTCATACGCTCGACAAATTCAATGACTTGACCATCAATTCTTACTAATATATTGACAACAGACATTTGGGGTTTGAAAAGCATAGTTTTCGTTTTAGCTGAGTTTATTTGAAGATTACTATTTCTCATCCATTGCGAAGTATGAGATAAAAGAGTATTCAAGTCATACTCAAAGACATCAATTAACTGGAAGTGACCCGAAAATAAGAGCTGTATATCATCTGCAAATACAAAGGCTTCACATTCAAAACCATCATGTAAAGCATAAATAAATACGGACCAATGACAGACCCTTGCGGTACTCCACTAGTCACAGGTAAACATCTCGAATCACGGTTTCCACAACAGAAATATTGAGCTCGACCGGATAAATAAAAAAAATTAACTTGCAGGCAGATAAAGAAAAACTAAAATAAGTACGTAATTTACGAATCAGAACAGCGTGACTGATACTATCAAAGATATTAGCATACTAAATCAAGAGATATTAGCACACCGAAGTCACCCTTATCAACTAAACGTCTAATAGAATCGGTAAGGCCAATTAAAAGCGATGTTGTGCTATATCCATCACGAAATCCTGACTGGAACGGATGTAACAACAGGTTGTCATTCAAAAATACCATCAATTGATCCTTAATAATATGCTCAACAATTTTCGATAATACTGGCACCAACGAAATTGGTCTAAACTCTTCATTGAAACTGTTTTTCCTTATGGGAATCACTTTTGCAATTTTCTAGTCAGAAGGAAACTGGGAATTAGCGATGATGGAATTAATAAAGAACAAACGTTGTTGTTGAATAAAAGGGAAAATAAGTTTAGTGAATTTAAGGGGCAAGCTATCACACCCAGAGGCATTCATGATCATGATCAATGCTATGAAATGAAAAATAATTATTATTAATAGAAAAAATTAAGATTATCAAAAGGATTGAAAGAATCTATGGACCTATAACTAGAGAATTGTACATTTAAAAGATCTGGATCCAAACTCCCCACAGGCATATTGTCACGAATGCAACCATTCGACCGGAGAATTCTCCACATGTCCCTAGTATCCAAATTATTGATTCGTGCTATATGGGCTCTGCGTTTAACTCTCCTAATCGTCGATTTTGATTTATTACGAGCCTTACAATAACTTCTTCAATTGAAAAGGGAAGGTTCTCTAAGATATTGCCTGAAGTTCAAATCCCGTAAAGAA
This sequence comes from Linnaemya tessellans, assembly GCA_951800035.1. NCBI lineage: Eukaryota > Metazoa > Arthropoda > Insecta > Diptera > Tachinidae > Linnaemya > Linnaemya tessellans. Next base: position 61,376,677 of record OX637533.1, read on the forward strand.
AGGTGATACTTGATCAAAGGTGTTTTAAACCAATCTTCTTCATTAGTTGAAATCTTAAATCGTTTTGTAGGTAAACAAGAGTGTTGACGGTTCACATCTGTGTTATCATATATATCAGAAAAATCATAATTATGTATATGACGTTCCAAAGCAGAAGAATCAAAGTTGCTATAATCTTTGAATTCAAGAATGACATCATTCGGTCTTAATTGTATATTAACACTCAAGAAAATAAATGACTGGTGGGATAGGGCTGGGCACTGCATCTGACCAGAAAATGTAATTGAAAGTGATGGACTTAAAAAAAGTAGTCTAATAAATAAGTAGCTGGATTTAAGCCAACGTAGTGAGTCGGCATGTTGTTGTGGTGGAATGACAAACCCAAACGCCTACGTGGTGAGAGAATAATATTTGTGTTCTCAATAACAAATAAATTTAAATTAAAATCACCCATGATAACAATGTTATCATAAGGGACCAACAAATCGCTTAAACGGTCTTCTATCAACTCAATATCTCCATATGGAAGATATACAACACCCACTAGTATTTTAAAGTTAGAATGGCAAATTTCAATAAAAATAGATTCAAAAGACCCAAAGTCCACCAATTTAAAAACAACAGAACCATGCAATTTATTCGAAACATACAGACCGACCACCATTTTCAACTTCACGTCCAGGTCTATCATTCCTATGAAAAGAGTAGCCCGGAATTGAAACCGCAGTAGATGATGTGTGAGGCTTGAGCGACGTCTCACTGACTCCCACAATATCGAGTACGCATCCAAGAAGTATATGGCGAATTCCATTTAATTTTGAAGATTTTGAAGAGAGACTAAAACTTTGACAGTTAAAATGTCCTATTTTCAAGTCATGAAAAGAATTAGAAAAACTATTGCACAAATATATGTTATCGTGTCCTACGAGGTCTAGATTTAGTTCAAATGACATGATAAAAAAAATTCTAATAAAATAATTATTAGCTAAATAACTTACTAAGTAAGAATAATATTGAAAAGGGATTAGTAATATATGTATATATATATATATATATATATATATATATATATATATATATATATATATATATATAATAGAAAATACTAGTTCAACTGATGAAATTAAGCTCCAATATCCGCAAACAACTTCTCACATTCAAAAAAATCGTTTGAAGCAGATGTTCCATCTTCATAAAAAATTATCACTCTAGGTATGTCTACATTATATATTTTAAACTTCTTAAGTTTTTCTTAAGCAACTTTTGCTTGCACATATAATTCCTTTTGGCAGCCATAGGTGCAAAGAAACACCATTGTGTGCACATCGCCATTGATCAAATCACTAAGCTTTAGTGTTCTAGTTTTATGGTACTCTGCCATCAGATTGTCCCGAATGCGCACACGCTTGAATTTAAGTAGAACAGACTTCATGTAGCACACGTGTTGAATGTCATTGGCATCGACTGAGAGTCCATAAAAAGTACACAAATTAACAACAACTCCTTCAATGTTTGGAGTAGCTTAAGGAAGACCATTGATAACAACATCTGTACGGTTTGCTCTGTGGTAGATAACATTACTGACAGCCTCTTGCTTTTTTATTTTATTTCCTACTGCAGTATCCAGCTCTTTGACCTGCTTGCAAACAGCCAATGAGATCAGACTCCAACTTCTCAAATCTGGATAAGAATTCAGCTCGAAGGTTGCAGATAGAAGTTTCTATCAATTTTTGCGTTTTTGCCTCTTGTGACTTTAATTGTCTTGAAATAGCATCAAGGTTGCTGTAGATTAGAGCAATTTGGTCATCTGAAACTCAGTTGTTGTTTGGAGAGGTACGGCATGGAAGACACTTGTGAAAAGCTCCTGATTTTTCGTTCCTACTCATGTTGGAGCAAAATTCATCCGAGACCTCTGCACAATCATGATGAAACCAATGTTTACAAATATCACAAACTACACTGCCCCCTTTACCAACAGCTTTATTACATTTTCCACAAGCAGGTTTTTTGCCGGCCATTGTGGTTTTGTTTGAATAAAAGCAATATAAAAGATAACGAGCAGCTCGAGCTATGGGTAGAAAAACGTCTTTGGTGGAGCACTTCTGACTTGGTTAGCAAAAACTTTGTATAGCAAGAAATGGCGGCTATAGTTTATTATACAGCGACAGCAAAACAAAAGTAGCAACAACAAATTTTTTGATGAAAGATATATTTGTAGATTAATAAAAAGCTACAGTTTTTTAAAAAACTTCAATTGTTTCACGGATAATTATGTTTTCAGTCTTCAAAAAAGCAAAAAGAAATATTTGCAAATTTATTTTAAATTATTCACAGAATAAAACATCAGCTGAAGAATTATTTAGTTTACGCAGTCTTAGAGTTGTCAGTTTTTTATGCTTAAAATAAGTAAGTATTCTACATTAAGGTTATGATGTATGATTGAAGGAAGTATGGGAAAATATCTTTCTGGTTTGTGCTTTTGGTAACATCGGCAATAAAATTTTTGAAAATTTTTCTTTTTGTAGGTATTTGCGATGATTTTTTTGATTAAAAGTAAAATACAGATAACAACTGTGAGCTATACTTCTTTATTTACTTATTTTGAATAATATTGCTTAGCTTACCAGTTTCTAGTTAGACCCCACAATTCTTTTACGTCGATGTCATCAGGCATTTTTTTCTTACATTCATCAATTTTAGCTAAAGTCCAAATAAATCCAGTCCTAGCTTTTTCGATATCTCCCTGAAGTTGAGCTATATGAGCCAGCTTTGAACTGATGTGTAAAATCTAAAAGATGTATGAAAATATCGATATTTTATTGGAATATGAATATGTCAACAAGCAAAGGAAATATACCTAAATCCCTAATATATATTGGATTATAAATAATAGTAAATGTTACCTTATATACTCAGTAACAATATCAAAATAGAGGCTGAAATCCAACTTTTACGGCCATCTTCCCATAAACTGTACTCTAACGATTTGCGAGATTAGAACGGACGCTGTGCTTAACAGAACAACAACTAGGAAGAATTACAAAACATCGTAAATCTGACTTCGGTTGTCTCAATATATAATATTATTTGCGTCAACAGCAACTGTAGTACCATAATGTTATTGCGCAGTAAAAAATACTGATTCAGATTGAACGACATAAACAAGCAATTTGTAGCTCCAATTGCCAAAATCAGACCTTATGAAGAAGACCACAACTAGAATTCAAACTAGCGGAACTATTAACGGGAAGTTGCAAGATGGCATTTAGGTCTTAAGCGGCCCATCCATTACAGAATATTATTGTACGTGTTATTTGCCATAATATTTCCATTTTGGCCTCTATTATTCAATAAGTGTGCAATAGTTTCAAATAATATATGGCACAACTTTCTTACAATAAAAAGTAAACATAACCTATAAGCAAAACGAAAACAATATTGTACAATGTTGCCAGTACATTTCACAGTATATTGCACTTCTTTTGGTTTGTACAATAAAAATCAAAAGTCTTTTGATTTCTGCCAATATATTGTGCCACCTTTGAATATGACATACAGATTGGCGATATGATTGTACAATACGAAAAATTGCACAGCTATATTGCAAGTGGGTGGGATAACCTATATTAACCGCTTACCCTATATATCGGGCATTATTATCATTTAATAGCTCTTATTATACCCTTCACAGAAAAGTGAAGGGATATACATATGTATATAGGTTTGCCATTCCATGTGTAAATTCCTCAAGATTAACATGGGACCCCATAAAGTAGATATACATTCTGGATCCTTTGTGACGACCAAAAGTCCCCCCCTTTTTTTTTTTTTTTTCTTGGACCAGCACTCAGGGGATGACCCCTACATATGCGATGCATTGTGCCAGAACTAGGAAAGTTGGTTATGGGAAGGAGGATAGAGGGAGTAGTGTTTGTGGACGTTCGATTTGAACCTCCCCAAGTTAAAACTGACAGGAAAGACCTCTGCTGGAATTTTGTTCCACATACGAACCGTTCGGCCAAAGAACGAATTCTCTCTGTAATGCGTGGTGCGATTCACTGACAACTCAACCACAAAAGGATGTGCCCTATGTGAAGAGCGGGTAGCTCGCAGAAATAAACGGTTATTCGGCACAAGCTCCCATACATGAGAGTTGTATTCCATCTTTGGTCGGATGTAGGTGGTATATATATTGAGGAGATCAGTTGGGGTGAAGTATGTCTTACACCGTCTTAAAAAGCCGAGACACTTGAAAGCTTCTTTTGAAATATGAAAAATGTGATCTGTCCATCGAACGTCACACTGTATTTTCATACCAAGAACATCAAGAGCTTCTGATTCCCCAATACCTATACCATCCATAAACACGGATGGAGCAGAACCTTCGACCAGCCGCCTATGCGTAAGCACGCAGCACTGCGTCTTATGAGGGTTAAAGTTAACCCTGTTCGCGAGGCCCCATTCGGAGATTGACACGAGATCACTTGTGAGTGACTCGTTCATCCTTTGTCTCCTGGCGTCAATCTCCTCCAGGCTTGGCCGGCTGGTGAAAGAGAAAGAATGGATAATGCTGCTATCATCCGCGAAAGAGTAGATAGGGTTTGAAGTTTGACATAGAAGGTCATTTATAAAGATGAGGAAGAGAGTAGGAGATAGAACAGAGCCTTGCGGCACCCCTGAATTTACCTTGAACTCGTTTGATGAGACCCCGTCTATAACAACTCGTATAGTGCGGTCTCTGAGGAAGCTCGCTATGAAGCGAGAGAAATCATCACCGACACCAAAAGCAGTCAGTTTTGACAGAAGTGCATCATGCCACACTCTATCAAATGCTTTTGAGATATCTAGAGCCACCACCTTACTCTCGCCGAAATGGTGAATCGAATTGCACCATTTTTCTGTTAACAGAGCGAGAAGGTCTCCTGTAGAGCGAGCTCTGCGAAAACCATACTGCCGGTCGTTAAGTAAGGTGTTGGTCTCCAGATACCTTACCAGGTGGAAGTTGGTCATACTTTCCATGACCTTGGAAATTGCCGAACAGACTGCAATTGGGCGGTAATTTTCGGGGTATTGCGCCTCTCCCTTCTTAGGGATCGGCGTTACATTGACTAACTTCCAACACATCGGAAATTTACCGGCATGATACGATGCACTAAATAGCTTAGCCAATGGACGCGCTAGCGTCGAAAAACACTGCTTCAAGACCAGTGCTGGAATGCCATCCGGCCCAGGAGACTTGTTTATGTTGAGATTCGCTAAAACCTTTTTAACTGCACGTGGTCGAAAGAATATTCTTGGCATAGTAACTGATACTCTTTCCACCACGGGCAATTGCTGATTGCTACCTGGCAAGCAAGAATTACCTGCAAACATCTCAGCCAAAAGGTTAGCTTTATCAACAGGTTCAGTGAATATTTGATCATCCCTTAAAAGAGTTGGAATTGATGACCTAGCTTTATCCTTTACTCTTTTAACGAATGACCAGAAGCTTTTACTACCTCTCGTGGCGGTAAGAACTTTAGCTGCTCGTATAAAGCTTTTTCACGCCTTAGCACTCTGGCACACGAAGACCTCGCTTGTTTGCGCAGCGCATCAGTATTTGCGTTTTTGTTATTCCGCCAGTACTTGGCGTTTCAGAAATTTTATTTAACATAACTATTTTTTTAAAAACTGGATTGTTAATTTTCCGAATTTAAATATAATTACTTTGAGCATGATCATACAAACAAATCAACCGGCGCCCCATTGTGCGCATGGGTGATTTGTTCTTGTTAAATGGTTATATAGAAGAAACCAACAGACATTCATACGTATGTAAATCGCAGTTCAGTTAATTTAAATGCTTTGCTTGTGTAATGGGTGATCCATTTCGAGGTTCCCTACTTTTTTTAGAGAAAAACACACAGAAAATTCAAATTTAATGGAGAATGTTTATTATAATTTGAAAGAACATTCTTTGGCATTTATTTTTTGAAGATTATGTCTATCAAATGTTGGCTGTTTCTACGTCGCATATGGTTCATCCGTTGAGTCCAATTTTCGACTGGTAACTGACGAATGACACGCCTGATGTTTTCCTCCAAGGCCTGAATCGAAGCGGGTTTGTCCGCATAAACTTTAGACCTTACATAACCCCAACAGGAAAAAGTCTATCGGTGTGATATCACACGATCTCGGTGGCAAATCGACCGACCCAAAACGTGAAATTATGTGCTCACCGAAATGTGCTCTCAATAAATTCATTGATTGATGCGATGTGTGGGAGGTGGTGCCGTCTTGCTGAAACCGAGATCATGAGCTTCAATTTTCATATTTTTGTTAAAATTGGAAAAAAAAAGTTAAAAAAGTGATACAAATCGGTAAAAATATTGTCAAAAATTCTGTTTTACAAGTGGGCAATTTAAAAACTATTTTTAGATTTGGTAAACAATGAGGAAAAATAATATTCGTGTCATAAATGTAAAGAAAGTGGCAGTGGTGACGTAAAAGTAGAATTATGTGAAATAAGAAAACAGTTAACTAAGCTCGATCAGCTATCCGAAATGAGAGATTCAATAACGTTTATGTCAAAACAATAAGATGAAATATTACGAGGGGTGGTAGGAAATAACAAGAAAATTGATGCTGTTAAAAAATAAAACATTTTGTTAAAAGCTGAGGTGAAAGAATTGAATGAGACTGTAAAATTTTTGAATGATGTACATGCCAGCAAAAATTGTATAATCAGGGGTGTTGAAGTTCATGGAAATGAGACTGCCATAGGTACTTTACTAAAAATTTCTAATTATGTTGGAGTTAATGTAAAAGAAGAAAATGTTGAGAATGCGTATATAATAAAAAAATAAAACTGAAGCAAGAAATAAACACACTTTGATTATTTAATTCAGTTCTAAAAAATCGATGGAAACTTTAATGGCTGCAAGATCCAAACTATAAGAAAAGGAAGATACAAATAATATATATATTAATGACTATTTAAGCCGCGAAACCCTAAAAATTTTTGAATATGCGAAGTCATTAAGGAAAGTAGGATATACCTCTGTATATACCTACAAAGGGAAAATTTACGTTAAGAGATGCGCAATATCAGGCCCAAAATTGATAAAAAATGAGGCAGATTTTGATGAGTTACTATTTAAATCCACTGCTAATCAAAATAGACGCAGATCGTTTCAAGCACCAGATGTGAGGGAAGAAACTGAAGATGATGATGTTGATGGAAATCCTTTGTTTATGTCGCCAGCTCGATAGAATTGCATTTCTTTATATTCATCTTTTATTACTAAAGTTTTATTTATTTATTTATTTTTCTTTATATGAATATTAAACATTTTGAAAATTTAACTTCTTTTGCAAACTATTATCATTCAATAAATACCCCCTTGTTTGATATTATATCTGTAAACATGCGAATCATTTCTTCAATCGGAAAATTTAACCAATTTAAACTAATAATTTCTAAATTTCCAAAACTAGCTAGCATCATTGCGGTTCAAGAAACTTGGCTTTCATCGAATACAACACAAATTTACAATATCTTTGGCTATAATGCTATACATTGCTGTAGAACAGATGGATATGGTGGAACTTCGATTTACATAAACAAAAGCATTGAATATAATATAGAAAGCTGCGAAAGTAAACCCTTTATTAAAGCTATAACAATTTCATTAGAGAGCCTCAAGATCGCTGGAAAATCATTAAAATTTACATCACTTTATAGATCCCAAAAATGCAGTTTAAATTATTTTTTGAGCTTTATGGAAAATTTATTAACACGACATGATCACTACCCTGGAATGGTTGTTTGTGATTCAAATATAAAAATGTTGCGAAATTCGTCTGAATCTGATTTATTTGATACACTTTCAAGCTTCAGTTACAAAAATTGTCATCATATGATAACGCGTCCAGAAACTGGTATATGTATTGATCATGTTTATAGCAAAATCAAATATGATATTCTTATGGATACTATTGCTTGCAATTTAACTGACCATTATATATTATCCATTAAATTAAATACGATCGTCAATAATCATGATTATATTGTGAGAAATAGCCTTAATAACGCTCTGCCATCTGAAGATATTTCGAAATTAATACAGATTATTTCCTCAACAGTCGAAAATGCTACTTTCAAAAAGAGAGAAAATAAAAATTATCAAACATGAACTGGTTCCATGGATGAAGAAAACCTTATTCCATTTAATAAATTATTAGAAAAAATTGCTAAAAATGAGAAGACAAAGGAAATACAGCGTTGAAGACATACTAAAACGAGTTAGTCGTATTATAAGGAAAGCTTGTAGAGTGTAAATGAATAATTATTATCACGATAATTTAAATCAAATCCAACAGGATCTAAATAAATGTTGGAAGTTTTTAAACGAAGCCCTAGGTAGGAAAATGAAAGGAGAAATCAATATTATTGACGATAGTGGTGCAATTATTACAGGTTATCAAAAAAGTGATACCTTTAACAAATATTTTCTTCAAATTCCAAAAGTTTTGGAAGATGAAATTTTATGTTTACCTGGAGATTCGTGTAATAGCCCAAGAACACTACAACATTATCAAAGCCTATTTAACTTCTCTTATATAACAGAGGTTGAAATTATTAATATTATTACAGAATTTAATTTAGAGAAAAACTGTGGACCTGATGGAATCTCAGCCAAAACTTTATTTCAATGTAAAGATGCTCCATCTCCTCATCTTACAACAATATTTAACAATATGCTACTGGTACAAATCCCGAAGATTTTAAGATTGCTAAAATTGACCGATATCCAAGACTACTAATGCTGTGAGAGTAGAAGACTTTAGGCCAAGAGCTTTACTTGCAATTATTGACAAAATTTTAAAAATACTCCATAAACAACTCTCGTCATATCTTAGTGATAGCCTATTAAATGAACGTCAATTTGGTTTCAAAAAAGGATCTGGTACAGAGGAGGCCGTTATAAATGTAGTAAATAATATATGTAAAGGTTTAGATGAAGGATTCAGTGGTGTGGCGGGTATCTTTTACGACTTTTCGAAGACGTTCGATCTTGTAGATCATACAATTCTTCTTGAGAAACTTGTACATTATGGAGTAGAAGGTAGAGCGCTATTCTTGTTAAAAAGTTATATGTGCAACTGAAAACAGTATGTTGAAGTAAATAATCTCAGAAGTTCTGTTGGTATGGTTGAGTATGGAGTTCCGCATGGCATTGTATTGGGGCCATTTTTTACCAAAAATTTAGAGCTTTTTGGTAAACTTTATATGTTTGTCGATGACATATAAACATGAAACTTCTCTAAAGGCTCACATGGAATACGATGCAGCAATGATTATGGAGTATGCGAGGATAGAGTATATTTAAATGCAGAAAAGACATAAGTTTTAAGATTTAGGCCTTATATGATTGATGCACGAAGTTTTAGTATTTTTGTGGATGGTAAGCCTTTGCATGAAGTTACCTCAACGAAATATCTTGGTGTGCATCTGCAAAGTAACTTATCGTGGGTGGGATTTACATATAAAATATTTAAAATCAAAAGTTGCTTCAGCTACTGGCTTGGTTTATAAATTTAAGAACAAATTGTTGAATGCCGACGTCGTTATAAGTGATGTCGACGGCACACTCATTGTATTGCCGTCGTCAACATTGATAGTAATTGAGAGTTATCGGGGACAAATTTATATTAATAAAGGCAATATTACGCCGACGTTGACTGGAATTGACATTGTTTTTGTCAACAAAGTTTTTAGCGTCGACATAGTGAATTTTTCTTTCCAAGTAAGACATTTTTTAAAAGAAACAAGTCGGTACCAGCGTAAACGTTGGAAAGTTGAGGAGAGAAAAATGAAGATGATGGAAAAGCATTACCAAAGGCAAGAAAAACTTTTTGAAACTGAAATTGAATTAAAGAAAATAAAAATAAAGAATTAGAAGTTATTCAAAACCAATATATGAATATTTAAGGGCTATGTTTGTACCTCCCATAGCTATGAGATTTTTTATTTATTTTGAATACGTAATTTAATGTGCCTTTTTTCAATTTAAATGAATTGAATTGTTTTGTTTTATTTACTTTTAAGAAACAATACTGAAGACTGAATATGAATTATAAAAATATATTTTTAATTTCATCTCTTATTTGTGAAGCTTCGTTATTTAGTAAATTTTCCGGATTAGTATCAAATATATTGTTGCCATTTTCAGTATTTGTTGGCATAACGTAATCTTCAATGAAAGTGCGATACTCAATACAAACGTTATGTAATGCAGCACAAACGTTAACGATTTTGGTTGCTTTACCAGGGCTATAATACAGTTGACGAGCACCAAGTAAACAACGAAATCGGTTTTTGAGTACACCAAATGTTCGTTCAATTATATTCCTTGCCGTTGCATGTTTGCTATTGAAAACCGCTTCAGGACTTCTTTCTTGAGCAGACCGATAGGGTGTCATTAAATATGGTTCGAGAGGGTAACCTGCATCCCCTGTGTAAATATATACATAAAAATGTATACACAAATATACAGTTTACAATCTTACCTAAAAGCCAGCAATTTCTCTCACCAGATTCGTAACGTTTTCGCAAAACCTGTCTTACAGGGCTAACATTCCAGATAAGTGAATCATGCGATGAGCCGGCATAACGAGCATATCTTATCCTCATTCTAAGGTCACAGATCTGGAAATTTATGAACAAAATGAGAGCTTTTAAATGTTATAAAATATTTTTTTATTCTATCTTACAAGCATGGCATTTAAACTGAAAACCCCCTTTCTATTGTAGTACATATTTTGATCATTCTTCTTAGGAGCTTGAATCTTTATACGCGATCCGTCTATGCAGCCTATAATGCCAGGAAACCCCGACTTCTCAAAGAAATACAACTTACATTCAGCCTTCTCTTCCTCAGTCATTTCAAATTTAATGAAAAGGTGGCAGATGACTCTTTCCAAATCATCGAGCATTTCTTTCAAAATTAAGGATACAGTAGGTTGCGATAATCCAAGATTAAAATCATTACCAACACTCGATTGGTATGAGGCTTGAGCCAAGAACCGCAATGTTGTAGCTAACTTTAACGTGTTGGAAATTGATGTTGAACGAATGGCGCTCCTCATTAAAGGCTTAAATGCTGTTTTATTCAGTCGAACATATTCCACAAAACTGTTCAAAAGGCACAAAAATGAAAAGTTTATGTTTTATTACAAATACGCGGCAAACTGTTTGATTACTTACGTGCTGTTCGGCAAAATAAAAATGTCTGATCTTTGTCTCATTACTTTTCTCTGAACCCTAAGCATTTCTTTATTTTCTTCATCAAAGATCTCAGAATATTATCCAATAACGAATGTTGGGTCTCAAAATGGGTGATGGTGTTGCGAATAGTACACTCAGTAGGCCGATTATGTTGACCATAAGTTGACCGAAGTGCACGAAACACATTCCTCGCAAAACGTGAATTTTCTTAATAAAGTTGAACTATTTATAAACGTTGTTCAGGCGTATAACTTTCCACTATGAAATGTCAAACAATACTAAATAAAAATAACATGCACGGCTCATACGTGATCTGTCAAAAACAGTTTTAAACTAAAGCATGAAACATTTTTAGTCTTCTGTTTGAGCATAAACATGTACATGCACACCAACATACATGCCTTGCCTGTACTCAGTTAAATACGATTAAAGCAAACCACAGCTGCGAATACATACTTTGAGTGTATGCCTAATAAGGTGTCCGTTATTTCCCAAATTGAATTTTGTTCTGCAAACGCCCCTCAAATTTTTAGGTTATGACCTAAAATATATCAGACCCAAAGCAGACCTTATATTTACATTAACCCGTGCCTAAATCATAATACATTTCCCATTTAAATAACATGAACTTTTCGCACTTTTTGCAGTTAATTTTTTTCCACTAACACAAATGCAGCTAAAAATACTCAAATGGCTATTTCTTGTAGGAAATTTAAAGCTCTACAAAAAAGATTTCAATGCTTTTTTCGATAAAATTTACCGATTAAAAGTTATTCAACGATAAACTTCTATTCATAGCTCTATACCAGAATTTAGTCACTTCTCCTATAACAAATTGACAACTTGCTGGAATTGTTTTTTATACCCCCAAAAAACATTCACTATATGTACATTCACTAGGTCATTCCGTTTGTAATGCATTGAAATATCCATCTCAGACCTCATAAAGTATATATATTCTTGATCAGTGATGAAATCTAAGACGATCTGAGCATGTCCGTCCGTCTGTGGAAATAACGATTCAGTCCAAGCGAAAAGAGCTAGACTGTTGAAATTTGGTATACATATATTTTGAAGCTTAGAGCAGGCTGAGTTCGGAGATGGGCTAAATCGGGCAAAAGGAAAAAAGTTCCACTAAGAAGAACTAAACCAACCCAGAAAAAACAACATAATTTTTAAAGTTTTTTGGTTATTTTATTAAGCAAATGATATATTTTTATGTCAAATACGGTCCAACGCCTTGAACTTGGAGCCATAAAATAAAAAAAAATTATGTTTGAACCCCGCCCACTTTAGTGGGCGTTATTATATGCAAAAATGGCATAAAAACTTAACAAATTGTTTTACTTAAGCCTACATTCCTTAAAAATAACATTTTTAAGCATTAATGACGAAGCTGAGACGAAACCTGGTACTACTCTGCCCTACCTCCTCCTCCCCCTTCACCATCTAAATGACCCTACCAAAAAAAAATTAATTTTGTACACAATTATCCCAAGCATTTATTTTTAGAGTTTTGTGACTGCCGATTTCTGCCCTACCCCCTCCTCACCCCTTGCCCCCTAAATGACCCCACAAAAAAAAATAATTTTGTATACAATTATCCCAAGCATTTATTTTTAGAGTTTTATGACTGCCGATTTCTGACCTACCCCCTTCCCCCCTTTGCCCCGTGAATGACCCTACAAAATATATAACAAAAATTTATTTTGTATATAATTATCCCAAGCATTTATTTTTAGAGTTTTATGACAAAGGTAAAATGTTTCCCCCACAGCCCTTGCCAGAGCGACCACGCCAAAATACAGTTTTAGTACCCTCCAAAGAGAATTGGACCCCATAAAGTATATATATTCTTGATCAGTGATGAAGTCTAGGACAGTCTAGCAATGCCCATACGTTCGTCTGTGGAAAACATGATATTGTCTATTTTTGAACCCCGCTCCCTTTAGTGAGCGTTGACGTATGATATTATATAAAGTAACTCTGTCCCATCAAGTTAAACATTTTAAATTCACTTATTAAACATTTGGATGGTATTTAAGATTCGACCCAGTCGAATATAACGTTTTTACTTGTTTTTTTTTTTCAACTAGTGCTTATTTCGTGAATGGTAACACTTAGTTCATGTCTGATTTGACAGATTAATTTTATCCTTCCGCTGAACGAATATGGTTGATCATCCAATGCGTTTTCGCTTCCCTAAGTGGGGCTGCGATCGACTTACAGAAGATGCCGATTTTGCCAAAAAATCATCTTCTCAGATGAGGCACATTTTGATCTTGGCGGGTATGTCTACAAACAAAATTGTCGCATTTGGGGCACAGAAAACCGGCACGCATACATTGAAAAGCCGACGCACTCAAAACGAGTCACTGTTTGGTGCCGATTTTGGTCCAGAGGCATAATTGGGCCATTTTTCTTCGAAAATGAGCAAGGAGTGGCCGTTACAGTCAATGGCGATCGTTATCGGGCCATGCAGCCATTTGAATGAAATTATTTTCCATTATTAAGCGGAAGGATTGTACTTTCAAATAAACAAAGAAATTTGAGAATACCTGCAGTAGTTTTTTATAGCATTTTCAAAAAAAAAAGTTATTTGGCGGACCCTATAAATATACAGTTCGTTAATGAGGGAAAATAGTTTCCCCAAGAAGAACTAAACTAACCTCAAAATAAAAACATAATTTTTAAAGTTTTATTTTGTAATTTTGTTAAGCAAATTATATATTTGCATGTCAAAGAAGGTCCAACGCGTTAAGTCTAGAGCCATAAAATGAAAAAAAAAAATAATTTTTGGACCCCGCCCCCTTTAGTGGGTGTTATTATATGCAAATATATTGTAAAAATTTAACAAATTGTTTTGTTTAAGTCTGCATTCCTTAAAAATAAGGTTTTTAATCTATAATGAGGAAGCTGAGAGGTAACCTGGTACTCCTCTGCCCTACCATCTCCTCCCCCTTGGGCCCTAAATGCTCCTTCAAAAAAATTTTTAAATTTGACATTTAATAAATTCGAACATTTATTTTTGGAGTTTTATGGCAAAGGTGAAACGTCTCCCCCACAGCCCTTTCCGGAAATGCTCTGTCAAAATACCAATTTAAAATTGGGCACAGAGATGTCTTAAAGGAACTCTGTGCCTCCAAGTAAACATTTTAAATTTACTTACTAAATATTTTTAGTTTAGCTTTTTAATTGCCTTAAATTAAAAAGTTTTAAAAAAGAAAATTATTTAAATACTCAAATTTATGTAAAAGTGTTAGAGTGACTCCAAAATTTTATTTAAAACAAAAAGCGATAGTAAATAAAAATAGGAAAATGATAAATTTAACTATGAATACAAGTTTATCGTTGAATAACTTTTAATTAGCAAATTTCATCGAAAAAAGCATTTAAATCTTTTTTGTAGAGCGTTAAATTTCCTTCAAGAAATAGCCATTCAAGTATTTTTAGCTACATTTGTTTTAGTGGGAAAAAAGTAACTGTGCGAAAACCCCATGTTATTTAAATGGGAAATGTATTATGATTTTGGCACGGGTTAATGTATATATAATGGACTGGTTTGGGTCTGATATTATTTTTTAGGTCATAACCTAAAAATTTGAGGGGCGTTTGCAGAACAAAACTCAATTTGGGAAATAACGGACACCCTAATGTATATATACCAGCGGTGTGCACTAACACATAAACACAGTTGCGCATGTGTGTGGAGCAGAGAAAAAACTCTGCTTACATTTAACAGGGCTGGAAATGTTTTTAGAATCACTTTCTGTTTATCATATAATTGAGGCAATTTACACTGGATTAATTATGCTGGCATAACATGGCATTTTCTGTGAAGAGGGTCGTTTTTGTTTGGCATAATTTTTCAACCAGCTTCAACCCGGCACTAGCAGAACAAAACTAATACATACATACTTATGAAAACACAGGTCCTGCGTTTTGTTTTTTACAGAGCGTTTTTTAGTGTTTAGTTGTCCATCTTTGTGTAAACATGAACATCAAAACAGAAGGAGGTTGGTCGCACCAACAACCATTAAAATTGATAAATGAGTCAGTAAGGTTTTTTTCGATAATTTCAGAAACTTATAAAAAATTTTGCACTAATTTTAGTAACTAGTAAAAGTTTTTGGTTACTGAAAATTTCAGCAAATTTTTACTGAAATAACTTTTACTGGTGACGAAGTAAACTTATATGAATGTACTACATACCTTTAAAAATTGAGTTTTCATGTTTGTGTAAATTGCACTACATACTTCTATCATAGCTACGGTGTCCTTTTTTGTAAATGGACAGTCCTCTTTTTTTACACGACGTCCTCTTAGATTAAAAAAAATTAAACTGTCCTTTTTTTAATTGATGTGTCCCTTTTTTTATTATTAATGTTTTTTTCTTCAAACTAATATATTAAAAGTCTTATTTTCTCAATACAATAAAAGTTATAATCACCAATACAATATTGTCATCATCAAATGGAGTGTGCAGCAAAATCTTTTTATCAAATTACTGTAATATATTTGGACATATTTTACTGTTTAAACAACATTAACATAAATATGTTAGTTAGTTTGCCATGCCTAGCGTATATAAAATTGTTTATAAATAGTGAATAAAATTTTTATTACATATCTTTTTACATTGAAAAATATGGTAATCGTAATCATAGCTGAGCTTAAATAGGGTGCAGACAGTTTACTATTTTCGGCAATTTCCGTAAAGGTTTCTCTTGTTGCTGAATATTTTAAAGTTGAGCCAATTTTTCTTCAACCGGAATACATTTGTGTATCGCTTCTTTTCTTTGCCTTCTCATCTTCTAGAAGTACTGCTGCAGCTTCAGTTACAGGTACTAGAAATTCCTCCTAAGATTATTGCCAATTCTTCACCAATTATTCCAGCCATATTTCCGCTTAGTTTGTTTCAAAATTTATGTGTTCAGCAAACGAAAGACAAACGTCAAATAAACAAACAAAAATACTAACACGAACAAAGCTGTGTATACGTATACAATTTTATGCCAGATGAATTAATCCAGTGTGTTTTGAAAAGAACAAAAATTAAGCGGACTAAAAATTCATCCAGTGTGAATTCCCTCATTGTGAAGCAGTATTTCCTACCATGAAAATAATTCTAAACATAGTACCAAAGAATATAAATCATATAGAATTTAGAATTTTAGCTAAAATTTTCTATGACGGGTATTTCCTGTACTACCCGTCCAGCGTATGCACTCTCATTTCTTTCTGCAGTGTATGCTGCCCTTGCATTGCTGAGAGGAAAAGCGTTCGCAAAAACGAAGGGTGAAGCGACGTCGCTCATAATAAGAGCGAGGTCTGCAGCTATCGTGTGTGTATTTATGTTTGTTTTTAATTTTGATTTTTTACAAAGTCTCGTAGACAGCGTATGCAATGATAGCATTGTCATGAAATTTACAATATTTGGCGTGTATTTTAAAGATACTTTATCTGAATTCGTGAATAGCAATTGAAATTTTTATAGCCTTCACAAAAAAGTGAAAGGGTATATATAGGTTTGTTATTCTGTGTGTAATTTCTTCGATATCAATATGACGATTGAGCGATGTCCTTCTATCTGCACGTAAAATCGGTTTTCCCAAGCCCCCAGAAGAGCTGGAGACTTCGTTCTTGGGCAGATGCGTTGGAAATGAACTTAAATAGATTGGTATTGGAATTTTAGAAAAATCCGAAAAACGGTTCCAGAGCTGGGAAGCTTACACCTATTTCTCGACGAAAAATTAACACCAAAAACCAATTATTTTTTTGGTTGTTTAAAATTAAACCTATTTCATGCTTTAGGAAGCCTCAATGGTCTATTAAAAACTAAAGAGATAAAAAAAGGTTCTCCAGGGATGAGACATTAAAAGTTTTTTTTTTCGGCCCATTCAGTATTTTGTAGTTCATGAAATAACTAAAATAATTACATGTATGTAGTAAGAATTTTAACGAACATTTTATATTGTTATATTAAATTGAATTAAGATTCTATAGGCTAATTGTTCGAAATTTTTAATTTAAATCTCAGAAAGACATGATAAATATTCCAAGGCACAAAGGCAAGTCAACATCAGTTTTTTGTTATTCAACTTACACAGCAGAGCAGAACAGCTGTTTTCGAAAGACGCAACCCTTTCATCATCAGTGCTCATGTGTATTGTGTTTGTCACCACTTATCAGGTGGCTTAGTTGAATGTGATAACAGTTCCTATTTACACAAATTTTATTGTGAAAAAGAATACGAGAACTGTATCAAGCTGATGTTAACATGTTATTGTTATAATACCCGTGTTACCGTTTGATTATTTTTCTTCATGTCCCATTTTTCTGAATTTTTTGTTCCATCATACCTAAGTCAAACTTTTTTGGTTTGAATTTTATACTTAAGTACATGTGAACGTTTTTCCAATTTATTATTGGTAGCTCAAGCCAAAGCTTAAATTTGTATGTGGTAAGAATTTTAACGAACATTTTATATTGCTATATTAAATTGAATTAAGATTCTATAGGCTAATTGTTCGAAATTTTTAATTTAAATCTCAGAAAGACATGATAAATATTCCAAGGCACAAAGGCAAGTCAACATCAGTTTTTTGTTATTCAACTTACACAGCAGAGCAGAACAGCTGTTTTCGAAAGACGCAACCCTTTCATCATCAGTGCTCATGTGTATTGCGTTTGTCACCACTTATTAGGTGGCTTAGTTGAATGTGATAACAGTTCCTATTTACACAAATTTTATTGTGAAAAAGAATACGAGAACTGTATCAAGCTGATGTTAACATGTTATTGTTATAATACCCGTGTTACCGTTTGATTATTTTTCTTCATGTCCCATTTTTCTGAATTTTTTGTTCCATCATACCTAAGTCAAACTTTTTTGGTTTGAATTTTATACTTAAGTACATGTGAACGTTTTTCCAATTTATTATTGGTAGCTCAAGCCAAAGTTTAAATTTGTATGTAGTAAGAATTTTAACGAACATTTTATATTGCTATATTAAATTGAATTAAGATTCTATAGGCTAATTGTTCGAGATTTTTAATTTAAATCTCAGAAAGACATGACAAACAAAGGCAAAAAAATAAAATAATTACTTTTAAGTTTTTCTTAAATAAAACTATTTCACGCCCCATTAAGAGTTGCATTGGTAAAAAAAAAGAATTACAATTTTGTTTCCAGGGGTGGGAAATTGAAATATTTTTTATGCGTAAAAGTATCCAAAAAGGCAATTGACGTTGCTGTTTTTGCTAATTAAAGCTATTTTATAATTCAAAAAGAACAAACTTGGTATTGAAATCTTAAAAAAAAATCAAAATCCATGCTTGGACAAATGACATATTTTATGGTACTTGAAAGTGACCAAAAATTGCAAATATCTAAATTTTTTTCTAAGCAAAACTATGTTACACACCTCACTAATAACACTACTATACAAAAATAATAAAAAAAATCTGCGGCAGGGATTTTGTTAAGGGTTTTTGTTAATACTCATATTAGACCTTCACGCTGCATGCTTATTTATTTTTGATTCACTCTGGTTATTGAGATAAACGGAACTAAGAAATAACTGAAAATTTCCAACTACCCTATAAACATTGTGGTTCATTGATTTGTTTTCACTTACGTTTGTTATCTTTTCACGGATTTATTTGCAACAACTTAACTTTATAGCTATCTGTTATAAACTGTAACGACACTCTCTGGCTTGTGGCTGGGGTAAGCTCAGCGGAGTCCATTAATTACTTAAGCCTATAGCTAGTAGTTTTGTTCCCTGTGATACTGAATGTTGTAGACTTTTGGCTAGTGCCGGTATGATAGTAACCGTGGGCTATCTTGCTCCTATTGGTCAGAGTCACCTTGGATCAGCAACCTGGGTTCCAATGGTATCTTTTGTCCACCCTAGCTATTCCTAACCAAAGGCCTACAGACGGAGTTTACGGCCTAGGAGAGATATTGAATCAGCAACCTGGATTCCAATATCTTTCCACGCTACGGTTTGGTACGAGTGATATTAGAATAGCAACCTGGTTCTAATATTTGTTCTTACCAGAACGAGCGCTGCACGCAAACTGTGTCCACACTAATTACTACTAACCTAGTGGCTACCGACGGAGTTCACTGCCTAGGAGAGATATTGCATCAGCAACCTGGATTCCAATATCTTTCCACGCTACGGTTTGGTACGAGTTATATCAGAATAGCAACCTGGTTCTAATATATGTTCTTACCAGAACGAGCGCTGCACACAAACTCTTTCTACACTAACTAACCTAGTGCCTACAGACGGAGTTCACTGCCTAGGAGAGATATTGAATCAGCAACCTGGATTCCAATATCTTTCCACGCTACGGTTTGGTACGAGTTATATTAGAATAGCAACCTGGTTCTAATATATGTTCTTACCAAAACGAGTGCTGCATACCAACTCTTTCTACACTAACTACGACTACACTAAGGACTACATGCGGAGTTCACTGCCTAGGAGAGATATTGAATCAGCAACCTGGATTCCAATATCTTTCCGCGCTACGGTTTGGTACGAGTGATATTAGAATAGCAACCTGGTTCTAATATTTGTTCTTACCATAACGAGCGCTGCACGCAAACTGAAATTATCTTTGCAATGACTCGCCTTTTATACCTTTGTCTGCCATGCAAAACAATACACAATCACACGTACACAAGTATGCCTATTCGGTGTGTGTTGTGTCAGCGCACAACCATACACAGTCACACGAACACGAGTATGCATATTCAATGTGTGTTGTGTTTGTTTTCTTACTAGCGACCCTACATGATGGTAGGTATCAGTGTTGGGTGACAACAGGGATAAAACCAAATAAGGTACCGACTGAATTCAAGTGACGGCCGAACCAAAAATAATACTGATGTGGGGTGTTGAGCCACAATATCCCGTTTTGGTGTGTTGATTGTTGAAACACTGCTGGTGGTGTTTTTGGTTTCTTTTCGTTCGCGATAACCAACTTACGATGACTGGGAGCAGAACAAAAGGTTTAATTAATAGGCGGGGTATGGCAATTTATTAATGTTAGTACGCTATTATTCTACAAAAGGTTTTAATTCACCAAGGTGCGCCGTGCGGGTTTCGCCACTCTCTACCCTACTCAGTCTAACTATGACAGGGGACACAAAACCTGTAACGGTGTACGGGCCACCAAATTTTGGTGCCAACTTTGCTGCGAAGTTGTCTATCGCTTTTGAAAGAGGGTGTTGCCGAACAAGGACAAGGTCCCCAATTTGCTGTTGCCATTGTCGCCGGCGTAAGTTGTACTGGTGACTTTGCTTCTGCGATGCTATTGCCATATTCCTTCGTACGATGGTGAAAATTTCTTGTAACTTGCTGGATCGTTCCTCCGGACTCGTGTTTCGTGACCCCGTCCCGATAGTTACTTGATCGTATAAGGCTTTTGGCAGCCTTGGTTCCCGGCCTTGGGTTAGGAAGGCTGGACTATAACCTGTGGTCTCACAGACACTGCTGTTGACCGCTAGCATTATTTCTGGAAGCAGATCGTCCCAGTCGTTATGTCTTTGTTTCGTATACTGGGCGATGATTGTTTTTATCGTCCGATTAGCGCGTTCCGTCGGATTCTCTTGCGGGGTGTACGGTGCCGTGAATTGTTGGCTTACTCCAGCCTCCGCCAGATATTTCTGTACCAGCCGTGCAGTAAATTGAGTGCCATTGTCGCTATGGAAGACCTTTGGTACTCCGAATCTAGCTACGATTCTTTCTCGTAATGCCTTGACTACTCCTTCGGCTGTGGCCTTCCTCATGGGGACGAGTTCGCACCACTTGGAAAACTTGTCAAATAACACTAATATCATCATGTTACCGTGTTTCGTTCTGGGCAATGGGCCGATGAAGTCTGCACACAAGAATGACCATGGCTCTTCTGGAATTTGGGTCAACATTTGTCCTGCCGGTTTTTGTTGTGAGACTTTGCATCGCTGGCACACCTCGCAGCGTCGCACGTACCTACAGACATCTCGGGCCAGTAGTAGCGGCTGGCGATTTTATGCAGCGTCTTCCTGACTCCCAAGTGTCCTCCAGCAAGTTGGTCGTGAGCCTCTTCTAGCACTTTCGGTCTTAGGTGACTTGCCACACACAGCTTCCAGGGAGTTGCGTCGTCGTTGTTCACTTCTCTACGGGTGTGCCGGTATAGCTGTGAATTGACGATGGAGTAGTCAGTGAACTCTTCTGGCCGTTGTCGGACTGCCGCCGTTTTGCCTTTGAGCCACTTACAGGTGATCTGGGCTGGGGTTGTTTGAGCCATGTTGACTTCTTCCAGAGGCTGCCGCGACAGTGCATCGGCTACGACGTTCTGCTTCCCCTTGCGATAGAGGATGTTGAATTTATTCTGCTGGAGTTCCATAACACGAAATCTTTCAATTTTTTCCTGGGGGCTAAGTATCATAGCACTGCGTAGGACAGCCTCACGCGGCTGGGGGCTAAGCGTCATAGCACTGCGTCGGACAGCCTTGCGCCGGCGTGCTGACCTGGCTATAATCGGACTTACCTTCTTCTCTGAATCGGCTACGGTGAATCTGGCTTCTGCTATCAGTCCGGCACAGGTAACGGTGGTGTTGAACGCTTTCAGGAAATCTACCCCAAGTATCAAGGGTTCCGTGGCATCATCCATTAGGAGAAAGTCATGCTTGGCGGTGCGGTTACCCAAGGTTACATGACATCTTACTGCTTCAGAGATGCTGGTTTTGGACCCGTCGGCCAACAGGAAATAAATTTCTACCGCCAAATACTTCGGTTGGGCGAACAGTGTTGTTACCAGACTTGGTGCTATGAAGCTGCGTGT
Organism: Linnaemya tessellans; assembly: GCA_951800035.1. NCBI lineage: Eukaryota > Metazoa > Arthropoda > Insecta > Diptera > Tachinidae > Linnaemya > Linnaemya tessellans. The sequence continues at coordinate 61,398,791 of OX637533.1, forward strand.
AGCTCCCGTATCGACAACGGCGGTGAGCCTGTGGTTTTCGACCTTGAGGACGGCTTTTAGTTTGTCTTCTTCCCAGGTGAGGTGGGTGGTGCCTGTTCTGCTCCCGGCTGTTTGCATTTCGCACTGTTTTTGGCGAACGGAACAGTTCATCGTGCGATGTTGTTCCCCTCGGCTGTGGGTTGAAGGGGTCGGGATGCTCTCCATGTCGGCTGCCAGTGCGATGAGGTCATCTAGGGTAGCGAAATCTCGGCGACGGATGTACCATTGATAGTCCGCCTGAGCATTGCGGAAGATGCGCTCTAGCTTTTGTTCGGCGGACAGCACTGCGTGCCGCATCAGATCTTGTAATGCTAATACGTAGACCTTGAAGACTTCTCGTGGCCTTTGGACTCGTTTTCTGATCTCATCGTCGAGTTTCTCAAAGTACCGAGGTGGCAGGAAAAAGTCGTAGAAATTTTTCTTGAAGTCCGACCACCGTTCCCACTGCTTATTGTTGTTTCTGAACCAAACGAGCGCACGGTCGCGGAGGAGTTCAGACATGACTCTTACTATATGGTTTACATCGATACCATACAGATTGGCCAGCTCTTCCACCCGTTCGATGAATCCCAGCGGGTCCTTTCCACCGTCGTAGCGTAGGCCCGACTTTCGTACTAGCTCTATGTCGGCGAGGCGTGTTTCGGCGGCTGGCAGAACCGGAGAAAAGTTTTTAGGCGCTCGGACTTCTGTTGTTATGGATGTGGCGGGTATTTTATCATCTTCGATATCTGGCAGGGGCTGCCGAATGCTCAACGTGGCTTCGTGTCTGGCCTGCCATTCGAGGAGTTTTTTAGTTTTTTCGCCCCCGTGGTCTAGGGTTAGATATTTCGCTAATCGTTTGCGAAGTTCTTCTACTGTACCTACGGTGTTCTGTTCGCATTGAGCTAGATAACCCATTAGCTCTTCCTTCTTCAGGGAGTAGACCCAAGTAGTCTTCAGCATGGTGTCAATGTTTGCGCGTAATTATATTTAGAACAAATTTTCTTAATTAAATAATGTAGATTTTTATAACTATTTTTTTTTTCTTCTTGATTATTATTTATTTCAAATTTTTCCTTTCTAAGGAAAACAATATTTAATCTTGTTGTGGACAAGTGTCCCTGCTCGGGCGCCAATGTAACGACACTCTCTGGCTGGTGGCTGGGGTAAGCTCAGCGGAGTCCAGTGTCGGGTCACATAAATTGATGAACAACACAAAGTCAAAGATTTTGTTTTAGTTCTTTATTAAAAATGGATTTTCACAACCCTTATACTAATTACTTAAGCCTATAGCTAGTAGTTTTGTTCCCTGTGCTACTGAATGTCGCAGACTTTTGGCTAGTGCCAGTATGATAGTAGTCGTGGGCTATCTTGCTCCTATTGGTCAGAGTCACCTTGGATCAGCAACCTGGGTTCCAATGGTATCTTCTGTCCACCCTAGCTATTCCTAACCAAAGGCCTACAGACAGAGTTCACGGCCTAGGAGAGATATTGAATCAGCAACCTGGATTCCAATATCTTTCCACGCTACGGTTTGGTACAAGTGATATTAGAATAGCAACCTGGTTCTAATATTTGTTCTTACCAGAACGAGCGCTGCACGCAAACTGTGTCCACACTAATTACTACTAACCTAGTGCCTACCGACGGAGTTCACTGCCTAGGAGAGATATTGCATCAGCAACTTGGATTTCAATATCTTTCCACGCTACGGTTTGGTACGAGTTATATTAGAATAGCAACCTGGTTCTAATATATGTTCTTACCAGAACGAGCGCTGCACACAAACTCTTTCTACACTAACTAATCTAGTGCCTACAGACGGAGTTCACTGCCTAGGAGAGATATTGAATTAGCAACCTGGATTCTAATATCTTTCCACGCTACGGTTTGGTACGAGTTATATTAGAATAGCAACCTGGTTCTAATATATGTTCTTACCAGAACGAGCGCTGCACACAAACTCTTTCTACACTAACTAACCTAGTGCCTACAGACGGAGTTCACTGCCTAGGAGAGATATTGAATCAGCAACCTGGATTCCAATATCTTTCCACGCTACGGTTTGGTACGAGTTATATTAGAATAGCAACCTGGTTCTAATATATGTTCTTACCAGAACGAGCGCTGCACACCAACTCTTTCTACACTAGCTACGATTACACTAAGGACTACAGGCTGAGTTCACTGCCTAGGAGAGATATTGAATCAGCAACCTGGATTCCAATATCTTTCCGCGCTACGGTTTGGTTCGAGTGATATTAGAGTAGTAACCTGGTTCTAATATTTGTTCTTACCATAACGAGCGCTGCACGCAAACTGAAATTATCTTTGCAATGACTCGCCTTTTATACCTTTGTCTGCCATGCAAAACAATACACAATCACACGTACACAAGTATGCCTATTCGGTGTGTGTTGTGTCAGCGCACAACCATACACAGTCACATGAACACGAGTATGCATATTCGATGTGTGTTGTGTTTGTTTTCTTACTAGCGACCCTACATGATGGTAGGTATCAGTGTTGGGTGACAACAGGGATAAAACCAAATAAGGTACCGACTGAATTCAAGTGACGGCCGAACCAAAAATAATACTGATGCTAGTGATAATAACAATCTTTATACTAAGGCAATTCGGTAATAACTCAGTACCAACAATGTAAACGATAATACTTATAATAATGATGATAATAATACAAAATAACAATTCAATATAAAAAATTGTTTTTGCAAAAATTATATCAATTTTTTTATTGCGAAATTGTTTTTGTACATTGGCCACTGCATATTTTTTTCAATATCAGTCATTTCTTTTAGAAATTTACAAAACTATAAATTCAATTGGAATTTCAAAAGTTTTTTCCTATTTTCTTTTGTTTTTATTTTTCTTTGGTTTTATTTACAAAATGTATGAAATTAAATAAAAGTATGGTAATACTGTTGAGAGCATTTGTGTTTATCAGTTATAAATCGGTTGTTTTGTGTTAAAGTGCATTTTTCCTTTCAAAAACATGAGTTTTCCACGTAAACCTTGTTTAAACGATCCTAACAGTTTTTGCTTTATTTGTGGCAAGTTTAGTTTACAAAAGCAATGAAAAGAGATCACAGAGTTTGTAAAAACAGTCTACCGAGAATATTTCGGGATACCACTAGTGAAAAGGAATAAATATTGGGTGCCAAACATCGTGTGCAAGCCGTGCGTAGAATCTTTGCGTTACTGGAGCCAAGGAGGACGTAAAGGGTTACAATTTGGAGTGCCGATGATGTGGAATGAGCCAAGTAATCACTTAAACGACTGTTATTTTTGTGCCGTAAATGTTAAAGGTATGAACCGGTACAAAAAACGTACTTGGGTTTAACCGAGTGTGAAATCGGTTACAACTCCAGTATCTCACAGTGATGATTTGCCAATTCCAGTGTTTTCAAGACCATCTACATCAAATGGTGATGATTTTGAAATGTTAGAGGGATCAAGCGGTCAGTCGAGCAGTAGTGGAAGTGAGTTCGAAGAAGATGTTTCTAAGAAACCTGGATTTTCTCAAGACGAACTCAATGATTTGGTTCGTGATTTGAATTTACCGAAACTTTCGGCCGAACTTCTTGCTTCAAGGTTGAAAGAAAAACATTGTCTTCAACCTGGTGTTATCATTACATCCTTTAGAACCAGAGAGAGTGAACTTCTTCCTTACTTTTCAGAAGAAGATAACTTTGTTTTTTGTAATGACATTCCTGGGCTCCTAAGATCTATGGGTCTTCCTAAATATGAGGCTAAAGATTGGAGGCTTTTTATAGATAGCTCAAAAAGAAGTCAAAAATGTGTATTGCTGCACAATGGAAATAAGTATGCTTGCGTTACGATTGGTCATACCACAAAACTAAAAGAAGAATACCAAAATATTAAAATGGTTTTAGAAAAGATTTCGTACGCACAACATCAGTGGCCAGTTTGCGTGGACTTGAAAATGGTAAATTTTTTACTAGGCCAGCAAGGAGGGTATACTAAGTACCCTTGTTTCATATGTTTATGGGATAGCCGTGCAAGAAACCAACACTGGATTACAAAGATCTGGCCTTTGAGAGAAAATATGGAGGTTGGAAAAGCAAATGTGATAAATGAACCGTTGATAAGCCGAGAAAACATCCTTCTTCCACACCTTCACATTAAGCTTGGGCTAATGAAGCAGTTTATTAAAGCCCTTGATAAAAATGGTGTCTGTTTCAAATATGTGTGCCAAAAATTTCCAGCCCTTAGCATGGAAAAACTAAAAGCAGACATCTTTGATGGACCGCAAATACGTACACTGATAAAAGACACTGAGTTTGTAGCCCATATGACACAGATTGAATCTGAAGCATGGTTAAGCTTTGTGTTGGTAGTAAAAAACTTTTTGGGGAATCACAAAGCGCCGGAATATCAAGAACTAGTTGCAAAAATGCTACAAAATTTTAACAGAGTAGGAGTCAACATGAGCATAATATTGCATTTCTCACACAGCCATTTGGACCGATTCCCGCAGAACCTGGGTGATTACAGAGAGGAACAAGGAGAAAGGTTCCATCAGGATATCAGGATAATGGAAGAAAGATATCAAGGTCGATGGGACAGCCATATGATGGCTGACTATTGCTGGACCTTGAAAAGAGATTGTCCTGACAAACTAAATAAGAGAAAATCCCAAAGAAAAAGTTTTTTATGATCTTCATTTATTTATTCTAGTTAAAGGTACCCCAAACTATTATTTTTGTGTATTTTTGTAAAGATAAACAATAAAAATAAATTTTAAATACATCTTTTGGCCCATTTATTCAAGCATTTTATGGAAAATGTTAGAAGCGTTTATCTCAAAAACTGGAGTCAATTTGACAATTCTGGTATTTTTCCCGTTATCAGCACACTCGTCTTATACAAAATCGACTTGAAGTATGCCTGCCGCAAAATGACTGTATAGCAGTGTAATTGCATTGGTAAAAAAAATAAAAATTCGCTTCCAGAGTTGGAAAACCGAAGTATTTTTGGTATATAAAAGTACCCACATAAACTCCAAATTTTGGGGTTTTAGTGAATTAAACCTATTTTATACTTCAGGAAAAATTAAATTGGTATTAAAAAATTCAAAATTCTCTTCCAGGGTTGGAAAATCGAAATTTTTGTGTACATTAAAGTAGCCATATAGGTTCCTAATTTTGATTTTTTGTGAATGAAATCTTTTTTAAAATTCGGGAATACTTAAATTGGTATTAAACACCAAAAAATCCAATTTCAGGGTTGGAATATCAACTTTTTTTATTCATAAAAGTAATCATATAATTTGCTATTTTTAATTTTTATGATGAATTATTCCTACTTTATTTATCAGGAAGAAATATGTTGGTATTAAAACCCAGAACTTTTAAAATTAGAACTTTTTGGGTACATGAAACGAATTTTTTCTTTTTGTTTGTAAATTAAACATATTTAACATTTTTGAAAGACGTTCAGAGGTATTAGAAATAAGAAGAGCCAAACATTTAGCTTCCTAGCCGAAAATTTTAAAAGTTTTCTTAAACATAAAAGTACTGATAACATCATTTTAATCTTTTAATTAAACCTACTTTCTGTTTTAGCAAGAAAGAAAGAAGAATTACATCTGTGAAGGGTATTTAAGATTGGGCACAGCCGAATATAGCACTTTTACTTATTTTAGTTATTTTGGTTTTTATAAAATATTTACAAGTTGAAATAGGTTTAAATTAAGTAAATTTGGAAGCCAAAATATCAACTTTGCCAAAATGTCATTTAATTTAGCTACAGAAGGATTGTTATTGTTTCCTCCTTTTTGACGCAATATAGCAAAAGTGTTTTCTAACTTGTCCTGATTAAAGGACTTTGTCATGATAAAAAATATTTTCATCTACAGAATTTAAAGTTATTTTCATCCCGTCTAAAAAGAAAACTTTCTTCTTTTTATCCGCAAATTCTACTTCTTCCAAGTATTTTAAATTTTTATATTTGCGAGCTTTGTTGTTTAATAGTAACGCAGATCTGTAGCAATTATCACCATTAAGTGTTCCACTACTTAGGCTATAAAAAATTTTGTAAATTTTTTCCAAAAAAGTGGCAGTGGACAAGACTAATTCATTACTGCGGCCACTGTTTTGCTGAAAAGTTGGGTTTGAGATTTCACCCGCATTTTTTCGAAAGAATTAGGGAAGATATGCTGTCGAGTTAGTTTCGGACACATTTTTGTTGTTGTGTTGGCTTCCGTTTCATAAAGTTCCCTTATTACTTGAAAAATGGCATTGCCGTCAGAAGTTTTTAAGCCACATTTTAGCCACCCATTTGGTAAAAATTTTATTAAATGGGGAAAGTCGAACATGCAATATATTTTATCGTTATCCATATCAAAATATGGTTTTTTAGCTAATACTCCAAGGTTAGAAAAACATTTTTTATTAGAGGAACCTTGGTGGAAAACTAACACTAACTTTCACTCCAAGACTTTTAAGCATAGTTATATTATGCTTCACTATTTTGGTCAAAGTATCAGCTCTTAAACCATTTTTCGAAATAAAATAATTAATCACGATATTTACATTGGCGCACATCGACCTAAGTAAAAATACGCATACTTGCTTAGCAATTTCATTGGTTCTTTCGAAACCAGTGTGTTCAAATCCATCTATTAAATCAAGATGCATGTTGTATCTCAACTCCTTCCTTATTGACATTTCATCCATCAATAAAACCATGTTATTTAAATCCTTTCCTTCAAGTTCAGAAAATCTTTGTTTAAGGTTTTCAAAACTACTGTTTTATAACTAGGCTGTGAAAATTTTATGGGGGCCCACCGGTTTAAAGTAGAAACGTGAGATACATTCAGATTCAATTTATTTCGTAAAAAGGCATAAGATGACTGAGACATATAAAATATATTCTGAGCCAGATATCTTACATCGTCTGAATAATCTTTTGGACGAGAACTTAGCAAAAGCTTGCAGAAAATTTTGGTTTCGTTGCTTATATTCTGAAGACAATCAATGCATTCATTGAAACAATATTCTTTTTATATTGTTTTATCCGTCGCTCAGTATTTAGGGCTGACTGTATTTTCTTATATTTTTTTAAAAGCCTATTACATTTTCTTTTATATTTTTCCGTTAGTATTGTTTCATTTTCGCAAATCTTACAAAAAGGTGCTTCTATCTCATCATAACAAAAATTTTTCGGCCAATTTGGAAAATCGAAATCAATGCCCATATCAACCTATTGTAGGAATATTTTCTGCTTTTAAATTTCTTTTTCCAACATATGTCCTCGAGAAATGATTTTCGCAAATATATACATTTTTATTATAATCATTTTCAGGAATTTGACATTTTTCTCTCCAAATTTGACCAAGAATCAAATCAGGTGCAGGAAATTTAAAGATTTTCAATTTGCTGCAACTCCTTCTCTATTTCCCACACATCTTAACGCAGCATTTTATGCCTCTGGGCTCATTGTGTGTGATCGCATTGACATCGCAAAATCAAGTGAAGGTTTAGAAAAAAAAACATTCAATTGTAGCATAATATGAATTAATTCTCTTAAACAACATGAACATGAAAGAATTAATCGTTTTAAGGGCATCAACAAAATAACCAAAAGAATATCAAGTGTCACAAAATATCAGCACAGGCCGGCAAACATATTTGAATAGTTTTAATACACCGCCGCCTTTGCACCTCTTGCAGTGACCATGAAATATTAATGTATTGTGTGTGTGTGTGTCACAATACTGTCATGATAAAATTTGTTTATTTCTTTTAATATGCCATACATATTCGGTTACACCAATATATTCGCCGCCGTGGGAAAGAACAAATATTTTTAGGGAAAATCAAATTTCAACCAAATTTCCCACATTGTTAATACTTAAACATTTATAAAAATAATCTAGTAAGTAGTATATAAGCTGAACTAATTTTAAGTTAAATTTAATCTTAATTTGGAAACAACAATGAAAGCATTATTTGCTAAGTTGTTTTTAATAAAAGATTTTCTAAAAAAAAAAATATTATTACCTTTTTCTTTTTGCTTGGTTTTTATGACGATCCTGCCAAATTCTGAATAAAGGAATAGACAGCAAAATTTTGTTTATCCTAATTCAGAAAGGATTAAGGGATCCAACACAGACAGCTTATGCTTAGTTGGATCTCTATCCTAAATTAATTTAATATTCAAAAGCAGCACTTTGCATGAATGGAACAAAGCCTAGAGGAAATCCTGAAGGAACTAGAAGAAGCGAGTCCAGGTGGAAAGCAGAATTAGTTAAGGGTGCGGACCACGCAAATAAGCCACCAATTCTTTCAGTGGGACCAAAGCCAAAGAAGCTGAAACAAAAAGAATCAGAAGAACCTACATATCCAATTTTTCCACTCCCAAATATAAACAAAACAAGAGGAGAACGGAGAAATAAACTCCGAGTGCAGCTGCGTGCACTCCAATACCATAAAACATACGCTACAGGCGAAGAACTACAAATCGTAATACAAAAGTTATCCGAAATTCAGTATGAAATAAAAAAAACAAAAAAAAAACATGTACACTAAATAAAAATTTAACCTTTTTCTCAAAATAAAAATAATAATTTTATATAATTAAAAAAAAAAAAAAAAAAAAAACTTAAAACCTTTTTTAATAATTATAATTTAATAAATATACATATGTACATATATAATTATATTCAAACACAAATGCATTATTTGATATTTAAACATACATTTTAATTTTCCAATAAAACAAACCAAAATAAAACCAATGTATATGGTACTGAGTAACTATGAATAGAAAGGCTAACAGAATTAGGGCTAAGAACCCTTTACCAAGCAATTCGGAACAATGCATCTCATAAGATGGTCAGAACGATTTGAAAAAAAGAAATTACAAAACAATCACATAAAATTCTTTTAAAACCTCAATCAAAGATTGAGAACCCCAATGCAAATGTAGTTAACAACGTAGAAGTCATTGACCAGACTGAAGAAATTAACTCATTATGGAAATTAATGCTAGTTTTGGTAATAATATCAATAATAAATCTCGTTATTAAAATCTATTTACTTCATAAAAAGTCTCTGAAAAAGAAATATATTAGTAGAGCCGACAATTTAGACAAAATCTAAAGATATTTTTCAATGGAATGGAAGACTATTCTTACTAAAGCCAGACTAATTAAGGAAAATTTTGACCGTTCATATAAATGCCTTTTTGTTGACAGACTAGTTAAGGAAGAAACGGTTACACAACATATGCAAATAATTCTCGACAGCTTAGAGAATATAAGAATTTTATTTAACGTACACTTTAACAGGTTTACGGCAGCTCATAAAATCGCAGCCGAAGCATTTTTTTTAGATTTAAAGAATAGAATTTTTAAATTAGCTGCAAAGAAATCTATTTCAGTAAAATTACCAAATTCACTACACGAAAGTGTATACCCTAATATAGTAACACCAAACACTAAAAACACAATGACACAAACAGCAATAGAATTTCTTAATACAGCTTCATCAAAGCTGATAACAGTCTTCGATGGTAAGTCTGAAAATTTAAGTGCATTTATTGATTCTTTGTCCTTGGTCAATGAAATCAAAGGTACACATGAGACAATTGCAGTTTCCCTAATAAAAACAAAATTAAAAGAGAACGCCAGAAACGTAATAAATACCGAATCAACTATAACTGAAATTATAAACAAACTAAAAAATTCAGTTAAAGGAGAATCAGTTGAGGTTCTCACTGCAAAAATAATGAACATTAAACAAAACAATAAAACTGCTAACGCATATTGCAGCGAAATAGAAAGTTTAAGTAAATCATTAGAAAACGCATACATTTCGGATGGATTGTCATGTGACTCGGCTACCAAATATTCAACACAAGTAGCCGTAAAAGCACTTACCAAAAACTGCACCATAGAAAAAGTAAAACTTATCATGGAAGCAGGGCAATTCAATAGCATGAATGACGCTATTAGTAAATTTGTGAATAGTTGCACTGAGGCAACTGAGCAACAAAATTCCATATTATATTACAAACAGAAACAAAACAATCGTAATAACTTTTTCCGTGGGAACTACAGAAAATTTCGTGGAAGAAACAATTACCCACATAATAACAGTAATAGACAAAACAATAACGGCAATAACAATAAATACAACCAACGTCCTAACAACAATCGTAGAAACGGAAACTAAATTAGGGCAACAGAATCAAACGAATTTGATTCGGAAAACCAAGACGATCCCCTAAGACAAATTCAATAAATAACAAAATATACAACCTTAATCTGTGTTCAATTTCATATAAATAAAACTAACACTCCAATAACCTTACTAATTGATACTGGAGCAGATATTTCATTAATTAAACTAATACACTTCCATATAAATGAAATAAATGCTAAAAAAGTAACAACATTAAGCGGAATAGGACATGGTAAAATACGATCACTTGGAAGTATATTTTTCGACCTGAAACACAAAAATTTTCTAATACCACATAATTTCCAAGTGGTTAAAAATGATTTTCCAATACCATGTGATGGAATCATCGGTATGGACTTTATTAAAAAATATAACTGTATTAAATTATGTATGAATTTTTATTAGTCGAACTTTCTTATGTAAATTGTTAATTTTATCAACGGGCTTAAGTTCGAATCTGCAAGACTGCAAACCATTTTTTTTATTATTTTCTTAATAAATGAATTTGTTCAAATTCTATTTTTATTAATTTACATTAAGATTGAAATATTAAGAATATTTTTCAATAATCATCAAACCAGCAGAACGGATCAGTAATGATTTCGAGGCCGCTACGCCATCTCATCGGCGTTCTTTGATCAATTTTTCCACTTTTGCAAGTGGTGCTAGTTAGTAGGAATATCAACTATTTAACCAATATTTTAACGAAAATTGAATATGAGAAGTTATCACATTCATATTTTTAAGTTATTACATTTTTGGTTATTACGAAATTCCCCAATTCGAACTTAAGCCCGTTGATAAAATTAACAATTTACATAAGAAAGTTCGACTAATAAAAATTCATACATAATTTAAAACATTGCGAGGGCACGCGCACTTGTTCATTGTAAATTGTCAACTAAATCAGCAGCCGATGGCTCTGGAAAAAGCGAAAGAGATACATGGAATATTGGGAATATTAATCGTCAGGGTTGGGGAATTTCGTATTAACCAAAAATGTAATAACTTAAAAATATGAATGTGATAACTTCTCATATTAAATTTTCGTTAAAATATTGGTTAAATAGTTGATATTTCTACTAACTAGCCCCACTTGCAAAAGTGGAAAAATTGAACAAAGAACGCTGATGAGATGGCGTAGCGGCCTCGAAATCAGTACTGATCCGTTCCGCTGGTTTGATGATTATTGAAAAATATTCTTAATATTCCAATCTTAATATAAATTAATAAAAATAGAATTTGAACAAATTCATTTATTAATAAAATAAAAAAAAAATGGTTTGCAGTCTTGCAGATTCGAACTTAAGCCCGTTCATAAAATTAACAATTTTAATATAACTGTATTTTAGATTTTAACAACACATGTGATTACTTCGTCCTACGCCCCTTTTACATAACACACCCAATAGAAATACCAATCACAAATAATGGCGACGACATAATTCTGCCACCAAGATCAGAAATCATACGCCAAGTAAAATTACTATCCACTGAACACGAACTATTAATTCCTAACCAACAAATAGAACCAGGTATTTTTATAGCAAATACAATAGTAACAACAAATAAAGCTTTCATTCGTATCCTAAACATTAATAATAGTATTGGTAAATTTAACCAAAGCAATATAAAAACCGAAAACATCGCAAACTATAACATTTAAAAGTAAATCTAAAACAAACACAGAGAGAAATAAGAAAGTTTTGCAAATTTTAAAGAAAAATTTTCCTGAACAATTTAACAATACATTAACACAACTTTGTAGTTCATATTGTGATATTTTCGGTTTAGAAACTGAAACAATAACCACAAATAATTTTTATGAACAAAAGTTGAGAGTAAAAGATAAACAACCTGTATACATTAAAAACTATAGAATTCCACATTCCCACAAAGAAGAAATAGACAAACAAGTAAATAAATTAATAGATGACAAAATATTGGAACAATCATATTCTGAATATAACAGCCCAATTCTGTTGGTACCAAAGAAATCACTACCCAACTCAGAAGGCAAAAGATGGAGACTCGTAATAGACTACAGGCAAATAAACAAGAAATTAGTAGCAGATAAATTTCCATTACCAAGAATAGATGATATTTTAGATCAACTTGGAAGAGCTAAGTATTTTTCTTGCCTTGATTTAATGTCAGGATTTCATCAAATAGCCCTAGATAAAAATTCACGAGACTTAACGTCGTTCTCCACAACTAACGGTTCTTACAGATTTACAAGATTACCATATGGTTTGAAAATTGCTCCTAATTCTTTTCAAAGAATGATGACATTAGCTTTCAGTGGACTTAAACCCAACCAAGCGTTTCTTTATATGGATGACTTATTCGTCCTGGGGTGTTCTGAAAAACAACATGCTTTCCAATTTACAATATGTTTTCGATCTATGTCGCAAATACAACCTTAAATTACATCCTGAAAAATGTTCATTCTTCATGAAAGAAGTGACATACCTTGGTCATAAATGTTCAGATAAAGGGATATTACCAGATGATGGTAAATACTCCATAATAAAAAATTATCCAACACCAACAGATGCGGATAGTGCAAAAAGATTTATCGCGTTTTGTAATTACTATCGAAGATTTATAAAAAAATTTTCTGAGTACTCCAGACATTTATCAAGATTAACCAGGAAAAACATTCCGTTCGAATGGACAAAGGATAGTGATTTCGCGTTCAAGTACTTAAAAAAGACATTAATGAGTCCTACTTTGCTACAATACCCAGACTTTACAAAAGAATTTTGTATTACAACAGACGCAAGCAAATATGCTTGTGGAGCAGTGTTAACCCAAGAATATGGTGGTAAACATTTACCAATAGCATACGCCTCAAAAACATTTACTAAAGGCGAAAGCAACAAGTCAACAATTGAACAAGAATTAACTGCCATACATTGGGCTATAACGCATTTCAGACCATACATATATGGAAAACATTTTCTTGTCCGTACTGGTCATAGACCACTATCTTATTTATTTTCGATGAAAAACCCAAGCTTAAAATTAACAAGAATGAGAATTGATCTCGAAGAATACAATTTTACAGTTGAATATCTTAGGGGAAAAGATAATTATGTTGACGACGCATTATCCCGAATTAGCATAAATGACCTAAAAGACATGAATAATAAAATTTGTTCTATATTAAGAGTCACGACTAGATCGATGACCAATGAAAAAGAAAAAAGGAAGGATAGAAAAATTATCAACAAACAGCATATGAATACTAATAATAAGAAAAATAATGAGCCCAGTATATATGTACCATTAAATAACACTGACGTCAGAAAATATTACAAACTAAAGATTTCTCCCGGAAGATGTTACATCAAACGAGGAAAATCTATAGTTACATATATACAAATTACTGATTTGTTTACTAAAGGGAACTTTGACTTAGGACAATTTTTCCCTAGGCTCGAATATGTGGCCGGTAAGCAAAATATAAATAAATTACAAGTAGTACCTAGTGAGAAAATTTTCGAATTTATCTCAATTAATGAATTTAAAAATATGGGCAATAAAATATTAAAGAATATTAAAGTAGCGCTACTAAATGAGGTGACCCAAATCGATAGTAAGAATGCTAAGGCAATTCTCGAAATAATGCTGAATTATCACCATGATCCAATAGAAGGAGGACATTGTGAATATATAAAACAATAGAAAAAATAAAAAGATATTACTACTGGAAAAATATGTCCAAAGACATATCAAATTATGTTAAATCATGTCATAAATGTCAAACACCAAAAACAACTAAACATTTAAAAAGTCCAATGACCATTACAGAAACACCAGATAAACCATTTAACACGATGTATGTAGATACAATAGGTCCATTTCCAAAATCAATTTATGGAAATGAATATGCAATCACATTAATATGTGACTTAACTAAATATTTAGTAACTATACCAATACATGACAAAAGCGCTAAAACAGTCGCTAAAGCGATTTTTGAAAACTTTATACTTACCTATGGTCCAATGAAGACGTTCATTTCGGACATGGGTACTGAATATACAAATGCAGTATTGCAAGAAATCTGTAAATTTTTAAAGATTGAAAAACTAACTTCAACTGCCTATCACCATCAAACGCTAGGAACAATAGAAAGGAGCCATAGAACTTTCAATGAATATGTGCGCTCTTACATTAAAGTTGATAAGACAGATTGGGATGAATGGTTAAAATATTTTACATACTGTTTTAATACAACCCCATCAACAGTTCACAATTACTGTCCATATGAACTAGTTTTTTCAAAGCTTCCTAACAAGTTTAAACAATTTCATGAAATTGTAACGAGCAAAAGGCGCACGCTTGTTTTTGCTCACATGTAAGCATCTTATTATTCTTTATATTTTATTACTCGATTGTTTATATTATTTACTTTTACAAACCTAATGAATTGTATGGGCATTTTTGTATATTATATTTTGCTTTACCTACTAAGTAAAACATTCAAATTAGCGGTATATATTGATAACCATTTACACACGTACATATGTACATGCACAACGATCTACCGTAAGAAAACTTGTTTTACATTTAATTTGTTCTTAAATATAATGCTGCTGCATTCCATTTGTTATGCTTTACTTTTCATACATCAATCGCGTACAGTTGGCATGTACACATGTAGGTACATGGTGATGTATGTATGTATATGATAATATAAAGTAATGCTAAGCAGAAACATTGTACGGCTCGCGTACATACATGCATATTAACGCTCATGTATGTAAGCGGTGCCAGCCTATATAAGGCGCAGTAATGCTGAACAGCGGTCTTAGTTCTTGGGCAGCCGGCGAGAAGGTAAGTTGTTTGGTCTTGATATTAAATTTCAATTATTAATTATTTCGGTTAGTTTTAGTGTCCGAAGGCGATTACAGAATTTGTCTACTAAGCGACAGTATTGTTAACCTGTGGGCATATTCTTGTAATCCACTAAAGCTAAAGTGTGGCGGGGGTAAATGACAACCTAAGCGACAGTATTGTTAACCTGGTTGGACATTTGCTTTTCCCACAGCGTCTTGCCATATCTCGTGTGCGTCTTGGTCACATTGACCACATATAGTAATTATTTCGGGTAGTTTTGGTGTCCAATGGCGACTACAGAATTTGTCTACTAAGCGACAGTACTGTTAACCTGTAGGCATATTCTTGTAGTCCACTGAAGCTATAGTGTGGTAGGGGTAAATGACAACCTAAGCGACAGTATTGTTAACCTGGTTGGACATTTGCTTTTCCCACAGCGTTTTGCCATATCTCGTGTGCGTCTTGGTCACATTGACCACAAATTATTAATTATTTCGGGTAGTTTTGGTGTCCAAAGGCGACTACAGAATTCGTCAACTAAGCGACAGTACTGTTAACCTGTAGGCATATTCTTGTAGTCCACTAAAGCTATAGTGTGGTAGGGGTGAACGACAACCTAAGCGACAGTACTGTTAACCTGGCTGCGCTTTGGCTTTTCCCACAGCGTCGTTCTCGTTCTTTCGTCTTGGTCACTTGGACCACATACGGTTGCTAGTGAAATTTCCTCCTTACCCTATTATTGACCACGTCGCCAAGAACCAGCCTGTGAAGCAACATTTTTACTATTGCTCAATAAACGTGTATACTCGAATCTTGGTGTTTTACTTGGCCAACGAGAGATCTCCCTGTAATCAACAAATTTATGTAACTGACCCTGGACGCCGCTGAGCTCTACCCCAGCAACCAGCGGAAACGTGTCGTTACAAAATAGATAGAATTACTCCTTTATACAATATAGATGATTATGCCAAAGAGGCAAAATTTAGATTAGAAGTAGCATATAAAAGGGCCCAACAATTATTAGATAGGAATACAATTAAGCAAAAACACAATTATGATAAAAATATTCTAGACTACAATTTAAAAATAGGAGATTTAGTTTTACTTAAAAACGAAGCAGGTCACAAAGTAGAACCAAATTACAAAGGACCATACCAAATTAAATTAAATACCAAATTAAATACATAGACATAAGAAATAATGTAACTATAGTTGATAAGAAAAATAATAAAGAACAAATAGTCCATAAAAATAGACTTAAGCTATATCATAACACATAATACAACCGCATAATAATACAAAACCCTTAATTAAACAATCCGGATTAATAATTTAACCAATGTAACACTATAAACAACTGTAATATACAAATATATGTAACAATTTAACAGATAAGATTATTAATTTGTTTTTCTTAGTTCTTCTTAAATTTTTTTTTTCTTATAAAACATACTAGTAAAAGAATGTCCATAAAACTATCGTTATATGAACATTCTTGCGAAAAGTGGAGGTGTACCATAATATGAATTAATTCTCTTAAACAACATCAACATGAAAGAATTAATCGTTTTAAGGGCATCAACAAAATAACCAAAAGAATATCAAGTGTCACAAAATATCAGCACAGGCCGGCAAACATATTTGAATAGTTTTAATACACCGCCGCCTTTGCACCTCTTGCAGTGACCATGAAATATTAATCTCTTGTGTGTGTGTCACAATACTGTCATGATAAAATTTGTTTATTTCTTTTAATATGCCATACATATTCGGTTATACCAAAATATTCGCCGCCGTGGGAAAGAACAAATATTTTTAGGGAAAATCAAATTTCAACCAAATTTCCCACATTGTTAATACTTAAACATTTATAAAAATAATCTAGTAAGTAGTATATAAGCTGAACTAATTTTAAGTTTAATTTAATCTTAATTTGGAAACAACATTAAAAGCATTATTTGCTAAGTTGTTTTTAATAAAAGATTTTCTAAAAAACAAATATTGATTACCTTTTTCTTTTTGATTGACAAAATGTTTACAACCACAAGCTGTAGCAAGAGCACGAAGCGCTGTCGCTGTAGGGAATCAAAGACAAGAGAAAAAGTGTGATAAGAGCAAAGAATATAATGCTCTCACTGTGTGTTAGCATGCCCTATATACTTTCCCCCCGCATCTGAAGTGAAAGCAAAAAATGTTTAATTTTTTAGCTCAGATGCGCATTCTATACAATTTATATATTTTTTGATGGTACGCAATCGATTATCCGATAGTGGCCGACCTACAAAGAACAAAGGAGTACCGAGCCCATATAGATCTGAATGAGCTAATAAATATTTCTTTTAAATAAACATTTATTATAAACGAGTTTACAAAATAAATACAACTTTCATCAGTCCGATGCTAATAAATAAAATATTGTGTTATATACAACTATAAATGCAAAACATAAGAGTAGTAGCAACAAACTATAGATAAAATTGAAAAGTACTTGTTATCCATCCCTGCTATATGTTAAAGAGCAGCCAAAACCTAAAGAGAGCGAGAGTAAAAAAAAATTTTTTTTTTTGTATGTATTTGTTTGCTGCGTAAGCAGAATTTGGTTTTTCTTCTTGCTTTCCTATAACGCGTTATAGGGAAAGAGAAGCTTGATCATCTGCGCTATATACACATATCTGTACGTAACTGTACACCAGCATTGTAGAATAAGAATTTATCATAATAATGAAATTATTTGCCAATGAATTGAATGTAATGTCAGTTGCTATATGATGTACGGAAGTAAGAGACACTCTCCTGTGCGAAGGTATAAAAGGGCACAAAAGAATGAAATCATGATCAGTTCTTGGGAATCCAACGTGGAGGTAAGTTATATTAAATTGAATTAAGATTCTATAGGCTAATTGTTCGAATAACTAAAACTGAATAACTAAAAACTGATGTTGACTTTCCTTTGTGTCTTGGAATATTTATCATGTACTTCTGAGATTTAAAAAAAAATGAATTTCGAACAATCAGCCTATAATCTTATTTCAATTTAATATAGTAATATAAATGTTCGTTAAAAATACTTAATACATCAATATTTAACGTGTAACGTTTATTAACATATCATTATACCCTCCAAAAAAGAATTTGGAGGGTATATTCACTTTGTCATTCCGTTTGTAACGAACGCGTTGATATATCCATCTCAGACCCAATAAAGTATATATATTCTTGATCAGTGATGAAATCTAAGACGATCTGAGTATGTCCGTCCGCCCGTCTGTGGAAATCACGATTCAGTCCAAGCGAACAGAGCTAGATATAAAATATTTTGAAGCTTAGAGCAGGTTAAGTTCAGAGAAGGGCTAAATCGGGCAAGAGGGAAAAAAGTTCCCCTAAGAAGAACTAAACCAATCCAGAAAAAACAACATAATTTTTAAAGTTTTTTGGTTATTTTGTTAAGCAAATGATATATTTTTATGTCAAATAAGGTCCAACGTCTTAAACTTGGAGCCATAAAATAAAAATAAATTATTTTTGGACCCCGCCCACTTTAGTGGGCGTTATTATATGCAAAAATAGCATAAAAACTTAAGAAATTGTTTTACTTCAGCCTACATTCCTTAAAAATAACATTTTTAAGCTTTAATGACGAAGCTGAGACGAAACCTGATACTACTCTGCCCTAACCCTTCCTCCCCCTTAACCCTCTAAATGACACTACAAAAAAAAATTTAATTTTGTATACAATTATCACAAGCATTTATTTTTAAAGTTTTATGACTGCCGATTTCTGCCCTACCCCCTTCCCCCCTTTGCCCTGTAAATGACCCTATAAAAAATAATACAAAAATTTATTTTGTATATAATTATCCCAAGCATTTATTTTTAGAGTTTTATGACATAGGTGAAATGTTTCCCCCACAGCCCTTGGCAGAGACCACGCCAAATTGCAGTTTTAATACCCTCCAAAGAGAATAGGACCCCATAAGGAATGTATATTCTTGATCAGTGATGAAGTCTAAGACAGTCTAGCAATGCCCATACGTTTGTCTGTGGAACACATGATATTGTCTATTTTTAACCCCGCCTCCTTTAGTGGGCGTTGACGTACGATATTATATAAAGGAACTCTGTCGCACCACGTTAAACATTTTAAATTCCCTTACTAAATATTTGGAGGGTATTTAAGATTCGACCTGGTCGAATATAACGTTTTTACTTGTTTTTATTTCAAATTTAGTGAATTTTTAAAATAAATTGATATACAATTTAATTTTTATATTTATTTAAGTAATTTTTAAATTTATTAAAATACATGATATTTTGGTATTTAGTTGCCACTGTTTCTTTTAGTAGTCAACGAAATGATAACTTTAAAGAACTTTGTCAGAGACAGAAAGTTTAACATTTTATTTGTGTACAAATTCGAGATACGCAAAATGTCAGGGTTATACAGGTACCTGAAGTCATCAAAAGATACGAGAAATGTATTTTTCGTATCCTAATGGCATCACTGATATCTATAATATACATATATATATATATATATATGTATATATATATAAATATATATTGTACGATAAGATCTGAACTGAAACTATTTTGCCTTATTTGTTCTTACAAGCACTTGAACCTGAAGAATGCTAATCAAATAAAACACGTTAAATGCCTTAAAACGATTGACCATTATTTTCATTATTATTATTTTCATTCTTATATACTAAATTCTTTTACAATAAATTAATTTAAATTGCTTAGTAAGTAGAAATAAACAAATATTGCATAATTGCTGAACTTAAATATTTTCCCTTTTTTTTATAACAAACTTAAGTTAAAAACATTAATTTCTGTTTTGTCAACAACAATGGTTAATGAACTTAATACAAAATTAGGTCATAAAATAATATGTTTAGGTAATTGATCTTCAACGGAAATAATAAGTAGAATAAAATGATTAGTCAACAATAATGGTTATTAAATTTAAAAACGGAAATTAAGAAATGTTTTTTAATAATGATAATTAAATAAAATAATAAAAATAAAAATTATGTTGATGTAAGTATCAACATTCTCCCCCGTGTTGACCAACCGTCACTGGTGACAAACGTTTATTAGGTTTGATATCTGCAATGTCGAAGGTAACTGGTCGCGGTAAGGGAACTGGATGAGGTGTCGGTTGAACAACCTTATGAGTTTTAGTTTCTTTATAGGTTGAGTATAGCTTGACTATGATGATGGCTACTAAAATGATTAGAGAAAGTGCAGTGTAGCTTACGGCATGGTGAAGTTGTCTTTGGGACTCGATCAGCTCTGGTAATTGTACAATAGTTGACTCATCAAGTTGTTTTTGCAGGTTATTCAGTTGATTTAGATGGGTTTCAAATTGGTTGTTAGTATTATTAAAAATTCTTTTGATCTCTTGTGGGGTGCTAATTTGATTAATGTGCCTGAGTTGGACGTATGAAGTATGCAAACTATTTGATGCATCAAAGTGCCCTTGAATAGTGAGAAAGTTGTTTTTAATTATGCAATTTGGATCTTGGGAGGCTTCACTGTCGCAAACTGTTGAAATTTCTATTTTTGTTATGGTGGCAAATATCCATTTATTCGGATTTTTCAATTGCTTCCATGCTGTGTTGTCTATCAGCCGGGTAAGGTTACAATTGGATGTGTTTAGGCAGTTGAGGATATTAATTTCACAGGAATTTATATCCTTTTTAAATCTAAGCTGCTTATTGTAGCATGTATATGTATCTCCTTTTGCTATAGTGCAGCTTGACAACTCGTCGGTTGCAAATGGAATAAATTCATCTCTGTGGGGATTCACTGCTAGAAAAGGTACATCTGGTTTGATGGATACTAGAGCGTTATTTCTTATTGTTGGAACCGGAGTTATCTTCAGGAGTTCTAGGAATTGTTAATCGATCAGTGGCAACCTAATTTCGAAGAGGACTTCGTCTTTTGTCACGGCTCCATTTGTCTTCATTAGCTTGTATAGTTGAACCAAACTATCGTCTTCAATTGGAAGCATATGTACGTTGTACTGGTAGATGTGCTTTTATTGTGGTTAATTCAGTCCTTAGTTGATGAGGTGATAATAAAGTGGACTAATTTTTTCATGGTGTGCATCCGTTAATAATATCCTTTTCTACCCTTTGCAAGTTCAGTGCTGTTAATTGATTGATTTCTGAAAATTCCTTAGCAAGTGCATTTGCTTCGTTATTATTTCTTGCAACAATTTTCGTTAGTTGTTTTTGTGTGCTGAGTTCGTCTTGTTTAATTATATTAATAGTGGAATCAATAATTGATGTTTGGTTTTTGAGTAATTTAAAAATATAGTCTGTCTCGACCTTCGCCTGTTTAATGGTGTCTGACATTTCACTGGCGTAGTCTGAGTCCACCACTCCAAACAATTACCTTGATACATTTCCTACAATGTTGAATGCACCTCTTTTTACTCTACTAGTGGCGAATAATTCCTTTTCCTCCAGCAACTCTTCTTTTTCTTGATTGAAGTTATTTATCAAAGTATTACATTGTGACGACCAAAAGTCCCTATGGTTGTTTTTGGACACATCAAAACTTTAGTAATATAAACTACCTTTTTTAAAGAAACTGAATTGTTAATTTTGCATATTGAAATGTAATTAGTTTATATTGCAATATTTAAAGTTATATTATTATTATTTTCTTAAGTAAATTGTAAACCATTAAACACAAACAAATCAACCACCGTCCCATTATGCGCATGGGGGATTTGTTCTTGTTAAATGATCATATAGAAGAAACAGACATTCCTACGTACGTATGTAAATCGCAGTTTAGTTGATTTAAATTCTTTGCTTATGTACAAGCACAATGTGTGTAACGGTCTTAAACCAAAGCATGAAGCTTATTTTGTCGTCTGTTTGCGCATAAACATGTACGTGCATATCGACATACATACATACCTCACTGTACTCAGTTAAATACGATCATAGCAAAGCGAAGCTGCGAATACACGTCTGTACGTAGGTAACTGTACACTAGCATTGTAGAGTAAGAATTTATCATAATAATGGAATTATTTGCCAATGAATTGTATGTAATGTCAGTTGCTATATGATGTTATTGTAAATATCCAAGTAAGGAACATTCTGTTTTGCGACGGTATAAAAGGGCAAAGCAGAATGAAATCAAGATCAGTTCTTGGGAATCCTACTTGGAGGTAAGTCGTTATTTGAGTACTACTAGTACTAGTGACCACTAGTGATAGATACGGTCCGGTTTAATTAGGGTTGAAGAACATTCATACTTAGTTTGTGTCACCTAATAGGAGTGTCTCCGTCCCGGTGAATGAACAGTAGGAATCTTCTCCAGCTGTTTGGTACCCACTCACAAACAGAAAATCCTCCCAAGAACTGAACAACATTTTGTTCTTTTATTCTTGCAATAAAATAACATATTTTTTGTAATAAAACAATTCTGCTAACAACACTCGATGTTTCATTGTATCCTTGCATATCAATCAACCCTGGCCGCCGCTGAGCTCTACCCCAGCATCCAGCGAGAACGTGTGGTTACAACATATTGACTGATGTGTGATGGTTGAACATAAGTGCTGCAAAGTATCTAATCCAGATTGAAAAGTCTTTAGCTCGGACAAGAAAGGTGCTAGATCATAGTATACCATGAGTTTCTATTCAGCTGTTGCCAGTTTTACGGTTCCAATGCCTTCAAAGTACAGCCCTGGGTCAGAATGAAAGTTGTTTATCTTTACGTGACTGCCCATAACAACTGGAATGATAATCATGGTTGCGATCATGGTGAGTACGGTTGAGTTAGTAATAGTCTTTGATTTTTTGGTGGATGGAATATATTCTTCGTCAACAGGTATTGGGCGAATAGGGTTGGATAGTTCACTTGCAGGCAACTCGTCTTCGTGAAGTAGCGGAGCTAATCTATGGATGGGTCTTCTTTTTATTCCTGAAGATGTTTTTACATCTGCTACCCGAACCTTGCCATCATTGCCCTCGTGAGTTTGAAGAATTCTTCCAAGTGGCCAGCTCATAACCGGTACATTATCCTCTTTTATAATAACCATCTGTCCTTCTTTCACATTTTCAGATGATGATTTTCACTTCTGTCTTTCCTGCAATAGGTGTAGATACTCGGCTGACCACAGTCTCCAGAACCCATGTTTGAGTTGGGACACAAGTTTCCATCTTGTGACGAGAGCTATTTGGTTGCAGTGCTCTACTGTCCACTTGGGCTTTGAGTGGTTCTCCAATTAAGAAGTGTCCTGGAGTCAGTGCAGTTAGATCATTTGGATTAGGTGACATCGAGGTTAGCGGACGGGAATTTAATATGGCTTCTATTTCGATGATTACTGTTTCAATTTCTTCGTGCGTTAGTGACGATGTTGAAACACTTCGTAGTAAAAGTTGCTTAGCGGATTTTACTGCTGCCTCCCATAAGCCTCCAAAGTGAGGGGCTCGAGGTGGAATATATTTGAATTCAATGCCTTCTTTACTGCATGACTGTAAGATTTTTTCTTGTGAGTTATTGTCAAAGAATGCATGATTTAGTTCTTCTAGCTGATTCCGTCTACCTATGAAGTTTGTAGCATTGTCTGAATATATGGTCTCCCATCGCCCTCGGCGTGATACGAATCTTTTGAGAGCTCCAATGAATGCATCTGTTGTTAATTCAGCTACAACTTCCAGGTATACAGCCTTCGTTGAGAAACAGACAAAAACAGCTACGTAAACTTTATGAGGTTTTTTACCCCTTATCTTATAATGAACTCAAAACGGTCCGCAGTAAGCAACACCAGATTTAATAAATGGGCGTGATGGAGTGACCCTGCTTGCTGGTAGGTCCTCCATTATTTGAGAAAATAATCTAGGTTTTGCTCTTGTACATCGTACACAATTTTGAACTATATTTCTTGCTATTGATTTACCCTTGATGATCCAATATTGTTGTCTGGACATAGCCAATAATGATTGTGGGCCACATTGATAGTTTTTTTCATGCAACATTGTGAGTATAAGTTTTAAAATCGAGTCGTTATAGGGCAGAAGTATGGGATGTTTTGCGTCATATGATAGATTAGAAGCTTCCAATCTTCCTCCGACCCGTAATATGTTATTTTCATCTAGGAATGGAGATAAGCTGCTAATTATGCTGAACTTGTCCAATTAGCTTTTTTTTAACTCAGATATCTCGTTCTTGAAGTCGGAGATCTGAACTGCTCGAATAATTATAAATCGCGAATCATCCAGTTCTTTAAGAGTCAGCGAAATATGTTTTGATCGAATTTCATTTTGCGTTTTTGAATTATTTATAAATCTTAGTACGTAACCCAAAACCTTCTGTAAAGTTGTAAAGGAATTTTTGTGTCGAATTCCGTATATAAAGCTACCGTCGTTTGATACCATAGTTGCTGTAACAGAAACTACCTTCATTTTCTCAATGTCATTGGCAATTTCTTGAGGTAAGTATTTCGATGGCCATGATTCCTCTTTTCCATGAAGGAAAAGTGGTCCATATAGCCATAAGTTACATGCTGGCAGATCTACTGCACGAAGTCCTCTGGATAGTATATCGGCTTGGTTGTATTTTGATCGTACATGTGACTGAATTGTTGATACTCTGTTGGCGACAAATGTTTTGTATGAAGATGATTGTGCGTATATCCATGATATGATTTCTGAATCAGTCCATAGAAATGTAGCTTGGTTTTGAAACTGCAGGTCAATCTTTAGTCTGTGAGCAAGCTGTGATGCTAGAACTGCTGCACATAAATCTAGTCGAGGTAATGTCTGCTGCTTCAATGGTGCAACTCTTGACTTTGCACAGAGTATTCGCACGATTACCTGCCCATTCTTAAGAATTCTGCGAATGTATGCAACTGCACCAAATACCTTCTCAGATGCGTTTGCGAATACGTGTAGTTGTGTTTTTACTGGGTTTTCGCCCTGGAAGATGTGTCGTGCTATCGCAAAATAGTTGAGATTTTCTAGATCGTTTCTAAATGTGCTCCAAGATGCACATAGATCATTATTTAATGGTTCATCCCAATCTAATTCATGATGCTAAAGGTGTTGAATAAATATTTTAGCCTTAACAATCACAGGAGTTAACAGACCGAGGGCAACAAATAGTTTTGCAAGATCGGAGGTTACTGTTCGTTTCGAGATTTGCTGATGTTGGGTTAATTTGACTTTAACGCAAAAGTGATCGCTTTTAGGTAACCAAAATAATCCTAAGGTTTTTATTGAATTAGTACTGTTACTATCGAAATCTAAGTTAACCTCTTGGTTCCCGGTTGGAATATTTTTGAGCAACTGTGGATGGTTTGCGCACCATTTCTTCAAACTAAATCCATATTTTTTCAACATAATGATGAGTTCTTTTTGCGTTTCCACTGCTATGTTGAAGTTGTTTGAACCTCCAAGGCCGTCATCCACATAGAAGTTGTCTTTCAGCATCTGAGAACCATACGGAAACTTGAGAGAATTCTCATTAGCTATTTTTTGTAGACATCTGGTGGCCAGGTAAGGTGCTGCACGTGTCCCATGTTACTGTGTTGAGTTTGTAATAGGCAAGTGGCGATGATCGACCTTCCCTCCACAAAATAAGTTGACATTGATGGTCGTTTGGGTTGATTAGTATTTGCCTGTACATTTTTTCAATATCGGTTGTGAAAACGAACTTTGGAAAATAGTTCACTTTGCACCACTGGACCAGTATACATTACGTCATTTATTGAATGTCCAGTTGATGTTTTTGCTGATGTGTCAAACACTACCCGAAGCTTTGTTGTGGTGCTATCAGGTTTTAATAAACAGTGGTGTGGAATAAAGTATCTTGGATATAGTACGTCGTCTAGGTTTACCATTTGCATATGCCCTAGTTGCACATATTCTCTCATGAATTGCGTGTACTGAACTCGGATATTTTCATTCTTTTGGAGTCGTTGCTCCAAACTAAGAAATCTGTTGTATGCCATGGCGTGCGAATCACCCAATGATGTTGGGTTTTCCTTAAATGGAAGGCTGACGATAAAGCGACTATCTGTGTTAGTTTGAGTATGATGAACAAAATGGGATTCACATTGGGCATCTGCTTGGGACAAGATATTTTCATTTGGTTCTACTTCATCGAGTTTCCATAGTCTCTCGACCGCTTGTTCTAGTGAAGACTCCTCGCCGAGTACTGCACATGTAAGTGGTGGTGATGAGCTATGAGCAATGGTTTGTCGTACGAAGCCGCCCACGATCCAGCCAAGTAACGTGTTTTGTAGCGTTGGACCGCCGTTTATCAGTTTTATTGCCCAAGACTGCATAAGACTAAAATAGAATTCTGCACCAAGCATAATATCGATTTTCCCTTGCTGATAGAATCTGGGATCTGCTAAGTAGATATTACTTGGAATGTTCCAAGTTGAAACATCAACGTTTTGAGGTTGACCCGGATAGTTGGTAGGACAATTGCTTCTAAGTTTGTTGAAAAGTCATTATTTGTAGAGAACATCTCAACATTCACGCGGTGCTGTGCTCGTTCTTTAATCCTTCCCACACCATCAATGCATAAAGACGCTTTCGTTGGTGAAAGGGATAACTTCTTGATGAGTCGTTCAGTCACAATATTTACTTGCGAACCTGAATCTAGTATAGCTCGGAATTCGTGTGTGATACCATTTGTGGCCTTGATAACTAC
>OX637533.1:61430581-61458081 GCA_951800035.1 Linnaemya tessellans
TGGCCCCACGACAACTTCACTAGCACCACCCTGGGACAGCTTTGGCATTTCATCAGGGTGGGTAGTATTATCAGTATTATTCCTACGTCCTCCTTAGTTCCTAGGTAAGGAGGTTCGGAACTGATGCGCATATTTAATCGTCAGTTGCTAACGAATCTTAAGACGTACTAACTCTCCTACGAATCTGTGCTAATCTGCGAAGTTCTATTAGAACAAGCTATACAAAACTGCACACGCTGGTCCAATTC
This sequence comes from Linnaemya tessellans, assembly GCA_951800035.1. Lineage (NCBI taxonomy): Eukaryota > Metazoa > Arthropoda > Insecta > Diptera > Tachinidae > Linnaemya > Linnaemya tessellans. Next base: position 61,430,830 of record OX637533.1, read on the forward strand.
AATAACGATTCCAGCATGGTCGGAATAATATTCTCCGGGCCGATCGTACGCCCAAACCTTCCTCTAAATACGACCTCCAGTTGCTGAACCGTGAGCAGACAAAGACGACATGCTCAGCATCCTCAACCACATTCCCACCACAATGTGGACAGAACGGAGAGTCGTCGTGCTTAAAACGAAATAGATATGACCTAAAGCAACCATGTCCAGACAAGAACTGTGTTAGGTAATAGTTCAGATCACCATGTTTCCTAGTCAGCTATAATCTGATGTCGGGTATTAATGTATAAGTCCATCTTTCCTTTTCAGTGGTTGACCACCGTTCTTGCCACTTTTGCATATATAAGTTATCCCTAGTCATGATTTCTAAATCGATAGGGATCATACCCGCAATGATAAAAGCCGCTTCGTCCGACACTGTCCGAAATGAACTACAGGGGAACCAGTCCCACATATGTGGAATATCTAAGTGAGTCTGACCATACCGTGTGTGCATATAGGATAATGCTCCTTACTACTCTAGCGAGCAGTCTCTCCTGAAGATACTTTGGCCCTCTCGTGTTTGGCATAATCCGAGATAGCGTCAAACAGGTCTCTGATGCCTTGGATGCTATCGCATGTGCTCGCGAAAAGATAGCCGTGTGTCAATCATCACGCCCAGATATTTCAGAAATGCCTTTGATTCTATGGAACAGGTGCCAACATTGAGGGTAATAGTTTGCCAATCCTTACGACTACTAATCAAAACAGCTTCGGTTTTATAATCAGCTAGAGTCAATCCCATTGCAGTGATCCAGGACTTTATTAATTGTACGCTAGCATTTGCAAGCGTTGCAAATTGCCTCCAGCAATTCCTTAGCCTCACACACCAGCGCTATATCGTCTGCGAATTCCACAATCTTTACTCTCTCAGGTAAACTCAACCTCAGTACCCCATCATACATTACGTTCCACAACAATGGTCCAGGTATCCATCCTTGGGGAACACCACCACTAATCCTACGTTTCCTTATACCCGCATCTGTACTATAGATCAATTCCCTATTCCGGAAATAATCCTGCACTATCCCTATTAGATATTCTGGGATATCCAATCGAGTTAGAGCATCAACAATATGCACCCAGCTCGCTGTGTTAAACGCGTTTTTCACATCCAGCGTCACAACTACACACTACTCCTTTGTGCCATTCCTCCAACTCCTGCCACAGACAGTTCGTGCAGCAGTTTCTACTACCATATTAAAAGCATCCACTGTTGACCTCGCCCGCTTGAAGCCAAATTGGTTGTCATACACATTGGCCGATAAGATGAGGGATCATCCAGGGCTTTTGGTATTAATACCAACTTCTGCCTCTTGCGTCTTGTTGGAAAAATTCTCTTTTTTAAGCATGTATTCACCATTCTTAAGAACTGCTCGGGACAAAGCCTGACGGCCTCCTTTAATACTATATTTGGAACAGTCGAGGCCCGGTGCCTTTTTGTCTCTAACCGAGAGACAACGTCCTCAATCTCAGTTCTTGTAGCCGAGGGAAAATTTAATATCCCAATTGGAGGGTCGTGCTCCCAAGGTGATGCGTCCTACTTAGGAAAGAGATGGTCTACAATTTCCTCCAGGATTGGCCCCTCACTCGGTTGCAACGGGGTCAGGCATTTAAGTTTTTTGGTGACCAGCTTATATGCGATACCCCAAGGATTATCATCCACATCATCACAGATATTAAGAAAACACTGCCGCTTGCTCCTACGAATTGCATCTTTTAGGGCCCTCCTCCTATTCCTGTAATTCTGCCTTCTGCCACGTATACACTCCGCCCTCAAGCCGGCAATATCATTATTCCACCAGTAAACCAGTGGCCCCTTTCCGGATCCTTTCCACCTCACCATAGATGCATCGCTCGATCGCGTGATATGGTTTACCAATTGTTCTGCCATATACTCAGCTGAACCATTTAATTCCATACCTTCCATACAGATGGCAAAAATATCCTTATCAAAGGTATTCACTTTCCATCCCGACAAACTTTGTGCACGAAGTGTCACATGCCGTATATCATCCTGTATATCCATAATAATGGCACTGTGCTCGTTGTGAGTATAAACATCAGATATTCTCCAGTTTACACGGTTTATAATGGTATCGCTGGCAAACGTAATATCAATAATTGATCCACCATTTCCTCTTCTAAATGTTTCCTCATCTTCAGAATTCAAGAGCACAACATTCAGCCCAGAAAGGACCTCTAATAGCATCCATCCCCTTGCATTTGTCAAGGGGCAGCCCCATTCAACATCCCACGCATTGAAATCCCCTGCTATTATAACAGGACTCCTGGCTGCAGCGTCCATCACTATGTTGTCTATAATAACACGAAAGTCATCAATAGAATACCTAGGAGGAACATAACAGCTTTACAAACATATGCCGGAAACAGTGGCCCGCGTTTATCCACATTGCGGTAATATCCTTTCCCTCAATATCAAAGATCCGGTAGTCCATATAGCTGCTGTATTTGAATCATCAGTAACCCAATTTGCAGATACAATCTTCTTATATGGCTCGCTGAGTACAGCAACGTCTCCCTTTAAATCTCGTACGGTTCGCCTAAGCAACTCCTGTGCTGCTTGGCAATGATTGAGATTTAGCTGTAATATGCGCATCCTGATTATTAAGTACTGTTTAATCCTTCGGCTTTTGTAGCGCCTTCTTGTAGTACGGGCAAACTACGCATCCGGTGACATCGTCACCATTAGTATTTCCACTCTTTCTACAGAGCATGCAGGAAGGTCTGTCGGAACATGTTGCAATCTTGTGGTCAGCTTCCCCACAACGCAAGCAATTTGCGGATAGATCCTGGCCGCTACAATTCGTCGCCCTATGTCCAAAATCGAGACAGCTGTAGCACCTCTTCGGTGCTATTTTTCCCGTATTCGACACACGACCCAGACGATGCGTATCTTGAACATCTCTAGAAGACATCTAGCTAGAGGAGCACTCAGGCCAATCGTGGCAGTTTGTGTTCCCCATACGCTCTCCTCAGTGATCTAGTTGCAGTCAACTGCAGTACCTTAAAATCGTCGGATTTACTAACTATGGCGTTATAGATGTCCTCCTTGCAAGTCACCTCGTCTATGTCCCTAATTTCAATCCTAACCTTTTGGGATAGTGCCCGTACTTCGGCAGTTCCACCCAGTACCGCTTCCACCTCCGACCTGAACACACCTATGTTCTGGCGAGCGGGTTTAAAGAGCTCCAGTAGCAGCGCACCCCTCTCGGTCTTCCGAATGCCTTTCACATTCTCCCCCAGATTACTAAGTTTAGGGTCCATCTTCACTTGCCTGACAATCTCAGCATAGGAAGCGTTCCCACATGGTTTAATAACCAGGGCAACCGAACGTGACCTCTGCTTACTCCTAATCCTATTTCTATTCCCTTCTCTGGGACGGACCTTTATCCACCCAGGTTCCTTAGTGACTGGGTTGGGCAAAGCAGCACCATTCGCTGCCGCCGATTCGCACAGAGCTACCTTCACTAATCCTGATAGCATCTACTGCATCCTTCCTCTTCTTTTTAGCCCTGTTCTCCCTTGGCCCAAGAGTACTCTCATCTCTCCTACGCTTCGGGGTCGCACCTGCAGGGAAAGGGGGAGATGGTCTTACCGTAACCCCAGTCTGCGTCTGCTTATTGCAGTGTACCTTGCAATTGCTAGCAGTTCCATTGCTCAGCTCATCTGCCACCTGCATTTACAATGCCTGTATTTTTCGAGACATCGATACTATATCCTTGTGGACATTCGACCTTGTCTTGAGAAAGTCTAATAGCTTTGCTATCCTCTACTAGTTTCTCAACCTTGCCTTTTTGTTCCTGACCACCACCAGCTATGGTGCCAAAACCACCCCTATGCGGCGTGTTCACCGCCGTAGGGGGGCGATCTCGCGCGATCACTGGCCTCTTCAGAAATGGATTCTCAATTATATATATATATATATATATATATATATATATATATACGTTTGGTGACTCGTTTCAAACAGCATTGAAGATATATGGGTGTGATGCCGGAAAATATATAGAATACATATTACATTTCATGGGAATTAGTACACACAATTTGCTTTGCGTCAAAATGTTACCGGAAAAGCCTGAAGAAATAACTTAGGAACAAATTAAAACCGCACAGGATAACTATAGGTTTCACTTACGTAAGCGAAAGGAGGAAGAATCTTGTGAGTACCTAATTGCCTTAAAAAAATTAGCCTTATTCTGCAACTTTGGCACGTATTTAAACACTGCGTTTCGAAATCAGTTTGTTTTTGGATTAAATAATCAGAAAATACAAAGCCGTCTACTGGCGAAAACCGATTTGACTTTGGAAGCTTCCATTTCAACCGCAGGAACATACGCAAGTGCTAAAAAAGGAGTAGAGTTACGACAACCGAAGGAGGAGATGTCAGTAGATATGGTACCGACAAATGGTAGAATGAAAAAAAATTTTGAGAAAATGTCAAGGGATGCTGGTAGGAAATGATGTTATCGTTGTGGAAGCAGTCAACATTTGGCAAATGAGTGTCGTAAAAAGAGACTGTGACGGCACTCAACTACGGCGAGTATATTTTTAGGAGAGAAGAGGCATGTCGTCCCCATCTTCATGATGAGGACGACATGCATACGGGAATAGAGGATGTGTTCCACATGTATGAGGGGGAGGTAAAAAGGGTTGATAATAAAATTTATTCCAATCGTTCCAAATTAATTACTAAATGAAGGGTTAATAACCATTTACTTGATTTTGAAATCGATGCAGGTGCCCCAGTAGCTGTGGATGATGCTAGGAAATATTTTAGCAAATCGAAATTGTACGAGAATGACAATATAATATATAGCTACTGCAACAACGCCATTGATTGTCTCGGGTTCTTTCTGGTCACGTCCCAAATTAGCCCCACTATTCTGTCACCGCCTTTAAAATTGTACGTAGTTAAATCAAAGAGGGGACCATTACTCGGTCGAGAATGATTACAAGAGGTTAAGGTAAATGGTCCAATATATTAAACAAAGAATTTACAAAAATAAATCATATATCTGACGACACGAAACAAGATGCAAAAACAAATCTTCAAGCTATACTTAAAAAGTATTCCAAACTACCAATCTCCCTCCGCTGGAAAAATTGTGGGCTACCAAGCAAGAATAAATATAAAAGAAACAACTACTCCAAAATTCTTCAAAGCCCAAAGAGTGCCGTTTTCTATGATGACTGCTGTCGAAAAGGTAGAAGAACGGATGTGTACGTATAGAAGAACGGATGTGTCCGTATATGCGGCGACTAAAAAATTACCCGTTACCCACGATCGATGAACTTTTTAGCGCGATGTTCGGAGGACAAAAGATTACCAGATTGATTTGGACCAGGCTTATTTACAGTTGGAGGTACATCCACAAGATCGGAAGCTGTTAAATACACATAAGGGACTGTTCACTCCAACTAGAATGATGTTTGGGGTTACATGCGCTCCTGCTAAATAGTAGCGTTTTATGGAGCAGTTTCTTCCAGACATTCCGGGCGTCTCCGTTTTCCTTGATAATATTAAAATAGCGGCAGAAAACGATGAGTGCCACCTGAGGAGAATCGTTGAGGTATTGCGTTGGCTAGAGAAGCATAATATGCGAATTAATATTGAAAAATCTTACTGGATGCAGGATGAAATTGAGCATTGTAATTAATAAACATGGCATTGGGAAAGTAAAAAAGGAAAATTGATGCAATACAAAATATGAAGAGACCTGCTGCAACGGAAGAAGTTCGAGCCTTTGCGGGGATGGTTAATTACTACGGGCGGTTTATAGAGAATCTGAGCACTATTTTGTACCCGATAAATAATTTGTTGAATAATAATGTACCTTTCAAATGGGATAACCACTGTGAAAAATCGTTTAGTGAAGTAAAAACAAGTCTCATAGAATTTTAGCTCACTATAATCCAAGATTGCCGCTGGTTCTAGCAGTTGATGCAAGCCCTTACGGTGTGGGGGCAGTACTTATCCACCGATTCTCAGATGACACATAACGCCCGAAACAATTCGCATCACTAACTTTATCTCTCACGCAACAATGGTACAGCCAAATAGACAAGGAAGCGTATGACATTATATTTGGTATCAGGAAATTCCACCAGTATATTTTTGGCTTGGCAGGAAATTCATTTTAGTTAGAGACAATAAGCCAGCCGCACCAATATTTTGTACTACGAAAGTTCTACCGACGATGTTAGCCGCTAGAATGGAGCATTATTCTATATATCTACAATCGTTTGACTACACAATCGAAATAAGAACATCAAAAGAAAACGGAAATACTCAATGCCTCAAAATATTATGGAAAGTCACGAAGATGAAATCAATGCGATAGAATTAGATAGAATACAGAATCTACCTATAGGAGTTAAAGAACGGAGCAAAGAAACTGCTAAAGAAGTCGAAAAAAGAACCTTAATTGAGTCTTTAAAATTTGGAAGGCAATGCCCAGACTCTTACTCCGTGGCATACGTGTATATATTCCGAAGGTGTTCCGAAAGAGGGTTTTGCAGGAATTGCATTCGGCACACTTCGGAATGAACAAAATGAGGACTTTAGCGAGAGGTTATTGTTGGTGGCCAAAACTAGATGACGACATTAAAGATATGGTAGAAAATTGTGCGCGGTGTCAAGAAGTAAGGCCGGAACCCACAAAATAGCTACTAGTTCATAGTTAGAATTCAGCAAAGGAGCCATTTGAGAGAGTTCATGTAGATTTCGCGGGGCCAGTGTTTGGGAAATACATATTTATACTAGTGGACGCGTTTAAAAAATGGCCTGAGGCGGTGGTGATTATCGACATCACGGCAGAAACTACTATAGGAGTGTGTCGTGAAATTTTCGCAAGAATGGGAATTCCAAATATAGTAGTTAATGACCATGGTACGCAGTTCCACTCTGCTACATTTCAGAAATTTCTGGCTGACAACGGAGTAAAACACAAACAAGGAACTCCCTACCACCCAGCTACAAACGTGCAAACGTTGAAAAACAAATTGAAATCTACACCAAAAAGTTTGAAAACTAATATAACGAAAATTTTACTGGCTTATCGCATATCTATCCAAATGGGAACTCGTAGTTCTCCGGCCATGCTGATGTTTGGTCGTTAAATTAAAAATCGTCTAGATTTGCTATTGCCAAAGAATTTAGCAGGTACGAGTAGTAATAACGTGAATTCAGAATTAAAAAATAATTTTGGTAAGAGGAAGAGTCGCAGTCCGAAACTACTTGTCTAATGAAAAGTGGCAGTTTGACAAAATAAGGCAGCGGAAAGGTGAGCTAAAATATGAAGTATTGCTGGATGATGGCAGGGTGTGGCAAAGACATGTCGACTAATTGAGGAAGGTGGGTGAAAAAATAGGTGTGGAGAAAAATACATGTACAGAAGAAGCTAGGATTCGTAAGCAGGATACGCAAGACGTTCAAGAAACTGAGTCGGCGGTAACAGATGAACAAACAGATTTTGATTTGCCGGAGATTTCCGATGCAGCACCCCTTCATAAAAATTCCAATAATGTAAGTCAACCAGATTCTGAAGATCAAGGAACTAGGGTCGCAGTTAGAACCCTACGCAAACCAAGATATTTAGAAGACTTCGAAATCGATTAAAACATTAAATTTACATTATATACACTATATTATTATATTAATTGCGTGCCATATAAATTGATCTCTAAAGAAATATACTGAAAATTTTTAGGGCGGAAAAGCTGTTGCGTTTTTTGTGAAATTAGAACCCTGAAATATGAAATATAAAATAATGAGATGACAACACTGTAAATTTAATAACTGACTGTAAGAATGAATTCAATAAAAGAAGATGTGAATTCGCTAAGCACGGAGTTTTATTTAACAATTTAATACCCTCCAAAAGAGAATTGGAGGGTATATTCACTTTTTCATTCCGTTTGTAACGCAGCAAAATATCTATCTGAGACCGCATAAAGTATATATATTCTTGATCAGTTATCAAATCTATGACGATCTGAGCATGTTCGTCCGCCCGTCTGCCTATGGAAATCACCCTTCAGTCCAAACGAAAAGAGCTAGACTATTGAAATTTGGTATAAATATATCTTGAAGGATAACACAAGTACGTAAATGAGCTGAATGGGGCCAGAGGGAAAAAAGATCCCCTAAGAAGAACTAAACAAACCTCCAAAAAACAACATTTTTAAAGTTTTTTTGTAATTTCGTAACACAAATGATATATTTTTATGTCAAAGAAGGTCCATCGCATTAACCTTGGAGCCATCAAATTAAAAAAATAAATTTTTCGACCCCGCCCCATTTATTGGCCCTTATTATATGCAAAAATAGTGTAAAAATTTAACAAATTGTTTTAGTAGGTTTACCGTGTGGAGATGTTTGCTTGGATTTGCTCCCATCGGACGCGTCCCCCGGTGGCGGATAGGGGTGGTTTTAGAGTAGGGTGGGCGATTAGCGCCTCGGGATGGGCTGAGGAACTGGACACATCAGTGAACAGGATTTCAGCACACCCGGGATGTTGATCGTCCGCACTACCCCGGACCTAAGGGATTCACGTAATCCCTCGCGAACCAACCAAAACCAAGCTATAACTAACATGGAAAAAAACTTAAAATAAATGAAAGTTACGGTGCAGAGCTTAAATAACTCAGTACCGGCGGCTATTGGTGGTGAGCAAATAGGCCCCGAGTCGTCGTTAGCAAGTGACTGTAAGAAAACAACTTCGGGGGTGGGCAACTTGGCGTCCGCTGTTGCTAAAGCTACAAGAAGCCTAGGAGAGGTAGAATCGGTGTCAATAGTGATGACGAACCATCCCCAGCCACAACAGACGGGCGGGGTCTCCGATTCTTCCCATCCAAACGATATAGAGTCCTCCGAAGTAGATAAGATGGTCGAGGAAGTAAGTGCTAGCATAGCCAAACTCACCACGAAAAGGAGGAATCTTTCAGGCGCACAACGGCGGAAAGCAGCAAAATTGAAACGGAGGAATCAGCAGGATGCTTCAAAGCAAGGTGAAGCCTCTACACCCATCTTCACGGAGAAGGGCAAGAGAATTCGCTCGCCGGAGGAGCAGAACGCTGCTGGCCACCGTAAGAAATTTAAATTAAAAAGCTCCTCGCAGGGAGGGGGTTGTAGCGGGCGATAGGTCCAAACTTCCTAAAGAGAACTCTTCGGAGGGCTCAAAGGGAATAGGGACCACACCGGGCGCTATTACCTCCAAACAGGCGATGGCGTCAGGGAGGAGCTCCGTAAGCTTCTAAATCACTGAAGAGAAAACCGGACGAAAGGAGGGCTAAGGAGCTGCCCACGTATGCCAAAGTGGCTCGCAGGAAACTGGCAGAAGAGCTGAGCTATGCTGTCATAGATTCCAGCAGCCCATCAGGCAAAATCCCAGTGCACTACCACAAGGAGGTGGAAAGTGCCAGAAACGAATGTATTGTGGAGTACGTATTGTCAGCTGATGAGGATGCTCCACAAATTCATATTGAAAGCAGCAAGTTTGTTCGGGACGTAATGTTTCTACAACTGGAGTCTGACTCCTGTGTGGAGATACTACGAAACTGCATAAACAACATTAAGGCACCATGAGAAGGTGGAAGACTCTCGCTTGTGAAGAAGACTTAATTCCCAGCCATAACAAAGGCTTCCTTTTATATAAAAGGATCGGGTGGAAGTCTGAAGACCGAGGCCATAACAAATACCATTACCAAGCAGAACAAAAGCCTCGATGCGAGCAAGTGGGAATTCTTCCACCGTGAGGAGGCAGAAAAGGGCACCTTGATCGTGGTGTGTCTGGACAAAGCGTCCATGGCTTACCTGGAAGAACGAAAAGTGAAGGCCTTCTTTGCAACCTCGACCATATATTTCAAAGTCGGGAAGATTCCCATTGGCTGGTCAGTAGGCCCGACTGAGAAAGCCAAAAAGGATAAGGCGGAGCCTAAAGAAAAGGGGGAATCGGAGATTAGTGTATGTCAAGAGGCCCCATCACAAGCCGTCTCATAAAGATGCTGCTGCTGCAGATAAACCTCCATCGGAGTAAAACGGCGACTCAAGCCCTGATGGAGCAAATAACTAAAGGTAAGATACACGTAGTGTTCATACAGGAACCATGGACAATTAAGAACAAGGTTTCTGGCTTGAACGACTGTAATTATCAACTTTTTTATACAAAGACCGGGGCTAGACCCAGGGCATGCATACTATGCCATAAGGGACTAAACTTTCTTTTTTCCCCGGAATTATCAACATCAGACGCCACAACTAAGTATATGGCAGTCGAAACATGCTGATGGCTTCAGTGTATCTACCATCGGATACCCCGACACCTCCACCAACGTCGGAATTGAGGCGCATTATATCATCCGCCAGGAATAAAGGTAGGAATATCTTAATAGGCTGTGATGCCAACTCGCATCATCTCTCTTGGGGTAGCACTAATTGCAACAATAGAGGTGATGCGTTATTTGAATATTTAGTGGCAAATAACCTCTTCACAGTAAATACTGGGAATGAACCAACTTTCATTAACAGAATTAGGGAAGAGGTTATTGACATCACTATATGCTCAGAAAACTTAATTGATGAAATAAGCAATTGGCACGTGTCGAAAATGCATTCCTTCTCGGATCATCGCTATATTTTCATGACTTTAGACCATCCTGATCCTAACCCCATAACATTTAGTAATAGGGCCAAGACGAACTGGTCAAGATTTAGGTCTAGTTTACAAAACAAACTCGAGAACTATCCACCACCAGTAGATACTGTAGGGCGTATAGATTCAGAGATAGATAGACTAAGTACTGATATTAGGGAATCCTTTGAGGACAGTTGTCCACTCAGAAATAGGCGAAACCCAAGAGAAAAACCCTGGATGACGGGTCAACTTATAAATCTCAGAAGAGAAACCGGAAGGCTCTTTAATATGGCCCGTATGAAGGGACTCGATATACACTGGGAAGAATATAAAGGGAAACTTAACGTTTACAATAAAAAATAAGGGATGCCAAACGCGAATCCTGGAAGCTTTTCTGCGAACAGGTAGACAGCGTTAGTGAGGCTTCCAAAATAAAGAAACTTCTGTCGAAAACCCACACTCAACCTGAGACACTTGTTGACTCGGAGGGCAGGAGGGCAGAGACGATGGAGGAGTTATTAGGATTTCTTATGGAGGCACACTTCCGTACGGTGCAGCAGAACCGTCCGGAAGCGGTACACCCCCCGAGGAATATGGACAATCCAAGAATAACAATAGATACTCGAATGGTATGTAGAGCGGTGAAGAGCTTTTCACCCTATAAAGCAGCAGGGTCTGATGGCATTTTCCCGGCTCTTCTTCAGAGAAGCATGGACCTGATAGAGGACAGGTTGGCTAATATCTTCACAATCTGTCTTACAAATGCATATACCCCCCTGGCATGGAGGGAGGCTAGAGTTGTCTTCATTCCAAAACCGGGCAGGGCCAAGCTATTCGGATCCGAGGGCTTACAGACCGATTAGCCTAACTTCATTCTTACTGAAGACATTGGAACGAATTGTGGATACAATGTTGAAGGAAAGGATACCGCACGATATAGTGAAATTTAAACAACACGCTTATATTAAGGGCAGGTCTGTTGAGACGGCCCTACAAGAGGTTGTATATCATATAGAGAGAACCTTCGATTTGGGTATGTACACCATGGCTGTATTTATCGATATAGAAGGGTCTTTCAATAATATATCGACATCGAGCATTATTGACTCGCTAGGTAACTTTGACTTTGACCAGAGATTTACTGCAAGGATCAGTCAAAGTCGGGAACACTGCCATTGGCTGGTCAGTCAGGCCCGACTGAGAAAGCCAAAAAGGATAAGGCGGAGCCTAAAGAAAAAGGCGAATCGGAGATTAGTGGATCTCAGGAGGCTCCTTCACAAGCCGTCTCATAAAAATGCTGCTGCTGCAGATAAACCTCCATCGGAGTAAAACGGCGACTCAAGCCCTGATGGAATAAATAACTAAAAGTAAGATACACGTTGTGTTCATACACGAACCAAGCACAATTAAGAACAAGGTTTCTGGCTTGAACGACTGTAATACAAGTATACAAGGTTTTGGATCTGAGTAACCAAAAGTTGTTTCTAATGTAATTTTGGGCGCTGAATTCGAATCCGTTTTTTTTAATTGATTCTGGTTTTCGAGATATTGAGCATCTTATGTTTTTGCTGCAAACCTAGTTTTTTGAAATATTTTGTTGAATAGTGTGAAGTGGTGCTGGAATATCTTCAATGTTTCTAATGTTTTGTAATCTCCAGATGATGTGTTTTCGTTTGAGTATAACAGCCATTATATATTTACATAGATGCTGTTGGAATTCAGCATCAAACTTAAAATTTCTCATTTTTCAGTTTTGACCACATAGTTTCCACAATAATAACTAAATTTAACTTCCACTTTGTAATACGTAAACCAGATACTTAAGCGGTTAAAATAAGCTATTAAGGTTCCAAATCCGTTGACTACTTCCAGAAATATCAAAAAAAGAACACGAAATTTTTAATACAATTTTTATATTTTTTATACGAAGTAATTACACATCACACATACATTACATTCATTAAGCAAAAATAACAATCATCTATATGATTTTTCGGCTCTCTCCATAACACTGGCGATGAAAATGAAAAATGCACTTTTTTTACCGCGTGACCACTTGTATAATATTGTGCTACACGCGTTGCAAATCAATTTCGGTACCCACGGCTTGAGAGTGTTTGATACAGAGAAACCAAAATAGTAAATCTATGCATTTTTGATCACATCAGTAATAACTTTGCCTCTTTTTTTGATTATATAACATCCGCAAACTTAACAAAAAAAACTTTGAATCAACAATACAATTCTGCCTTTGCATTTTCACACGTTTTAGATTCCAAAAAATACAAATTAAATAACGGTGCTAACAGCTGAATGTCATTATGATAGCCCAGTGTTGCTAACATGCGAAAACTAAAAAACTAGAATCAATTTGGAAAGAATAAAACCGGATTTGAATTCAGCGCCCCAAATAACGTCAAGATTAGTTCTCATCTTCTCTGATCCAAAAGTTGACCTGAATTTGTAAACTTGTGTAATTATCAACTTTTTTATGCAAAGACCAGGGCTAGACTCAGGGCTATGCCATAAGGGACTAAACTTAATTTTTTCCCCAGAATTTTTTTTTTTTTTTTTAGGAGTAGGACCAGCACTCAGGGGATGACCCCTACATATGCAATGCATTGCGCCGGAACTGAAAACGAGGGGATAGTATTAAGGGGACAGATGAGGAAAGATGAGAAGATAGACAGTTTTTTTGTAGCTATTTCAACTTTTTACTTCGCCGGCTAATTTTTGCTACAGGGCCGACGAAGGTGGGTGCTGTTACTCTGCTTTTTAGTACATGATAGTGTCAGTCGCCGCCAATTATGTTCAGTGACCAGTGACTATGCATCATCATTGAAACAGGCTGGCAACAACTAACACAACCACGCACTAATGTTGATTAGAAGAATTCAACACAATATTTCATGACTCAGCGCGGGCTCGAACTCACGACCCTCCGCTTCATAGTCTCGTGTTCTACTACTTCAGCCAACAGCACCCACAAGTTTTATGGCAAAGGTGATATGTCTCCCCCACGGCCCTTGCCCGAGAGACTCCGACAAAATACAGTTTGAATACCCTAACAAACGAATTGGACCCCATAGAGTATATACATATGTATATTGTTGATCAATGATGAAGTCTAAAGCGATCTAGCAATACCCATACTTTCGTCTGCGGAAAACATGATAAAGTCATTTTTGACCCCGCCCCCTTTAGTTGGCGTTGACGTACGATAGTATATGCAAAAATAGTGCAAATATTGAACAATTTGTAGTCTTAAAGCCTATAAGAAGCTGAGATGTTCTCTGATCTTCCAGAGGTGAAACGTCTACCCCACGGCCCTTAACGGAATGCCTCTGTCGAAATAGAGATTTAAAATGGGGTACAGAGATGTCTTAAAGGAACTCGGTCCCACCATGTTAAACATTTTAAATTTACTTCCTAAATATTTGGAGGGTATTTAAGATTCGATCCGGTCGAATATAATGTTTTCAGTTGCAACTAACTAAATGTCTATAATTCTGAGCTAACTTTTCTGTATCTGTTTTAAAATTTATTGTGTGTGATGATAGTGTGTTTATTATTTCTATCATTTCTAACATTAATCGACGTTTATAGTTATTTTCTGTATTTAATATTGAAACATTTTCAAAATCATGAAAATTATATGATTTAGAACAATGGGAAGAATGTGAATTGATATCCCTATATTTTTGATCTGATTTGCGGCATGCTATCCTAGTATTTAATTTATTTTTGGTCGTACCTATGTATACTTTATTACAACTCTCTATATCATTACCCTAGCATGGTATTTTATATACTAAATTTGATCTATCCCATCTTTCAATTTTATCTTTAGTTTTAGTAAATAGTCTGTTTAATGCAAGTGTGCCCAAAACTTTATTATGGAAGAGTAAACGCCAATACATTGAAAGAAAAACTAATTTTTATCCAATATTTTTTGGCGTAAAAACAAATACATACAAAGCGATATTATACGCTAAACAAAAACAAAATCTTCACTGATAAGCGCCGTCGTCAATGTTTGCCAGTAAACCTTACGAAAGTGTTGTTGTTTTCCACTTGCTTTTATACAGTGAAAAACAACAATAAAATAAAAACAAGTAAAAACGTTATATTCGACCGGGTCGAATCTTAAATACCCTCCAAATATTTAGTAAGTGAACTTAAAATGGTTATCTTGGTGGGACAGAGTTACTTTATATAATATCGTACGTCAACGCCCACTAAAGGAGGCGGGGTTAAAAATAGACAATATCATGTTTTCCACAGACGAACGTATGGGCATTGCTAGACGGTCTTAGACTTCATCACTAATCAAGAATATACATATTTACTTTATAGGGTCCAATTCTCTTTGGAGGGTATAAAAACTGTATTTTGGCGGGGTCGCTCTGGCAAGGGCTGTGGGGGAAACATTTCACCTTTGTCATAAAACTCTAAAAATAAATGCTTCGGATAATTATATACAAAATAAAATATTTTATTTATTTTTATAGGGTCATTTATGGGGCAAAGGGGGGAAGGGGGTAGGGCAGAAACAGGCAGTCATAAAACTCTAAAAATAAATGCTTGGGATGATTATATACAAAATTAAAGATATTTTTTTATAGTGTCATTTAGGGGGCAAAGGGGGAGAAGGGGGTAGGGCAGAAACAGGCAGTCATAAAACTCTAAAAATAAATACTTGGGATAATTGTATACAAAATTAAATGTTTTTTTTTTTTGGTAGGGTCATTTAGGGGGCAAAGAGGGAGGAGGGGGTAGGGCAGAGTAGTACTAGGTTTCATCTCAAAAAAACAATTTGTTAAATTTTTATGCTATTTTTGCATATAATAACGCCCACTAAAGTGGACGGGGTCCAAAAATAATTTATTTTTATTTTATGGCTCCATGTTTAAGGCGTTGGACCGTATTTGACATAAAAATATATCATTTGCTAAACAAAATAACCAAAAAACTTTAAAAATGATGTTGTTTTTTCTGGGTTGATTTAGTTCTTCTTAGGGGAACTTTTTTCCCTCTTGCTCTAAGCTTCAAAATATATTTATACCAAATTTCAAGAGTCTGGCTCTTTTCGTTCGGACTGAATCGTGATTTCCACAGACGGACGGACGGACGGACATGCTCAGATCGTCTTAGATTTCATCACTGATCAATAATATATATACTTTATGGAGTCTGAGATGGATATTTCGATGCGATACAAACGGAATGACAAAGTGAATATACCCTCCAAATTCTTTTTTGGAGGGTATAATACGACAAAGTTGTTTGTGTATTCCGCATTGCAAGTGATGGGTGCTGTATACGAGTATTAAAACACACAGCCTATAGCGCTTTTACAAAAACAAATGAGCACAAGCGCATATTGCCTGGGCACTCTTGGTTTAAAGTATTACACTTTCTATGAGCTATTCTATATTTATCTGTATAGTAAATTCTAGGTTTTGTTAACCTTTCTGATATTCCTGCCTAAGTATGTTAAAGGTTTATATAATTTTCTGTATTATTATTAGTATTTTCTGTTCTTCTATTTCAATACTGTGATATTAATTTATTAATCAACTGTAAATTTAATGTTGGATTATATTAAGTTTTTGAATTTATATGTCTAAAAATTCTTCCATTACTAAGGTGTTTTTTATGAAGTTTTTTTTATACGAATCACTGTTGTCTGACAGCTGTTTTGACAGTTCAAAGTGACGTCTCTACTCATTATTGTTTGGCACATCATCATGAACAGGCTAACTCCAGAACAACGCTTCCAAATCGTGGAAATTTATTTTCAAAAACACTGTTCAATTAAAAATGTTTATCCGCTTTTTTACCGCAAAATTCTCTTCAGTGATGCGGCGCATTTTTGGTTGAATGGATATGTCAACAAGCAAAATTGCCGTATGTGTAGCAAAGATAATCCACACGCCGTTCAAGAATTACCAATGCATCCCGATATATGTACTGTTTGGTGCGGTCTATGGGCTGATGGAATCATCGATCCTTATTTCTTTAAAAATGAGGAAGGACGACGCGTTACCGTGAATGGAAATCGATACAGAATCATGATCAATGAATTTTTGGTGCCAAATTTGGGTGCTGTTGGCTGCAGTAGTAGAACACGAGACTATGAAACGGAGGGTCCTGAGTTCGAGCCCGCGCTGAGTCATGAAATATTGTGTTGAATTCTTCTGATCAGCATTAGAGCATGTTTGTGTTAGTTGTTGCCAGCCTGTTTCAATGATGAAGGCATAGTCACTGGTCACTGAACATAATTGGCAGCGACTGACACTATCGTGTACTAAAAAGCAGAGTAACAGCACCCACCTTCGTCGGCGCTGCACTATGTTTCAAAGACATACTTTTTCCGTGCGAAATTCAAATTTCAAAACTATCAATATAGCTTTGTTTTTTTTGCCAAGCAGTTTCTAACACTCCAATTCAAACAAATTGACAATTTTTTTTGGAAAAATACAGAACACTATTTGACAGCGCGCAGTCAAAGTCATTGTTGCCATACGTGTTGAAACATTTTTGTAAAATATTAATTTTAAATCAAAAGTTTGAGCATTTATTGTGAAAATTGTGTTAAAATTTTATAAATAATTTGTAATGGAGAATAATCTGTCATGTAAGTACTTAAGTTTTTTCTCATAAATTTTTGAAAATATATAAAATTTGATTTTGAAAAATTAATTTTTTAAAATAACCTTTAAGCAAATGGGTTTTTTCAAAATTTTAATTTCATGTAACCTTTTAAAAAAATTTTAACGTTTGGCAAACCAAATGTAAACATATTTGAATAGACTAAAGTTTGGTTCATTTACTAGGATTTATCTCATATTGCTCAAAGTTGCACTATCCGAATAATATCACTTTTTGTAGATTCTTATACTTTGAAAAAAATCGAACTTTTTGAAATTTGGTTAAAAGAACCCTCAAAAAACTCAAAAAATGATACAGTTGTCCAGTATGTCTTAAATAAAGTTGATGCGTCTGAGATGGACGATGATTGCGAAAAAATTTTGGTGGAGAAGGTACGTCTTTCCTGCAAGTATCTAGAAACAAAATGGGCAAAAAGTAGAAGAAGAGAAGATCACTTTCGAAATAAAAACTTTTCATGGCTAAATAGCGAGATATCTTTCAAAATTAAAAAAGCAGCTACTAAAACTACTTCTTCCACTGTGGGGCGTCCAGAGGTTCCATTTTGCAAAAAGTCGGAGTATGGGCAAAGGAGAGCAGCAGCGGAGCTTTCGACGGCTGTTTTAGGTCAAACTGGTTTACTGGTACAAGCAGCAGCAACCTCAGCTAGGAAGGAAGGAAATGCTAATTTAGCTGCAGTTCTTAAGGAAACCATAGCAAGTCCAACAAGACCTTCCAAGATTAAAAAGATGTACTCAGAAAGTAAACCTAAGCCAATACCTCTTTCTGCAGATGAAGCGTTAGCTTTCTTCATAGAAAACAATTTCACAACGGCACAGTATAATGCAATACGTCGTGAAAGTAAATCGAGAAATTGCGACATATATCCCCACTATAATCAAATTCTAGGTGCGAAGTCAAAATGCCGACCAAAAGATATCAACGTAACCGAGACTATAGCAAGAGCTTCTTTAGAATCTGTTGTGTTACATACTGCCAATAGAATTGTTGAAATGCAAAAAGAGGTTTTTGAAACCGTAATGGAATCTGAAAATTCTGATAATTTAAAATGTGAATTAATTTCCAGCTATGGATTTGACAGTAGCACAGGCCAAGCGCAATATAAGCAGATGTTTCACACAACAGACTCTTCTAATAATTCTGACGCTTCGCATCTAGCTACGACAATTATACCACTGAGACCCATACTCTCCTCTGGAACAACTATTTGGAATAATAATACGCCCCAGTCAACAAGGTTTTGTCGACCAATTAAGTTGGAATTCGTTAAGGAAACGAGGGGATCTATTTTGAAAGAAGAAATGAACTTAAGAAAAGAAATTGATGCTTTACAAAATTTATTTATAGATATTGGCAATGGAAAAACGGTACAAATATCGTTCAAGTTATATCTAACATTAATAGATGGAAAAGTTTTAAATATTTTCACGGGGACTAAATCAACTCAAGCTTGTCCTGCCCGTCGAGCTTTCTCTAATGATGTAATTTTCGCTGAAATCACAGGTGTTAATCATGATCTAATTTTTCGTTTAAAAATTATATTGATCTGTTTGTCGTGTAGCTTTCCCATAAATCCAAACAAGTTTGAAACATACTGCTTCCAAACAGCAAAGATGATACAAGATTTATATCGTTGGCTTCCAATGACCTCCACTGTTCACAAGGTTTTAATTCATTCCAAGCAAGTTATAGAGAACACTATTTTGCCAATTGGTGTTTTTAGTGAATCGGCAGCTGAATCGCGCCATAAGATTTATAAATCCGACAGATTGCATCAAGCTCGGAAAAACAGCAGAACAAACAATCTTCAAGATGTTTTCAACAGAGCCTTAGATACATCCGATCCAATAATTTCGACAAAATACTTAAGCAGGCGCATGCAACAACATATGCCTTTAAAGCTTCCACGTGAAGTTGTAGAGCTTCTAAGTTCCAATGTTATAAATGCAAATGTGGACGAAGGAAACCACTACGAACAAGGAGAATTTTTACCCGCTACTTCAATAAATCTTTTGAGTCAAATGTGTCTTCCAAACGAATTGCAGTTAACTGATACAATCAATTTAACTGAAAACTAAAGTAAAATATTTTTTTTAATAAAAAAAATAATAAAATAAATAATTTTTTTACATATAATTGGCCACCAATGATAAGATTTATCCAAAACTAAAATAAAACAATTTTTTTATAAAAAAAATATAATAAAATAAATTATTTATTACTGTTTTTTTTTTGCATCTTATTGGTCACCAATGGGTTAATTTTTTTTAGATTTATTTAAAAATGCCTGCTTTAGCTCCGCTTTCAATTTTGCTCTAAAAAGTTTAATATTTTAAAAGATATTAATTTCGCACGGAAAAAGTAGGTCTTTGAAACATAGTGCGCTGTAGCAAAAATTAGCCGGCGAAGTAAAAGGTTGAAATAGCTACAAAAAAAAAAAAAACAAAAAAAACTGTCTATCCGCTCATCTTTCCTAGTCTGTCCCCTCAATACTATCCACTCGTTTTCAGTTCCGCCGCAATGCATTGCATATATAGGGGTCATCCCCTGAGTGCTGGTCCAAGATAAAAAAAAAACGATATGGATGTAAACGAAATGTGGTTTCAACAGGATGGTGCCACTTGTCATACTGCGGGCGAAACAATGGATTTATTGAAAGAACATTTCAACGACAACATTATTTCGAGAAATGGACCGGTGAATTGGCCTCCGCGTTCGTGTGATTTGACGCCACTCGATTATTTTTTGTGGGGATACCTGAAATCATTGGTTTACGTGGATAAACCAGCAACGATTGACGCTTTGGAAACCAGTATTCAACGTGTCATTGCTGAAATACGCCCTCAAATGCTTGAAAAGGTGGTCGAAAATTGGACCTCCAGAATGACCTTTGTGGAAAATAGTCGTGGTGGCCATATGCCCGAAATTATATTTAAATGATATATGACAAGAAATTATCTACAAAATAAAAAATGTTTTTTGGCCATTTCATAATTTGGCATGTGTTTTATTTAAATTTCAAATCAGCAAGCTCTTATAAAAACACCCTTTATATCTGCTTCTATTGGAGAAGCTGGTGATCCCTTTGCTACATATATATTTTACTATTATAGGTACACTTGGGAATAGGGAAACTACATCAAAAGAAATTATGTTTTCATTATCAGATATATGTTGGTTCCTAATTTTATTCACAAATTCTATTGAATTTTTAATATTATAATTAGAATCCTTAGTAATTTGTTAATTTTTTATCGGGCTTAAGTTCGAATCTTGCATGACTGCAAATTATTTTTTGTTATTTTATTAATAAATGAATTTGTTTAAATTCTATTTATTATTTTTATATTAAGATTGGAATATTAAGAATATTTGTTTAATAATCATCAAACCAGCAGAACGGATCAGTACTGATTTCGAGGCCGCTACGCCATCTCATCAGCGTTCTTTGTTCAATTTTTCCACTTTTTTGCAAGTGGTGCTAGTTAGTAGGAATATCAACTATTTAACCAATATTTTAACGAAAATTGAATATGAGAAGTTATCACATTCATATTATTAAGTTATTACATTTTGGTTAGTACGAAATTCCCCAACCCTGACGATTAATATTCCAAATATTCCAATATCTCTTTTGCTTTTTCCAGAGCCATCGGCTGCTGATAGGTAAAGCTTCTTTGTTATTTATGTTTAAGTAATTGAATTTAGTTGTCAATTTACTTTGAACAATTGCGCGTGCCCCCGCAATGTTTTAAATTATGTATGAATTTTTATTAGTCGAACTTTTTCTTTATGTAAATTGTTAATTTTTTATCGGGCTTAAGTTCGAATCTTGCATGACTGCAAATTATTTTTTGTTATTTTATTAATAAATGAATTTGTTTAAATTTTTATTATTTTTATATTAAGATTGGAATATTAAGAATATTTTTTTAATAATCATCAAACCAGCAGAACGGATCAGTACTGATTTCGAGGCCGCTACGCCATCTCATCAGCGTTCTTTGTTCAATTTTTCCACTTTTTTGCAAGTGGTGCTAGTTAGTAGGAATATCAACTATTTAACCAATATTTTAACGAAAATTGAATATGAGAAGTTATCACATTCATATTATTAAGTTATTACATTTTGGTTAGTACGAAATTCCCCAACCCTGACGATTAATATTCCAAATATTCCAATATCTCTTTTGCTTTTTCCAGAGCCATCGGCTGCTGATAGGTAAAGCTTCTTTGTTATTTATGTTCAAGTAATTGAATTTAGTTGTCAATTTACTTTGAACAATTGCGCGTGCCCCCGCAATGTTTTAAATTATGTATGAATTTTTATTAGTCGAACTTTTTCTTTATGTAAATTGTTAATTTTTTATCGGGCTTAAGTTCGAATCTTGCATGACTGCAAATTATTTTTTGTTATTTTATTAATAAATAAATTTGTTTAAATTCTATTTATTATTTTTATATTAAGATTGGAATATTAAGAATATTTTTTTAATAATCATCAAACCAGCAGAACGGATCAGTACTGATTTCGAGGCCGCTACGCCATCTCATCAGCGTTCTTTGTTCAATTTTTCCACTTTTTTGCAAGTGGTGCTAGTTAGTAGGAATATCAACTATTTAATGTATGTAATCGATGGCGTAGCGGCCTCGAAATCAGTACTGATCCGTTCTGCTGGTTTGATGATTATTAAAAAAATATTCTTAATATTCCAATCTTAATATAAAAATAATAAATAGAATTTAAACAAATTCATTTATTAATAAAATAACAAAAAATAATTTGCAGTCATGCAAGATTCGAACTTAAGCCCGATAAAAAATTAACAATTTACATAAAGAAAAAGTTCGACTAATAAAAATTCATACATAATTTAAAACATTGCGGGGGCACGCGCAATTGTTCAAAGTAAATTGACAACTAAATTCAATTACTTGAACATAAATAACAAAGAAGCTTTACCTATCAGCAGCCGATGGCTCTGGAAAAAGCAAAAGAGATATTGGAATATTTGGAATATTAATCGTCAGGGTTGGGGAATTTCGTACTAACCAAAATGTAATAACTTAATAATATGAATGTGATAACTTCTCATATTCAATTTTCTTTAAAATATTGGTTAAATAGTTGATATTCCTACTAACTAGCACCACTTGCAAAAAAGTGGAAAAATTGAACAAAGAACGCTGATGAGATGGCGTAGCGGCCTCGAAATCAGTACTGACCCGTTCTGCTGGTTTGATGATTATTAAAAAAATATTCTTAATATTCCAATCTTAATATAAAAATAATAAATAGAATTTAAACAAATTCATTTATTAATAAAATAACAAAAAATAATTTGCAGTCATGCAAGATTCGAACTTAAGCCCGATAAAAAATTAACAATTTACATAAAGAAAAAGTTCGACTAATAAAAATTCATACATAATTTAAAACATTGCGGGGGCACGCGCAATTGTTCAAAGTAAATTGACAACTAAATTCAATTACTTGAACATAAATAACAAAGAAGCTTTACCTATCAGCAGCCGATGGCTCTGGAAAAAGCAAAAGAGATATTGGAATATTTGGAATATTAATCGTCAGGGTTGGGGAATTTCGTACTAACCAAAATGTAATAACTTAATAATATGAATGTGATAACTTCTCATATTCAATTTTCGTTAAAATATTGGTTAAATAGTTGATATTCCTACTAACTAGCACCACTTGCAAAAAAGTGGAAAAATTGAACAAAGAACGCTGATGAGATGGCGTAGCGGCCTCGAAATCAGTACTGATCCGTTCTGCTGGTTTGATGATTATTAAAAAAATATTCTTAATATTCCAATCTTAATATAAAAATAATAAATAGAATTTAAACAAATTCATTTATTAATAAAATAACAAAAAATAATTTGCAGTCATGCAAGATTCGAACTTAAGCCCGATAAAAAATTAACAATTTACATAAAGAAAAAGTTCGACTAATAAAAATTCATACATAATTTAAAACATTGCGGGGGCACGCGCAATTGTTCAAAGTAAATTGACAACTAAATTCAATTACTTGAACATAAATAACAAAGAAGCTTTACCTATCAGCAGCCGATGGCTCTGGAAAAAGCAAAAGAGATATTGGAATATTTGGAATATTAATCGTCAGGGTTGGGGAATTTCGTACTAACCAAAATGTAATAACTTAATAATATGAATGTGATAACTTCTCATATTCAATTTTCGTTAAAATATTGGTTAAATAGTTGATATTCCTACTAACTAGCACCACTTGCAAAAAAGTGGAAAAATTGAACAAAGAACGCTGATGAGATGGCGTAGCGGTCTCGAAATCAGTACTGATCCGTTCTGCTGGTTTGATGATTATTAAAAAAATATTCTTAATATTCCAATCTTAATATAAAAATAATAAATAGAATTTAAACAAATTCATTTATTAATAAAATAACAAAAAATAATTTGCAGTCATGCAAGATTCGAACTTAAGCCCGATAAAAAATTAACAATTTACATAAAGAAAAAGTTCGACTAATAAAAATTCATACATAATTTAAAACATTGCGGGGGCACGCGCAATTGTTCAAAGTAAATTGACAACTAAATTCAATTACTTGAACATAAATAACAAAGAAGCTTTACCTATCAGCAGCCGATGGCTCTGGAAAAAGCAAAAGAGATATTGGAATATTTGGAATATTAATCGTCAGGGTTGGGGAATTTCGTACTAACCAAAATGTAATAACTTAATAATATGAATGTGATAACTTCTCATATTCAATTTTCGTTAAAATATTGGTTATATAGTTGATATTCCTACTAACTAGCACCACTTGCAAAAAAGTGGAAAAATTGAACAAAGAACGCTGATGAGATGGCGTAGCGGCCTCGAAATCAGTACTGATCCGTTCTGCTGGTTTGATGATTATTAAAAAAATATTCTTAATATTCCAATCTTAATATAAAAATAATAAATAGAATTTAAACAAATTCATTTATTAATAAAATAACAAAAAATAATTTGCAGTCATGCAAGATTCGAACTTAAGCCCGATAAAAAATTAACAATTTACATAAAGAAAAAGTTCGACTAATAAAAATTCATACATAATTTAAAATCCTTAGTAATATTTTTTAAAATATTTGTAATATAGGTTCCGCAATCTAACGTTTTTTTTTTCAACTAGTGCTTATTTCGTGAATGGTAACACTTAGCTCATGTCTGATTTGACAGATTAATTTTATCCTTCCGCTGAACGAATTTGGTTGACCATCCAATGCGTTTTCGCTTCGCTAAGTGGGCCTGCGATCGACTTACAGAAGATGCCGATTTTGCCAAAAAATCATTTTTTCAGATGAAACTCATTTTGATCTTGGCGGGTATGTAAACAAGCAAAATTGTCGTATTTCTGGCACAGAAAACCCTCACGCATACGTTGAAAAGCCGACGCACTCAAAACGAGTCACTGTTTGGTGCGAAATTTGGTCCAGAGGCATAATTGGGCCATTTTTCTTCGAAAATGAGCAAGGAGTGGCCGTTACAGTCAATGGCGATCGTTATCGGGCCATGCAGCCATTTGAACGAAATTATTTTCCATTATTAACTGGAAGGATTGTACTTTCAAAGAAAAAAAGAAATTTGAGAATAAATTCAGTAGTTTGTTTTATAGCATTTTCAAAAAAAAAAAAAGTTATTTGGCGGACCCTATATGTATATCTGCATAGTCCATATGAAGGTGAATTGATAAAAGAACATATAAGTCTTAATGGAAAATTTTCTTTATGAATTTTTGGTAACCCATATATACGAGGAGCAACTGTAACGTTTGGTTATAGCCTATTCTTATCATTAGATGTTATAACTACTTTCTTAAATAATTCTTCAACTATATATCTTTATTGATTTTTTGGTATTTGGTTGTTGGATCGCTATTAATTAAATGATAATTTGTAGTATCTCCTACAATGTTATTGATTCTTATATCATAATCCTGTTTACTAATGGCTACAGTTACATTACCCTTATCTGCATTTACAACAAGTATATCTTTGTTTTCCTTTAAGAAGTTAGTAGCTTTCTTTGCTTTATCTAATATAAACTTATCTCTATTTGTTACCTGAATTTTATTTAAATGGCTATAAGTCCTGTTCCTCTGTCTGATATGACTTTTAAAATAAGAATTTCATTTCAGCGGGAGTTGCATTAACATTATCCCTGATACTGGAACGAAGACCCATAAGTACAGTAGGCAGCACTTGTACCCAATTCTTGCTATTGTGGCACATAAGTGAAGCTTTCAGAGATCGATACCATCGCTCTATTATATTATTGGAGGACGGGTGATAAGAAGTGCTAATTCATTTACAACCAAGAATAATGGTGAGTTCTTTGAAAAGATGTGATTCAAATTGACGACCTTGATCATTAATTATTTTTGATGGAATACTAAAACGTGATATCCAACCTTTATGTAAGCTTTCAGCCACATTTATAACTGATATATTTTCCAGTGAAATTGCTTCTGGCCATCGAGTGAATCTATCGACACAAGTAAGAGTAACCATTGCTTGAGGGTAAAGAATCAACTAAGTCTACATTTATATGAGAGAAACGCTCAGAAGCAATAGGATATGTACCAATTTTACTAAATGTGTGGCGATTTACTTTAGAGCGCAAACAAAACGATCTTGTATAAGTTTTATACTAGATTTAATTCCACTGTGTGACAAGCCATGAAGTGAATTGAAAACTATCTTACGCAAATGTAATGGCACAAAAGGTCTTGCTTTTTCTGTTGCTATATCACAAATAATGGACGATTTATCTTGAAAGATCTTTATTGACTTTAAAACAAGTAGCATCGTGTTATCATTTAAAAGCGATTGAAGTTGCAAATCTATAGATGTTGGAACATCGATCACAGAGATACGTGAGTGTGCATCAGCTACTATGTTAGTATGACCACTAATATGTCGAATATCAGTGGAAAACTGTGATATAAAATCAAGTTGACGAAAGTGTCTCGGAGAAGCTTTCTCAGGTTTTGCTGAAATGCGAAAACTAAGGGCTGACCTTCGAGTATGCGCCTGAAGTATTTTATTACAGTGTGAATTGCCAGCAGTTCTCGATCGTAAGTACTGTACTCAGTATGAGTTTCTGTAAGTTTTCTTGAAAAAAAATTTAGAGGAAGCCATCCATCATCAATCGGGTGTTGAAGAACTCATTTGCTCGATCTGATGCATCCACCATCACGCAAATCGGCTTGTTATCCACTACTGCAAGAAGTGTTTCATTGGCTAAATCTAATTTGCATTTCTTAAAAGCGTTTCAGCTGCTGAAGTCCAAACTATCGTTTTTCTTGTTATGCTTTTGATATTCAAGAAGTGGCATCTGAGTTTCAACAGCAAGATGAATAAATCTACGATAAAAGTTAATCATACTGTTACAAAGTTTAAAAATAGATTCAAATATAACGACAATGTGGATATATGTACTTGGCAGCACTGCCAAATCATCTCAAGTTGTCACAATGTTACAACCCTGGTAAACACAAAGCAGATAATATTTGAATTAACGGAAGTGGAATATTCCGGATACATCTTCGAGAATATACAAGATCATTTGAGGCTGTGCAATAATAAGTGTAAATAACAACAACGAAAAACCTAGCAACATCAATGCTAAGAGATGATGCTGTTATTCTTAATGATCTTGTACGCAAGTATTCGCTGCTAACAAAAGCTAAACATGTACACCAATATATACAGCAACACACACACAAATATGCACATAAACATACCCACATAGTACAAGAAGAAACAAAACTACGCAACACACAGAACACTCATACATACAACCACACATAGTTACAATAAACAAAA